>BMAW01032859.1:143946-170205 GCA_019974015.1 Nephila pilipes | reverse complement strand
CCCCAACCACTTAGAGCGAGCTTAAAATTGCAAAACTTTTGGGATTTCTTTGGTGAACATTTAAGTCTGGAAGCAGAAATGGCGGCATTTGGCAAAATATCTGCCAATACATTCCTGTCGCCAAGGGTTTGTTAAACTTCATTCCAAAATTTAATTTACTGATGAATTAAGAAACAAAACCAATGCTTCTACTATGTACATTTTTCTTGCAATGGCATGTAGAGTCGTGTGTAGAATCTTTATGCTCTCGGATTAAACTGCTCGAAGATAAATTTTTATTTGATTCTCAAAATTAATTTAAGTTTTATATGGGAGAAAAAATTTTCTTATATAAGATATTTAAGGGATATAAAGTTAGAATAAATACGTCGAAGCGTGTGAGATCTGAAATTTTTTCTTTGCGCTTAATATTGATTCTGTCTATGTATATTAATTTTATATTAATTGTAATCTATTTAATGAGTAACTATAAATAAAAATTTTCTTTGTTGATCATGAGTGTGAATTGACATTAATTTTTCTTTTATATTCTTGTTTATATCACATCTTTTGTGAAAATGTTATAAGATTCATTTACAACGTTTCTGAATTTCACTTGTGTGTGTGTGTAACATAACAACATTTTCGATCGTTAATTTAACCAACTTCCATCAAGCCATGAGCTTTGAAATTTTGGGAATCGTTCTTACCGCCTCAATGCGATATTTAGACGTTTGTAAAGTTTAACTCATATTTTTTAAATAATGCAGTTTAGCCAATCACTTGGCGCAATTTGAATAAGTTGCCAAACTTGCATGATTTTTTTTGGCTTGAATGTTAGTTCGCTTCGATACAATTTAGCAACATTTGGCACACAAATACCACCCTGTCTCCAAGAGTGTGATTAAACTGTATTCAAACCATTTAATTTACCGGATTAAATTAATTTTAGTTGAGTTTTAACGTTGTTATGTATTTCACTGTGTGCGTCTGTATGAAGGTGTATTAGTGTGTTCAAATTGTCTAATGTTAATTCTAACCAACTTCTCATTAAGGTAGTACTCTGAAATTTCAAACCGTTCTTATTTGCCTAACAATGAATATTTAGATATTTGACCAATAGTTTTAACTAATATTTTAATAATTTTTAATAAACTTTGCCACCATCAAAAACGTTGGAGTTTTATTTCTCTGAATATTCTAATTGTATCTCGCAGCAAATGAAATAGAGAATCAGTTGGTTAAAGAAGCGACGTCGATTTGATTTATGATGTCTATCTCAGAATCCCAATGGAAGCATGTCGTTAGAAAAACTGTTTTGGACTGAACATTAAATTTTGCATTATCCGAAGCACTGTGAGTAAAATAATGTTTTTCTAACTATTTTCCTCGCTTAGTTGAAAGTCCTTTTTCAATTGATTCTTTAAACTTAAAACCTAGTTTTAAATCTAGAAATTTGTAATGAGCTTATTTGTTTCGAGAATTTGTGCCCAGTGGATTTTGTGAGCTGTTGATGCTGATGAAGATGTAGATCACATCTTTTTCATGCAGATTGTACGATTGTCCTTCGATACTATTTACGCGAGACTTGAAGCCAATCATCCATTTTGCTGGTCTCTACTTTTCTGAATTTATTGGAGACAAGTTGAAAGTCTTGGTGTTTGATTTTAACCTAATTTTTCTTGCCTTTGAGATTTAATCTACTCGTGTTATACTTTGTAGAACGATGGGTTTTTTTTTAGAATGAAAAAAAAAATTGAAGTTGGTTTGTTATATCATTTCAACATGTGTGATTCTTTTGCCCTGTTGTTGTCGGAATTATTCAAAACAAATGTTGATTATAGTAAAGTAAGCTCCTTCCGAGCACCAGGATTCACAAAAGCAATTGCTATCAAGAAAAGAAAATATTCTCTACAAAGTCCTAATGGATTTTTATTTTCACAAACAAGATGACTTAAAGAACAAAAAAAACGCTGGCCAATGGAACAAATAAAAGAATAAATACAGACCCGATCTTGGTATAAAAAATCGGTTATTGAATTAAATATTAAAAATAATATCAACGACAAGTATTAAAGTAGACAATACCATTCTGCTCAGATATTAAAATAAAAAACAGACGATAAAATATTAAATTAAATATATTCTTAGCAATGTAAACACACCTCTTCAGCAAACTGATTGTAATTATTACAACCATGATGCATTATAATGTGAATCTTTTGAACCTAACATATTATCCTTTTACTTTATGCACGCTTTTTTATTGACGCCGTTTTCAAACAACATGTTAACCTTGTTAAAGCAGCCAATAAAATAAAATAAATAATGACAAATAAATACTGGTTTGAAAATAATTCTTTTCACAGACAGAAGCAGAATTTACCCTGGTATACACTTTGACAAAGCTTATAAATAAGATTTATGACAGAGATGATCTAGAACAATATTTGGCTTCAGTTAATACTATAAAATGCACACAGGAACTTAAATTACTACATAACATTTAGTTTTAATTCTTTTTCTCAAAATACAGAAAATATCAGTTTCTATCTCTCTAAAAAAAAAAAAAAAAAAAAAAAAAAAAAAATATAACATTGCACTCCAATCCATTATCATTGCTTATGAAGTATGAAATGCACTTTCGATTTCAATGTTTCATTTTAACCAGCCCTATTTAAACACTTTGAACTCATACACTTTAAGTTTAATAGGTTTAAGGAGAAAAATCTACTTTATAGGCTACGAATTTTACCCTTTTTTGTGGCCTTACTTTCAATTATTGCCACTGAATTTTGTTGACATGTTATACATTTTATTGTTTTTCCATGTCTCTCATTGTCTGATCGATAATAATTATGTTTTACAAATTCATTTTTTTGTACTTGTCACATAATGTCTTATTGAGGATTTATAGTACCTTTAAAAGAATCAAAAACCCTAGCCATTTTATATTCAACTGAATCACTTGTCAGTTATATTGCTGATAATAACGTATGCAGTTATTTCAAAATGAACTATTTCTTGCTAGGAAGCTAATAGAGAATTTTTCATTTTTACTTTCTTAATTTTCTTCATTTTTATTTTCAATCTTTAAAAAATATGTAATTATCACATCGAGAAAGCTACTCATAGTGTAAGTATTGCGCATCTGATGATCTTGATGACAGCTTTCATTTCTCAGAAGTGCAATTATTGTGTCGAGTAAGTGCTTACGCAAATCGCTTTTTTTTATCCATTTAATTTCCGAAAAGGTAATAAGCAATACGTAACTGAACGAAGCACGATAGATTAAGCTCATCAACTGAGAGAAAAATTTTGTTACAGTCCTGTAAGCAATCAATATTCAGATATTAATTGTAATACAAAGTTTTCTAAATAAAAACTCATAATTTTTAGGAAACTTAATATTATGAGCTACGTATTTCCCTGAAAATATTTAATTAATAACTTAGATATTAAGAATATGACAGAACCTTTCAAACTGAAATCAGTTAGTAACTTTATAAGCAAAGAATTTATTTTGTTTAACACGTGGAGAACGAGTTGCGATTTTTGACAACTAAAACGAACGAAACGAAAAATTTGCAACAAAAATAAATTTAAGTGAAAAATATTTTAAAATTAAACTCATATTTAAGGATAAACTAAATGGTATAAAAAAATTGTTTTTATAAATGTACACACACACACTATTATATAATTAATAAATTCTGGAGTCCTTAAAAAACAAACAAAAAAAAAGCAATTACGTGAGTTATACATGTGTGGTAAATTTCAACTGAATTGGACATTGTTTAGTACAAAACCTGGGTTTAGCCCCCCCCCCTCCCCCAAGGCTGTTATTGCTAGAGTATATTATATCATATGCAAAATTTCAGTTCGGTTGGATCATACGAAATGGATTAAAATTCGAACACTAATTTTGAACTGGAAGACAAACAGTTATTTACTGATTGAATGATTAATTGTTTATCAAAGTCATATTTAAAAGCAACATGACGGCTATTGGCTACGAACCTCAAAATTTTGAACCTCGGTTAACAGACGGAAACGACATTTGATTTGACACCTCCCTCACCAGATAATGTACAGATGCTCCAAATCCTCCTTTTGGAGGACTTGGAGCATCTATATCAATCTCGCTACACGGCGGATCATTATTGGGATCAGGACTATGCCATACAATTCGACGGAAACAACGCCGACTGCGAATTCGAAACGATGACCACTAGGCTAGCGTGACCGCCACATAGCAAAGTTAAACAAAAGCTTGCAAAAAGGTTAATGAATTCCTAAAAAAGAGCTTGTATCAGATTTCTCAACAATGTTAGCAATGAGAATTGCTAATCTCGCAAAGAATTATATCAATATGCAGATGGTATATCTTCAAAAGGAGTGCTTAAAGACTAATTTATATTAAAGAATATTTCTCTCTTGTAACAAAAATGAGAAAAGTTGACCTGGAAAGACGAACAGTGTTTCCTCTACAGTTAGGGATATTCAATGTAACAATTTTAGGACATACAATCTTTAAAAAAAAAAATAAGGGTTGATAAATATAGGACATCAGAAAAAAAAAAGTCCAAAAACTAGGTATTAGAGCATAATATGCTCAGTTTTTATTTACGATGGCGTTATGCATATCTGGAGGGAACTACGACTCGCTTCATTGACGAAAGGAAAATATGCGATTTTCTGATAAAAATAACTGGTTGTCTGCTGTAAAAAAATATCTAACTCATAAGAATAAATTGTCTTTGAAAAAAACTATTTATTACATGCTTAAAGTGCATTGGATCGTGATGATTAAATTCTAAATATAATAATCAAGAAAAGTCGCCATCTTTTTCAAAACTATGAGAAATATCACAGAAGTTATGCACAGCAGACGATAATATAAGCTATATTTATATGTGTGTTTGTGTGCGTAAAAAATGAAAACAAAGTATAAATATTTTACTGGTATTTCAAACAGAAAGAAAGAAAAAAGAAACATGTTTATAAAATACAAATAATAATGTAGTGGGTTGTTCCTTTCACATTTTAAATAGTTCCTATTCCCAGAAACAAAATATTCTTCTTCTTCTTTATCGTTTTGAAACAAAACTGTTTATTCACTGACCTATTGAATTAAATGGAGCATTACGATCGCGATTCAGAAAGACGAATATTCTGTTTTGAAAAAAAGAAAAGAATAAAAAAGTAGATTAAAAAATCGTTTGAATTGAATTTCGAACCTTATGAGACGGACTTCTTCATTTTTTTTTATCTTTCCAAAACCATCGATTAGCAGAGCGACGAGAACAATGCGGAAGCGAAGTGAAGTAATGAGCAAAGAACTGTGTTTTAAAGATGACTTCGCTTCTTTTCCGCTCTCTTTGATTTTCACCGAGATAATAATCTTCGGTGTTACTTTTTCTTTTGTTGAAACTTCTGGTCTTTCCCCTAATGATTTGTTAGCAGTTATTTTTAAATTTATAAGCTTATTTCCCAGAATAGCGAGATTAATTGGTTTTTAAATAGAGTTCCACACACACACTCTTCTATGAAATTCTTAATAAATTTTCCTTAAAAAATACTAAAAATAGATTAAGTAAGCTCTGGGAAAGGATGCTTATTTTATAGTTTCTAATAATAATGAGTTGTTCTCTTGACTGAAATGTTTTATTACATCATTCTTCTTAGAAAATATTTCTTAAATTCGTCTCGGGTAGTTAAATATTTTTAATATTAGTAATAAAATATGTCGCTTATAGAACGTACTCACTCTTCTATATTGGTCTTTCAGCTTTCAAAATCCTTGCAACTGTAAGGTTTATTCGGGAAATCCGATTTCATATTCTAAAAATAAAATCAAAAAATATGTCTAAAATAATATTTATGGGGAAGGGATGCGTTAATAAAACCGCCAATTCCCCATAATTTCCTTTCAGAAGGTGTGCGGAATGCAAGTAACTTTTCTGTCGTTCCGGAGAGTTGTTACATTAAGCATTTCACTTAAGCTGCACAAAACTGTTTCATTAAATTAATTAGCCACACCGAAAACGGACTACACTCCACGTAAAAGAAACTTCAAATGTTGGAGATTTTAAATAATATTAATTTTAATGCAAACAGAAACATTTTCAATCATTACAACAGTGGACCGATTGAATAATTTATAGAACAACACATAATAATGTTTTTGTTGCCAATCGCACAGGAGCAAATCTCTTCCATAATCATTTAAGCAAACGATTTTTTCGTAATATTTAATTTTTTTTTCTTGATAGGCAAAGAACTATTCATTTATTTCAAACTTGACATTTACAAATTTAAAACTTGAGTGGAGAAAAAAATCGTTTGCTCCTTTTCTTCAAATCTCCTTACAGCTGCCACATATTTAAACTCGATCAATATATGATAGGTGCTTTATGTAAAATCTATTAATGAAAAGCATTGTATTTTTTATTAAAAATTTTTAGCATAAAATTACTGCAATTGCTTTTTTCTGATGAATGTAAGTTTAAAGTTTTTGGATCGCACGGTAGACGGATAGTGTGGAGGAAAAAAAAAAAAAAAAAGAAACAGAAATGCATCCAAGCAATTTATTTCCAACGTTAAAACATGGAAGTGGGAGCATGCTTGTTTGGGGTTGTGTGATGCCTCAGGGATTGGTAATGTAATTCAAATTGATGTAATCATGATTCAACTACTTTTCGCAGACGTTTTGAAAAATGATTTTACAGTTTAGAGAGACAAAAATGGGTCTTCATGATCTTTATGTTTATATGCATGACTATGATTCTAGTCAAACAGCTTTAAAGATGTGGCTGTAATTTTTATACAACGCTACTTAATATGTGAATATTCCTCCTCAATCACGAGAAATCAATCCCATAGCTTATGTATGGGAAATTCTTGATCAGAGTGTTAAAACTAGGTCGACTTTTTAATAAACATGTTTCGAGAAATGCTCTTAAAAAGGAATGGGACTTATCTTTCTAGTTCAGGGACATCAAAATTTGGTTAAATTTAAGTAAAAAACATTTATTGAAGCTAAAAGGATATCCGGCAACGTAATTAACTATAAAATTCTGGCTTGAGCATTTGAGATTATGTTCATTGTATGCATATTTTCGACACCAGATGATTGTACATTATTTATGTCTAACAAGTCTTATTTTTTTTAATATGTAAATTTTCCAATGTAACTATTACATGGAAATAGTAAATAGTATTCTTTCATATATTCTAAAAACTTATAGTATAATTTAACTATTTTTTTAAGAAAGATACTTCTTTAAATTATTCCTATCAACGAACGAATATTTTCTGCACTCACGATAGCCGTAATTAATGAATTATTTATTTTATGATTATCGCTCTTTGAAAAATGTAATTTTCTTAAGAATCCTCAAATTTATTTTGCTCTATCCAACTTTTAATGAATATATAAATTTGGTTTTATTAATACAATTTTACCAGTACATAATACTATGAAAGAAATTGGAATTATATTCCGAAGGTTTTAAAAAAAATTTATCGGTATAAATGTATAAAGTGTGTATATATATATATATATATATATATATATATATATAGAGAGAGAGAGAGAGAGAGAGAGAGAGAGAGAGAGTAATATTCTAACACATCTGAAGGGATACGCCATTTTGCGAAGTCAAAGCTATTTCCGCAAGAAAAACTTGAAATGACGTACGTTAATTTATTTCATGAGAAAAATACGTTCAAGAGATAGGAATTAAGATATTTATTACTCACTTTATTAACTGCAACTGCTTATTTATCATCATTAAAAGTTATAACGGAACTGAAATATCGAGATAAGAACCCCAAACCCCTTTACCGTAAAAACAACACACTGTTAGCATAAGTGAGTTTTCTTTTTTCTTCGAAGTGGAAAAGAGTGCGATGAAAAACCGCAAATTGCACCGCTGAGATCTAATTAACGAGATAAGTATCGTACTAAGAACTTTCTTCATTTTATGGAAAGGAAACTTCTCCAAAAATAAAAGCGAATTAAGAATGCTTTTAATAAGATTAAAATATCAAACAACTTCTTTTTTTTTTTTTTTTTTTTCTTTTCAAAACTTTTTCTTATCTCTAAGTGACCGGTAATAAACAATGATGGTTCATAAATTCTTTTTTGTGCATTTCTATTTTTAATTTTCATTTTTTGAAGGTGCAGATAATTTTGCAGCATACTAAATAAAAATAAGAATTATTTTTATGACTTGAGAATTATGGTTGACTGGAATGATATATTGCTACATTAATATTTATAATAATTTTTACAGAGATATTTTATGCGAGCTGATCAGTTATCTTGAATCATTATTTTTTCACAATCATTAAAAAATTATTTTCATATTAATTTCCCAATTCAGAGTAGTTTTATGCCTTAAGTTAGACTTCCCAATTAATTCTTCATTAGAATTAACTTATTTCGTTAGATTTTATTTTTAAATATTTAAAGCAGTTTTTGCAATAATTTATTTACTTATTTTTTTTTTTTTTAATGCATTGCTCCCAGTTTATTTTCCAGCATTTGATTCAATTTCACAATTATACCTTAAGGCTCCCGTCAACCTCCCATTTTGATTTCGTGAACGTAATGTTAATCCTATGAAATTTCTATTTTCATTCTCGAATCTATACTAACTTCTCTATCTGAATGCAATAAGTGCATCCAAAAAAGCAAACAATAATAAAAATTTCTGTGAAGTTATATTTTCCATCCGATTTTTAAAAATATTTTTACATTTATTTTAATGATTTGCTGTGGGTTTTCCGGTCTTTTAAAATTTTTTGAAAAATATGAATAAAAATGCAATTGAGCAGAAATCTTCATTATTTTTTGTCCTTCCGTTGCATTTTGTTGTATTCAAATACATAAAATAGTTAATATTTAAGGACGGTAGTAACAATTTCATGTGATAAAATTTATGTTCACGAAATCTAAAGGGCCTGTAAACAGAAGCCTTAAAGTTGATTTTTATCATTTCTAAATGATTCGAGAGAAATTGAAGTTTTTAGAGAAAAATATGTAATTTTTTTTCAACCTATTTTATGCAAGCATACCTTTTAAAATTTTTTATTGTTAACCAAATATTATCGATGGCTTGTGAAACGACTTTATATTTTCTTTTATGTGTGAATAACTTTTATTAAACTTCCATTATTAATGTAGTTTTATTACTTTTTATTTAAATTCGGTTTTCAATAAAGTTAATTAGAAAAACTGACTTATTTTTCATTGTTTATTCATTTTATCGTTTTGTATTTGTTAACTATAATAAAATGAATGATAAGGTTTTTGTAAGTAAAAATACATTGATAGTTAAATGCGAAATATCTTATTTAAATTGTGGTAAACACATTTGATCGAGAAATGATGCAAGATATCGGAAGGAAAATTTAAAATTAGATCACGTATATTTATCCAAAATAGATGTTTGAAATTTAGAGCATATGAAAAAAAAAAAAGAAAAAAAAAAAAAAAAAAATTTGAAAAATTTATTTTTTTCAAAAATTTAAATTTTAAATTTTTAAAATTTTAAAAAAAAAAAAAAAAAAAAAAAAAAACATAATGTGAAACATTTATGTATGTCCATAATTCATCTTTAAGAAACAACAATGATTCTTCAACTAAAAGAAAATGAATTCACTTTACTCGAATACACATTACTCAAGTACGGGTATATGACTAATAATTAGTTTTTTACGATTCTTTTTACATTCTGTTTATTACCTTTAATATATATCATATTATAATACGAAACTAAGTATGAAAGAATACTCCCAATTTAACTCATGCATGTCGTAAGAGGCGACTAAAATGGGTACCCAGTGAACGGGTGTATAGCCGGGGCCCTGGGGATTATATAAAGGATTGGTCCTCCAAGCGGAAGTTGGGTGTGATACTGACAACCCCTCTCCCTAAAAAATCTTTTGCTTTGATGTCTAATGAAGAAACTAACAGGACTGTCTCACAATAACGTAGAAGCTGGAATGTTTCATCTTTATACTGAAAAGAGGAAGACCAAAATTATGGTAGCTTGATCCAGTTGAATCGGATTTTAAGGTGATAGGGGAGAGGAATTGGCAGGGACTAATGCAAAAGGCAGGCTGTTCTGGAGAGATCTTCAAAAAAAGGCCTTGGCCTATCCTGGGCTGTTGAATCAAATATGATGGTGATTATAATACGTAAGAGTATCGTGATGTTTTAAACAATACTAAGAAATGACCGAGATATATGGATAAAAATTTTTCTGCATGTTAATTGATTGTTATGTACATAATGTTGAAAATTACAGCTATTCATGTCGATTTGTTTGGATTCTGGACACCGTAGATTGAAATAAGCTGCAGTCTGGAGAAGATAGTGTTTCGAAAGGTCAAGAAACGCTGGGAGAAAATATATAATTTTGGATGGTGACGGTGTAGGAGTTCAGTTTAGCTTTAGTTTGGTTTTATTAACGTCGCTCTAGAAGCAACCCAAGGGTGACGGACCTCGTAATATAAATCCCTCAGTTATTTCTTAGATATAATGAAAATTATGCTCTTGCATATGCTCAACGTTTAATATTTAATTAACTGATTGAGTTTTATGTAATATGGAGTTTTAGTTTAGTTTTTATTAACGTCGCACTAGAAGCAACACGAGGGCTATTGGCGATGGACCTCGTAATTTTGAACCACGGTCAAGTGACGAGGACGGCACCTGAGCTGGCACCCCTTTCTCCTAACATCCACACCACTCCAACGGGAGGACTTTGGACCCCGAACAGATTTAACGTGCATCAGATGAGCTACACGGCGGGTCTTTGGCGGCCAAGGATCGAACCCGCGACTGAACGAAAACCGCCAGCCGCAAGTCCACGACCTTAACCACTAGGCTACCGCGGCCCTTATGGAATATGGAGCAACAAAGGCTATTATCCCTTTTTAAAGTATTTTTTCGATTAAATAGGTACAAAAGAATGATATGTTTTACAAGAAATCTCTAAAGATTAGTTTCTTAACAACGTCTTTGACCAAAAGATTTCTGAAAGTTATTTGCCTCGTGATTGGTTTGGTTTTATTAACGTCGCACAACAAGCAACACGAGGGCTATTGGCAACGGTCTCGTAATTTTGAACCTCGGTCAAGTGACGAGATTTGCATCGTGAATCTATCTTGAATCAGAGGTGATTTCGATGGGAGAGAGAGAGAGAGATGGATATTTTTCGCGAGTTAATAGAATATATTTCAGATCATATTTGCCATAACAGAGATACTATACATTTCATTATCATGAAAATTTGTGTAAAAGGCATGGGGGGGGGGTTGGATATTTTTATGGGGTGCCCGGTATCTTCTCTTTTCCCGGTATCTTCTTTTTTCTTCTTCTTCCCGGTATTTTTTCAGATATATCTATGTACATTATACACCCAAAATTTCAAAATATTTGGTGACATAAAAATTCTCATAAAACTTTTTTAATTTTGCTGTGGTAGATATCAGTATAGATGTTTTCTGAAACGAATCCAATCGATGATTACATTGAATTCTGCTACAAAATTCTGCATACTCTTTCCAAAAATATAATGTTTAATATTATGAATGTTTCGTATTTCTCTGCATAGTTACACTAAAAATGTGATTGTAATTTTTAACGCCACACTGAAACGCAACACGAGGGTTATTGGGGAAGGACCTCGTAATTTTGAACCTCAGCCAAGTAACGAGGACGACACCTGAACTAGCACCTCCTTCTATAAACTTCCACATTACGCCAGTGGGAAAATTTGGGTCATCGACCAGATCTAACGTGCATCGGCCCGGCTACACAATGAGTCTTTTGTGGCATCAGGGATCGAACCCACGACTCGACAAAAACAATGCTGGCCGCGAATCCGCAACCATAACCAACAGGCTACCGAGTTCACTAAAACTTAACTTGATTTCCATGACATTAATGAAATGTATATTAATATTCAAAACTCGATACCTTTTCAAAAGTAATGTTAATCTTACATATTTCATTAGCATGTAGAAATAACTGAATTACCTTATGTTATATTTAAATAGAATTTGATTACTCGGTAAAAGTTTTCGTGATGAACTTGTCCGACTCCTTTTATCAATATGTCACAAACTTCGTTCCGCCGTGAAAGAATTTTTCTCACATGTTAAATAACTTCATTTTCAATCTCTCTCATCTAACTCGGATAAGATCTCTGAACCATCGTTACACAGCATTTCTAGTCGACTAAACTGGATACATGAAAAGCTGACGATTCTGCGACATACTGCGTTTGGAATTTACATACAAACAACGAAGTGGCAGTAAGCTCCAGAAACAGCTTTCCCGCAAAAGTGTGTTGGATTTACATATAAATAGAATCGTATGAAACTTTCAAAATCCATTTTCTGCATATGCGGTGTGATGAAGGCTTGTTGGAAATCCATTAATATTAATGAGCAAAGGTGTTCTGGAAAAGTTTTGGTTTTCTTAATGCGCCTGCACAGATGAAGATTCCGCTTATACGTAGAAAGTTAGTTTATTGTTTGTTATAACGAATGAATATGAATGATGGAATATTTAGTTTTAAACATTTTAAACAGAGATTTTTTTTAAAAAAAATACTAAGGTTAGAAGTGAATAAATATTTTTAAGAAATTCTGTAGAAGGATGAAAATGAATTCATTTTTTTTTTTTTTTTTTTGTCTTGAAATAGCAGAAGAAAAATGTTCGTCTTCTAATCTACTATTTCTGTCTGATAATAGAAGGGAAAAAAATTATTCTATTATCTTTATCGTGCTTTTATTCATTTCCGATTTGGTTCTTTTCCAACTAAGTTCTACCATTTGGCTCTTTTTTTCTTTTTGGTTTTATTTTGGCGCATTTCCTCGGTACTAGGCTACGACTCAGGGATGGTACGGTTCCTTTCTTAACGATAATTTTGCCAATATGCTAATTTAGAGAATTCTCTAAAAAAAACTTGGAGTAAAAAAAGAGATGGAAAAAAAAACAGTTCAGAAAAAATTAATGTTTAGTATTAAGTCAAAAAGGCGTGGCGAAAGATATGTACCAAATGCCAAATGCTTTAATTTAATGGCAGCAATGTATGGTAGGACTTTCGGAAAAGTACAGGGTTACTTCAAATGATTCATGAAATTTCAATATTTCTTACTTTCGAATATGAACGACACAGAACGATTTGTAATACCTGAATACAAAGAGAAAATGTCGAAGTTTAATACTGTGAACAATAGGTGGCTTTCGGGAGCTTTTTATGAAACTAATTCACGAAGCTGTTTTAGAAGCTTTCACGGAGAAACCTTGCAGTTGGATCTGTTGCAATGAACCAGATGATTTGGAAAAATTTCTCGCATGTCTTGGCCCTTCAACCTCAAAATTTGGCATCGAACACGGCACTTAAAAAATTTATTTCATTTAATTTAAGTATTTTTTTCCACCTTGAAATACCTTTTAAAATCCCACGGATAACAGGCTAAATTGGAGTCGTTTTCATCTCCGTATTGAAGTCCCGCCCCCTTTAATTTCTAGACCAATGCCGTTAGCGCTTCATTAGCTCATTTCCATGGCATCCAATCGTAATTCGGTCTCTCGTCTCTCACTTCTCAAACTTTCAGCAGCCCTCACTCTGCTAATTTCCCAGGTTTTTTGTGCCTTGATCCAAAATTTTGATAGAAACTTCACAAATTAAGAAAAACTTGAGAAATTAAGAATTCTGAAAATTAAGAAAAATTAACAGATTAAGAAAAATTAATTCTGCTCATTTTAATTTTTAACATTATAATGAAAGGGTAAATATAAAATTTTAAATAAGAACCTCGTAATTGTTGGCCGTTGGCGTACCAGATGACTTGGATGTTACATAGCTGTGTAACTGAAGGAAGTTATATCGAATATTTGTAAAAAACAACTTCCTTAATTTCCCTTTGAGTTGCGTATTACTTATCATTCTGTGTCGTTTATTTATGAAAATATAGCATTTTGAAATCGGATGATTCATTTTGAATGTAACAATGTACTTCGAGATTCATATATCGATAAAACACAGTAATACTTAAGGCTACGGTCTGCCGGCCATTTTGATTTCGTGAACGTTACGTTAATTCTATGGAATATATATATTCCCGTCCTCAAATATAAACTTTTTTATCTGTTTGAATGCAATAAAGTGCTCCCGAAAGAGCAAAAAAATGATGAAGCTCTTTGCGGAATTAAATTTTCCCTCTGATTCTTAAAAATATTTTTTTGTGATTCGTTAGTGAGTTTTCCGGTCTTTGAAAAATGTTCTAAAATGTTTTTAAAATCAGGGAAAAAATATTATTTTGTAGAGACCATCGTTATTTTTTTTTTTTTTTTTCTCATTCGGGTGCTCCCTTTTATTGCACTCAAATACATTAAGTAGTCTAGGTGTAAGGACGAAAGTGTAATGTCCTATGGAATTTCGACTACCGTTTTCAAATTTTTACTATTAGATCAATTTATGTCCAATAAAGTGAATTCCAAAGAGCAAGAAATAATAAAGGTTTCTGCGGAATTACATTTTTCCTATGATTTTCTTAAAATATTTTAGAATATTTTTTAAAAACCAGAAAACTCTCAAACGAATCATTACAAAAGGGTTAAAAATATTTTTAAAAATCGGAGAAAAAAAGTAATTTCGCAGAAGCCGTCATTATTTTTTTGCTCTTTCAGATGTACTTCATTGCATTCAAATAGCTAAGATTTGAGAACGGAAGTCGAAATTTTATAGGATTAACATCACCCCCTGGAAATCAAAATGGCCGGTATACGAGAGCCTTTATCATTGTTATGTTTTAATGATATGAATCTCGAAGTCCTTTTCCGTTAAAACCCTATTACGTATTTTAAGGTTAATTATCTCTGTGCTAAATTCTAATTTCACCTAAGATTCCTCGTGTGGAATTTAGAAGCACCGTAAAGTTAAATAGAATTGAATCTCAAAATCATCATATAATTTAGGAGAACAAACCAACTAAGTACCTTCCTCGTAATTTGATCTTGGCTCAAAATTACGAACATCGCCAGTAGTCTTCGTGCTGCTTTATAACAATATTAATTCAAATCAAACCCTTTGATGAACAATGATAACATACTAAAGCTAAGGTTCTGTATTTGGTTCTTGTGCTTTCTGAAAATAATTTAAATTGAATAATTATTCCTAGAAGAGAGAGCTTTTTTTACAAAATAGAATTTATTAATGAGTACGTAAAAATTTTCTTAAGCGTGTATTGTTAATTTATAACTAAATTAGCATTGATTTATTGCATCACAGAAGGAGCTTAAAGAAGCCTTTAAGCAAGGAAATATTCTTGACCAGTCTTAGAGTTTCGATTAATTCATTAAATTAGATTAAACTGGGTATTTCGCAATTTTTGATGACATGTCATTTCAAGTACTTTGGTAAAGAACAATAATTAAATGCCTTCCTTAAGTAAAATTAGTGTTTCAATTTTGCATTTATTGTGAGCTATTGTCAGTAAAGAATTCAATTTTAAGGGAATCAATTTAATGAAATTCTGTTTTATGTATTACAAATGTATTATGATGGTCAAGTCAAAATCTTAGATTGAATCTTATGCCTCAAAGGATTACCTTCTTTAGATAAGTACGGACGTCATGACCCTGAAGTACCCTAAAGATCTTTTTCTTTCCAATGGGACTTAGTCTCTAAGCTAAACAAGAGTGGAAACGCGCTTCCGGGATATCCTAGTGATCCGTCTTTATTTTCGACCCACCTTAGCAATAAATTTTGACATTTTTCGATTTTTTCAAACATCTAGATCACAGATACAATTCGTTTGGGGAAGTGTTCCCAGATTTGGCTCTTTTGCGCCATAAGCCTCGAATTTCACTCCTTAGGTTAAATTTCAGTTTGGTGTAGTGAACATATACATTCAAGACAACATTTAGGCCTTAAATATTAATTAATAGCTTTATTTAATTGTAAAAATACTTTTATTTTGAGTTCGCTGTAATTCATAAACATTAAAATAATTTGAGCATTGCGTGAAATGTATACATTAAGAAGAAATAGAATGAACGAAATTCTAAAGACAAAATAAAAAAAAAAAAGGAAAAATAGAATGTTGTTTTTAATAACTAAATAAGTGAACTTTGAATCAGCACGAGGGGAAAAGAACAAAAAAATCCGTAGAAAAGGAATAATCGAAATAAAGATGTGCTGTTATATTTCCATAATCGTCGATTTCATCAAAATATTTTACTTAAACACTGAGTTAAATCTTAAAATTTGATCTTAATCTCGATACACGCCTAACTGAATGACATATAAGACTTCTTTCTCTCTTTTATATTCGATAAGCGTAATGAATATGAAAGAACTTATCAGAAAGTCGAACGATTTTAAGATATGTCAGAAAAAAGCAGATTATATCTTGAGATGCAATTCATACATCAAAAGTCACGTCAAACTCTCACATTCTGTAATCCAATTTAATAACGTTTTCCTCGTAGCTAATGTGTATCCTTCGGCAAAACTATCCAAAAATGCGGGCAGGCTTTGTTTACATCATTCCACTTTACTTCCAAATCAAGGTTAAGGTCCGTTCACAAAGGTGAAAAAGAATACCAACATTAATATAACCATTTAGTCTCGAACCAAAAAAAAAATTATTTCGTTCATGGAGATGTAATTTTTTGTGCGTGATGTGTTCTATTTTTTTTGTTTCTTTGTTTTCGAGAACAGTAATTTCTTATCACTTAGAATAAGAATAATTATTATCTACTATCGATAAATTTTATGATACTATTCATGCAGGTTCACATTGATGGTGCTGTGACGTGCCGGAATACAGCCGGCATCTTTGACATCTACCCCTTTTCCACCCCCGTTTTAGGTCATGAATGATAAAGTTGTTCTCAACGCATGCGCTGTACGAAGCTAGGTCATGATCATCAATGTTATTTCGGATTGCGCTCGATTTTGGAGGAAGTTGAAAACGTGAATAAGCAATTTTGGTTCCCTTTTCTTAAGAAGTTATTCGGCCTTCGGTTATGTCTTTTTACCGAACGAATACTTTGCAATTTCACATTTATAATGAACTCTTTATAATGTGTCGTAAATTTTTCTTCATGCGGTGTAAATTTCATTTCCGGATAAATAATTTTACTAAAATGAATTCCCTGATTTCATTCATTCCTTTTCCTTTAAAAATAAAATTGATCGTGCTGGGTTTTCAATTTTTTCCGGTTATGTATACTTTTTCTCATAAATCCTATCTTAAAGCTCTCTTCGTCTAATATTAAAGAACCTGGTCGAAACTTCGAACTCATTTGAAGGCAGAAAATTGGTGCGATTTTCATATAAGATTGTGACGTTGTAACACATACATCTGTTTCTCGTGCAGCATTCTTTAAATTTAGAAACATCCCAAAAGTATCCCGTTTTTCATGTAAATATGCAGAGTTTAAAGCCATTTAACATTGCAATGTAGAAGAAACATGGAGCACACACCAGAAAAAAGGGATTGATTCTTGAAAACGAGTAGTGTTATAAAATGGTCTATTTTCTAAAGAATAGCGATTTTTGAATATAAAATTATTGATAAAGCACTTTTTTTTTTATCGGAAAAAGTGTTCCAATTTGGGTGTTATTCTTTAATATTATGCGAAGACAGCTTTAGATTATTATTTCTTTAAATTTTTCAGATTATTGATAACAATAAAAGATCAAGACCACCTAATAGTAAAATACTGAAAATTTATAAAAATTAACTGGATTTTTAAAAAATTTCAACTAGCTTTTGAGACTCTTACACAATAATAGCCTAAATTACGAGGTACCTACTTTAAAAATTAAAAAAAATTACATGTGCTGTTATGAGTATTTTTTAGATATTAGGTTAATAATTATCAGGATTTTCTACAATTAAAGATAACATTCTTGAAAAATTATAGGAATCAGAGCGCAAACGGCTTGAAGCCAACGTGTACGGGCTGTCGATAGAAAGAAAAAACTAGAATAGCTCTTCAGGCGCTCTCTCTCTTTTTTTAAAATCTTGCACTGCAATTGAATTTTTTATTCATCAAATTGTAGCGTAAGAGAAAAAAAAACGCATGTATTTAATTTTTAAAATTAAATTCTGTAACAATTTGAACAAAATTAATAAAAAAGAAATACAACATTTGAAATGTGCAGATAGAAAAGTAATGTGATTGTACATTAAGGCTCCCGTCTACCCTCCATTTTGATTTCGTCAGTTTAATATTAATCCTATGGAATTTTGACTTTAATTCTCACTTCTTTACTATTTGATCTATTTGAATGCAATAAAGTGCATCTGAAAGAGCAAAATATAATGTACGCTTCTGCGGAATGACTTTTTCCTTCCAATTCTTAAAAATATTTTTTAAAGACCGGAAAATTCAAAATCAAGTCATTAAAATAAGAATAAAAATATTTTTAAAAATCGGATGGGAAAAGTAATTCCACAGAAGCCTTCATTATTTTTTGCTCTTTCAGATGCACTTTATTGCATTCAAATAGATCAAATAGTAAAGACGGGAGAATTAAAGTCAAAATTCCATAGGATTAATATTAAACTGACGAAATCAAAATGGCGGGTAGTCGGGAGACTTGACAACGTCGCCTTGAGAAGCAAGACGAGGGCTATGCGAGGCACTTCGTATTTTTGAATATCAGTCAGATGACGGAGACAACGCCTGGGTTGGCATTTTCCTTTCAAAATCCCACCACACCTCAAGAGGATTTGGGATCACAACCAAATTTAGCATGTATCAGCCCCGCTGTATGGCGGTTCTTTAGAGACATCAGGACTCGAATCCACGACTAGACGAAAATAACACCGTCCGCGGTTTCGTGACCATGACCACTTGGCTACCGCGAGAACATGTAGATAAAAAACCATAGATTGTCAAATTATTCGATTTTTGAATTAAGCCTTTAATCCGAAATTACGTCCGCTAAATACAACTTTTTCTCTAACTTCACTGTATTTCATTAAAGTGCACTTATTATAGAAAATATGAATGTAACTAATAATAAAGTAAATGTATATAAATGTATAAGGAACTCAAGAAGTGTAATTCATGAAATTAAAGATGCCATAAAACTAACATTAAAAGGTCATGGTAAGCTCTTGTTGTAATTACAAACTTTTATTTAACTTGTTATGTTCAAAAGTATATAACAAATGTCTTTTCTGTTAAAAATTTGTTCTCCAATTTTAAATCACTTCCTACCATCCGATTGAACTGAAAGTTTTCAAGCACGTATCACTCCGCTGACCGTACAATACCGTGGTATGCTCAAGTAGTGACGGACTCAGGAAAGGAGTCCTGGAGCTCCGTGCCTTGCATTTAACGTATAATGCAGTCGAAATTTTGCATACATGTATAGCTCATACAAATTCTTTTTAGTCTTAAATTTCCAGACTAAAAATAGTTATAGAAATAAAGTAAAAAGACGTTGTAAATTCGAATTTTTATTTAAAGATTTACTAAGAGGCATAAAAATAATTTTTTTTAAAATTGTAAATAATATATAATTTGTAAAAAGAAAGCTTGAGAGAGAGAGAGAGAGAGTATCGTTAATATTTTTTTTTTTTGATCTCATACATGATGAAGTGGTTATGGTACTTAATTTATCCGTAATTACCTAGGTATTTTAGCTACACGTCTCAAAATTTTATAAGTTATGTATTATTTTACATTTAAGAAAATATTATTTCTGTTGTTTTTAGTCCCTTTTTAAATAAAAGATGATTCTAAAAAAAAATTTTTTTTTGCTTAGATTTTTAGCTGTAAACTCAGATGTAAAAATATTTGAATTATCTGACTATGTAAACTGACTTCAAAGATTTTATTGGATTTAATTGTACATTAAAGCTCTGTAAATATTCTTCCGTTATACTGATATAAATTCTGCTAATTAAGAATTATGGTTTGTTTACGGCACGAACACTCGATTATTAACAAGAAGGAAAAAATTATTGAGCATCTTTTATCTCTTCAGGTTTGTTTCGAATTTTAAAGCAAAAAAAAAAAAAAAAAAACCACCTCGTGAATTTATCGTTTAGTTCTTAAAATATTTGATATCGAATTATTCGTTGTTCACATAAATCATGCGTCGAAATTTTTACCTTTAATGTTAGGCAAAAACTAATGATGATGATTTTATCAATGGTGAATGAACAAATTTATGCATTTTCAAAAACTCTTCTTGGATTTACTTATGAATACAATGCACAACATATGAGAATTAAACACAAAAATGGATGGATTTAAAAGAATTAAAAACCAGTCAAATTTTCACTTGAGAGCCAAGGGAACACAGAGGTTTATTTCCTCTTACTTGAACAAGGATGATGGAACAAATTTTTAGAACGACTCTAGATAACAAAAAAAAAAAATTCAATTTAAAACATCTAAAGTCACTCTATCATTATTTAAATATTCAGATGCTGAAATGTTTAATTAAATAGTCATAAAAGTCACAGTTTCATTTCAAGAGATGTAAAAAAAAAAAAAAAAATTACACCGATTTATTATCTTCACAGATTTATGCAAGATCGCTCTCTCTCAATTAAACTTAACGTGCCTGATTCCTAGCTTAGAATTAAACAATAAAGTTCTAGTTTACCAACTCAACTGTTTTGAGTGAACGACTTTTCGAATACTGCAGGTTCGACTCCCTTTGCCACTAACTCGACACATTTAACGTGCATCAGCCTCACTACATTGCTGGTCTGTAGGGTATGAAGGGTTCGAACTCACAACTCGACGAAAACGACACCGACCGCAAGTACTCGACCATGACCTCTAGGCTACCCAGGTCAATAACTATCCTCAAATCAATGCATTGCACTTCCTCTGCATTCATTTGATTGGAAAGGAGTTGGAAATTTAAATGTAAAATCAGTATGACACCCCAGATATTAGTTAGGGGAAGATTAGCGATTTTCCCAACGCTACAAACACCCCTCTCTTGTGATTTCATTCAGATTTAGATCTGACGTTACACAAGAGAGGAAATGGAATTACGTACGAGTTCCAACGGGAAAAGAAAGAAAAACAAAAATAACCAATCATTTTAAATGTAACTCGTCACACCACCGAATGACCTGTCCCATCGAACAAACTCGGAAAAGAAAAAAAAAAAAAAAAAAAGAACCTCCCACACGCATTCTGTCGGCACGTTCTTCACGGATCCAGAGGGCAAGCCAAATTGGGAAAGATTGGAGAGGAAATAATTGGCAAGAAAGGGCTCAATCCCCTCTCCTCGCTTCAGTTGTCGTGAGCCTTGACCCACATGGTGGACAAAACACGCGGACCGTTGTTTTAATATGCGGCGATTGTCAGGAGAACAATGCTTTACCCACAATGACGAATCACACGATAAAAATATGTTTGCTAAATAGCAGCATCTTTCTTTTTTTTTTCCCTGAATTATTTCCTCTCGAGGAGTATTTCGACTCAGTAAGGGTTGAAGAAGTGGAATTGAAAAGACATGCGTGATTGCTTCACATGTAGACGTGTCAATCGTGGAAGAGAAGCGAGAGATGGAGTGGAGCTAATGAAGCAAAATGATGTAATTGTTGTCGTTAATGAATTCGTTCGAACGCAATTTGTCGAGAGACTGACGTTAAATAGTATTTTTGAATGAATTCTTGACTTCATCGAATGTATTTCCTTTTAAACAGTTTGGACGGCCGCGGTAGAAGAGTGATCATGATCGCTAGCTCATGACC
Organism: Nephila pilipes; assembly: GCA_019974015.1. Classification (NCBI taxonomy): domain Eukaryota; kingdom Metazoa; phylum Arthropoda; class Arachnida; order Araneae; family Nephilidae; genus Nephila; species Nephila pilipes. The sequence continues at coordinate 148,449 of BMAW01032859.1, read as the reverse complement.
GTTTGTTTTCTGTTGAGTCGTGGGTTCGAGTCCTGATCCCATCAAAGACCCTGTATGCAGTAGGGCTGATAGATGCACATTAAATAAGTCTAGGTACATTTTCCTCTCGCTGACATGATGTAGAAGCTTGGAGAATTGGGTGCCAGTTCAGGCGCCATTATCACTTGACCGAAAGTCAAAATCACTAGGTTCATCGCCAATAACCTCTGTTTCGCTTCTAAGTGCACCGTTAATAAAATCGAATGAAATCTAAAAACACTGGTAAATAGGACTCCCTGACTAATTAATGTCATATTTAGAAGCACACCTAGCTGTTCACGATTGGCTTCATAATTTTGAATAATGGTCAAGTTACAAGAATGACATCTGAGCTAACCCCCCCCACACACACACACTTGAAAGCTTCCATACGACGACAATGTGAGGCCTATAAGAAACAGTGTGCTTTCTCAATATAATTTTTTTAAATGTCGTTTTGGTTGTAAAATATTGGATGAGAGACCTAATTCTAACAAAGAGTGTCCCTTGATATAATAAGAACAAGTTAAACTGAAGTGAACCCCCCCCCATAACTTCTCTCCTATCAGGAATCGAAATAGCTATTTAGATAGGCGTGATTTCAAATCTAAGTTATCCACAAAAGTTTCATGTGTCGGAGCTGAGTACTCCTCCATCAAGATGTGGTGTAGAAGTTAGTAGAGCGGGGTATACTAGATCACGTGTCATCCTCGTCATATAATTGTGGTTCAGAATTGCGATGTTCGTCTCATCATCCCATTTGTTGATTTTAAGTGCAACTTTAATAAACAATCAATCAGTCAACCGCCCCCAGGGTCAAATGCCATTGTTTGGTTGCCTAAGATGTATTATAAATTTTTCACTTTACACACATCACATGCACAAAAACTAAACTAACTACTTTATAACTCTTAAACTTTTACTAAAATTCAACTAAAACCATTTTACTTAAGTTTCTCATTTTTCATCTTTTCGCTAAACTATTCTTTTTCACTCTTCACAATATAACTTCGTATTATTACTTAAGAACTCATAAATCGTTATCACTTTGTTTCTCGTTTACGGTAGCTTACTTAGCTACTTACCTTCCCTTAAATTCATAGAGATCAGACACATTTTTTAATAACAATAACAACTTAATTTATTCATTCAACACAGTTCCTGTCGAGTTATCTGGGTGATCAGTGCAGTTTACAGTTAGCACTCAATCACCCCGCGATTCATAACTCGCTTACGTCCGCTCCGCTCGAAGATTTAGTCTGCTCTGCTCTGAGGGGATCATATGACATTCCATACTCACCCCTTTACAAAAAACGCCCTCCATAGGCGGGCTTTAAGCACGGGAGATAGCAGATGTAATAGATTAATTATTTCAATTTTATGTTAATTTATTAGTTAATGTCTGAAATTGAGAGGAAATCAATTACTTCTATTAAATGACTAATATTTACAAAATCAACGTTTCCAGACCAAGGAACCAGTTCCGTTATTTAGTGGATGTAATATTGCGGTGAATGACGTCATTAAAACGTTGTCCATGCAAACCAATTACTGATTACCTCGCATTCAACGCTCTTTAGAAAACCACGCCTTCCAGTTTACATATACAACGTTTTGGTGACGCTATTCACCATAATATCATGCCCGTTAAATAACGACTCAGCATAATTGCCTTCTTCAAGTGATGACCCAGATATTTTTGAAATGTATTAGCGAATACTATTCTCTGTTTAAATGTATTGTGCATCTTAGTAATAAATTAATTTAATGATGTCAAACACGTCTCATAGATCATTTGCAACCGATGATTTGAAAAGCCTCCTATCTGACAGGTAAGCGAAATTTCCATTATTCTAAATTTCGAATTTCTAGTGTTGGTTTACATAGATGTTGCATTACGTTAAATGGAACAAATCCTCTCATAGTCTTCCCATGGTGAGGGTGTGGAAATTAGGACAGGTAGGTACTAGTTCCGGTGTCATACTCGACACTTCTAACCGTGGTATTAAGTTACGAAGTTCGTCGCTTGTCATGACCGTCTAGTGATCATGGTCGCGGACTTCAGGAAGTGCCAGCTCAGGTGTCATTCTCGTCACTTGACTGAAGTTCAAAACTGCAATGCCCGACGTCTATAGCCCTAGTGTTGCTTCTCAGAGCGACGTTGTAAATTATCACAGTCGTCGCCAAAAAACATTGTGCTTTTTTTGTGCAGCGTTGATAAAATAAAACCGCATAATTGTACATTGGTAGAAATTGGACTTGAACCTGTAGTTCTTGACTAGGACACCATAATCCATGACCATGAACTATGGAAACCACTTAATTCTTACGAAATTGCCTCCAAATTAAACAAAGAAAGTAAAGCAAATGGATGCATATCAAATCAAGAATTCAATACTCCTATCATAAATGTTTGCAGAGTCAGAATTCCGTTCGAGTCACAGTTCAGTTCAGAGTTCATAAATTTAAAACGTATTTTGTATGTAGCCTGAGTGTGTGCATAGAAATTTGAAGAATGTAGTACCAGTTCAGGATTAGACTGTATGATATAATTTTTCTTAAAAAATTCTATATCTATGATAATCACATCTTTGATGGAGACAGAACTAAAGGAATGAAAATTAATAATAACCATACGATTATTAAAACTCTTTCAGTTAACACAAAACCGCAGAAAAAATCCGATTTGAATGAATTTTATTTCTTATTCATATAAATGTAACATAAGTAATTTTATATCTCTCTGTTCCAACAAAAGAAGAACTCTCCAAACATAATGGCAATACATTTGTTGCGTGTGGGATAAATAAGTTTCTAAATAAGTCATCCGAGTTCATTATATCACTCCCAATCCTGGTGAATCAACAGAAGTCATTTAAAAGCTTCTTAATGAAAAATGCTTTTCCTCCCGCTTGGAACAGAATGTAGTAGTCACAAAAAGATGATTCCTTTTGGAAATGAGTTGACATGTTCTGGCGGATAGTATTTGCACAGATGCTTCCTTGTTAATCTAATTATGCAGCCTTTTACATATATATGGAACATTTTTTTTTCTTTCCATTTTAGACTAGTCTGCATAATTATTTTTGAGAATTTTTTTTTAAAATTCTATTCAACATAGGTAACGCGCGGGATATACATTCCTCGTATAACAAGGGAGTTACATTCCAAAAAAATTACCCGGTAATGCGAATCCGTGTTATTCGAAACAAAGAACTAGTACGAAAAGGGAGATTAGATTCTCAAATTGAAAAAAATATGCTATTATATATATATTTTCATAATTAAGAATAAATATATTTATAAAAAAAATTCTTAAGAAATAATACATATTAATATAAATTAAGCTACATCGTCATCACTAAGCACTATGAACCATAGGCTTGGTAAATGTAGTAGAGAAACTATGGAACCTGTCCCGTGAAAACAGCCTTGGCTTCCCCGTCCACCATACTTAGCCCCCTACGAATTCCTGTCCACTTAACTAAAGTGGAGTTAAAATGACATCATTACAGCTCAGTCGAAAATACTTAAAAAACCGTGTCCACAAAGCTTCGAAGTGTCTCGCAAAATAAGTTTGCACAGTGGTACAAACAATAGTAGCATCGCTGGATTCGTTGTATTAAAGCTCAAGGCTTATGCTTCGAAGAATATTAGGTAAATTTCATTTTCTGTCCAGTTATAATTTTTTTTTTTATAAAAAAATTCTTATTATTTTTGAAACACAATTTATACATAATATTACAATTAAAGAAAAGAATTAAATAATTCGAGAAAAAAACCAATGTTTTTAAAAAACACGTTTTAAAATGGTGGCAAAGTTTATGAAAGAAAATTATTGAAATATTAGTTAAAACTGGCCGCAAATATCTAAATATTGCATTGTTTTGCAAGTAACGGTTTTCAAAATTTCAGAGTTCTAGCTTGATGAGAAGTTGGTTAAATTAACGATCGAAGATTTGATGACACACACACTCACCAAGTGAAATACATAAAAACGTTTTAAAAACGATTAAAAAGGCTTGCAATGCATTTATTTTTTTGAATTTACAAAGACACGTTCTTACAAAAAAGTTTATGATTCTATTTTCGATTTTTAAAAAAAAGGGGGAAAAAACGATTTGAGGATGTTTTAGTTTTGCGAATGAGTAACGTTTGGCAAATTAGGCCTTCCATTATTCTGAATCTTAAAAAAAAAGTGTTTTTTTTTTATTTTATCTATTTTTTTGTTCTTTTTTTCACCTTTAAAATAACGCCATGACCTAAAACGATGAATCTTTTCCTCAAGAAAAGGGTTAATCGTGATTGAGCATTATTCTCTTCTTTGACACTTATTCCGAATGCTTCGGTGAGATCAAAATAAAACTTTTCCATCAATAAACTACTTAACGTAGCTTTCTTCCGCGCGTGCGTTCCGAATCTTTTGCAAATTTCGATTTTTTTTGAAACATTACTCTTACTGAAAGATTTCGGCTATTTTACTGA
>BMAW01032859.1:110622-134571 GCA_019974015.1 Nephila pilipes | reverse complement strand
GATGCAGCAACTGTTGAGGTAACATGCTGGCGTGATATGGGAACATATGAAAAAGGGAGTGTGCTAGCTCAGAGCCGTTCTCGTCACGCTGAATGATTCAAATTCATTGATTACTAATGAGGTACTGTGTTGCTTCTCGCAAAGGCCAGAAGGAATACATCACAAACAATCCATCCCAACGACAACGATGCAATCGTCACGTTCAGATATCGTGACATGACACATAAATTTGCACCCGGGAAGCAAACACGCGGTTCATCGGTAATGAACTAGTCTTGAGTCTTCGGCTAAAATGGTTTGTAGTATTTGAGCTGGCAACTCTGCATCGCCGCTTCTACACCACGCTAATTGAAAATTCTGTGAACCAGATTAATGCGCATCAGCCCCGCCGCACGGTGAAACTTACGGTACTGTGGGTTCGAACCTATTCCTAATGAGAAACCAATTGTCGCGATTCCAAGTATCACTAGGCTACTGGGGCCATATTCTCTGAAAACTTTGAGAAACACACATGCTCTGAATGTTCAAGAATGGGCGCAGGTAGATTTTTTTGTTGAGAGGGATTTTAACATATTTCATTTCAATTAAAGAAAAGGCCTTGGTAAAAGTTAGCTAATAGTTCCTGTTGCTCTAAGTATTCTTACATAAATAAATGAATTTGATTAAATTTTAATACTGTACTCTTTGCGGGCCATACTATTCATTAGATCAAAACCAAAATGTGTTTTACTAATTAAAACTTACTAGATATAAATAGTTATTAATATTGCAGAAATGCTAATATACAAGGTGTGCTATAAAATTAAAATATGATTAATAATCTTCAGCTGTAAATAAGTAAATTAGTCATTTTCAAAAATACCTCACTGTCCTTCGGAAGTACTCTCCGCCTCATGCACTTTGATATGTTGAGTAAATGTTGGAAACTCCTTGAGAAGCCTCCCCAACCGCGAAATCATTTCTCCAGAAATAGAAGCTTGATATCGTCGACAAATTTACGTTCTTTCTCGTTGGTTCTGATTTCAACCTGAAGAAACAGAAAAACGGTCTCGAAACACAAGATCAGGTAATCTTCTGCAGAGTGGAACGACTCAATAATTCCGACCCAGAGAAACCGTCTCGCACCCAGAACAATGTGGTACAAACCAAGATCATTTTTTGAACTTCAGAGTAAAATTTCCATTCACTGCTTCAGAGCTATCTATTGGCTTTTGACTATTCCATATGCGCTTTCCGTAAAAGGTAATCAACATTGCCTAATTTTCTAGTTTTCTTAAACGAAACTTTTTTCGATTTCGACTGCGTCACTACTTAGGCGTTTTGTTTATGAATCAAATTGGGAAATGCCTCGGTTTCTGTCTCCAACGATTGATTAAAAGGCATGGCACCTGTATCCGCCATATCGATGAATCCTCACGATCCCATTCCATAGTTGTTTCTTTTGCCTATCGCCTGGAGATAAGGGACAACAATGCAATGTAAAGTTTATGTACCCAATTGAACGGGTTTTGTATCAATTTCAAATTCCTGACGAAACGTTAACATCTTTACTTCAAAACCTAACTTTTACTCTGCAGAAAAATTTTTTATTTTAGCTAACAGTCTGAATCGACGTTGAGCCTGAAGGTGGCTGTGGTAGCTGAGTGGTCATGGTCATGAACTCATGGTTGGCAGGCTGTTTTAGTCAGTCGTGGAATCCTGGTGGCACTTAGACTTCCTATAGCAGGTTGAGGCCAATAAATCTGCCGGTGCTTTTAAATTTCCCGTGATGGACGACGTTCCAAGTCAACTCATCTTCACTTGACCGTAGTCAAAATTGCGAGGTCCGTCGCCACAGCCTTCCTCTTCTGTTTCCAAGTGCGAGCGTTAATAAACAATCAATCAACCGCACTTGAAAGCCATACAGAACAACTACTGGAGACAACCTCGTGAATTTCGGCCATAATATAATGATAAGGATCAAGTATCTGACCGGTGACGACCTTAAGGTCGTATCCACTAGGAGGAGTCGATATCTTGAGGCTTCGTGGATTCTTTCACCTTTTAACTTTCACACTACGTGAATAATTTGGAAGATCAGCGAATCAAACAAACAGCAGCCCCAACTATTCCACACAATACGTATTTGAAGGAATGGGAAATCGAGCCTCGTGACTCAGAACTTACCAAAATTGTGATGATGAAAAACCAACGGAATTCTTTATCTGAGTCACTGTAAAACTTGGGAATATTCCAACCAGATAAAATAACCAATTGCACAAAGGATCAGAAGAGAGAAAATTTGGCCATCGAATTATCTGCAAAATCATCTCCTGGTCTTTTACCCAAATTCCATCTACAGGATAATGCAATGGTAGTACTGCAACTGTACCAACGATTTAAACATGTTCTTTGAATTAACAAATAATGTCTGGACAATATATTCAAGATAAACTAAGCATGTAACATTACTTATATTAAAAAGAACTTTGACAGAAGCAGTGTAAACAAGTGTCTAGATCATTCGCAGTTGAAATACTTTGATATCTATTGAAATGAATAATATTTATTTCTCTATATATCCCAAGCCAAAAAAAACAATCAACTAAACCACATCGTCTTCCTTTATTTTTATGTATAAATTTATATTTTTAGAATATTTATCTACCCATTATATGTAATTTATATGAAATTTTGGTATTAGGTAACAAACTAATATATAAATATTAAACAATTCAATATACATTGAGTTTTTGATTTCTCGCCCTTTTATCCTATGTACAAGTGTACTAGCGGTCATGGCTTCGATTCAGATTGCGGTTTGGCTGTTCAATCGCAGGTTCGATCCCACAAAAGACCCGCCGTGTAGCCTGCTGGGATGTAATTAAATCTGTGGGAGCCCAAAGTCCTCCCATGGCGTAGGAAGTTAGAGAGGGGCAGTCCTCGCTCACTGACCGAGGTCTGCAATTACGAGACCTGCCAATAACCTCATGTTCCTTCTAGTGCGACGTTAATAAAAATCTAAACTGCTCCCTTTATCCTTTCGGAAATTCCAGGAAATTGGAATTTAGTACATTTCTGAGACTAAAAATTAGTTATTTTCTAATTGACTTCAATAATAATTCAAAAAAATATGGAAAAGTGATTAACTCAAAATTTACACATTTATATATTGAGCTGCAATAGATCTAAAAAATATATTACTATTTATTTTTTAAAGTACGATTTAAAAAAACCATAAGCAATCTCAGATTCAGTCTAATTTTAGCTTTGTAATGAGTACACCTGGTATCAGAAAAATTCTTTAGCTCTTGTATTGATGTTAGGAGCTGTGTTTTATAATTCTTGGGCAAATTCTATAATATTTAATGATTGATTCATTATTCAGTCAATCACTGTAATTCTCTTGCTGTACTGTCTTCTGCACAGCTAGAAGTTTTACTATTGAAACAACCAGGTTAGGGTGTCATTTTTTTCCCTAATTTTGTCCAACGTTAAAGATTTATTTCTTCCGAAGTTTCATGTTCTTTATTCTGAGTACTTGAAGAGTTGAACAGGATCTACTATCCTCAAAAAAATCTTGTTCATAATTATTTCGTCTGGTTGAATCGAGGGTTTTAAAGTACGGAGGAAGATATAGTAACTGCACAGACTTGTCATCTTTTCCCAAATTTATATATTGCATAATTGAACTGTAAAGTAATATTCCTTCAATCTTTCGGACTTCAAAGCACTTTCTATATTCTAGAAAATTCAAATTTTGTCAACTCTCCAATAATAGATAAATGCTCCTTCGCCAATAGCAAAGTTTCACGTTTGCCTAGTTTTGAGCAGTTGTTCTGGTTTGCAAACTGCACAATCGCAGTAGAGTTTCAAATTTACATCAGATAAAATTCTTTCTTTTTTAATATCAGTGAATGCTTTGAGAAGTTGATTTTATCTCTCAAAACCTTTTCAGGGAATTAGTCAAACTTTCCAGCGTGTTCTAGTGTCAAACAAACCATCTTTTCACAGCCATGTACTTTAATGTTACATGATCTTTCTGTACCATGTATTTAACATGACGAAACGTCATTTTGAGAGGATTTATCAGTCAATTTTTACAATACTCTTTATCTTTTTATCTGGTTTCATTCACATTAGTCAATGGAATTTTTAATTCTTTTTTTTTTCGTTTATTTATGATACGTACTGTTGCTATATAACCTTCAAATTCTAAATATAACATTTTGCTTATTACCGTTTGCATATCTGCGCATTTGTTCAGGAATACAAAAAAAATAGGTCCAGTTCATGGAAAGGAAACCTAAAATTTCACATATCATATTGTAATTTCGAAACATTTATGACATCTAAATTAGACATTGAAAAATTTTCCATTTCTTTTTTTTATTATTATTATTTGTTCCATGTTAATTTTTCTCTCTTTTAATTTCCGTTAAAAATTCTACATGTCAGTACTCTCCTGATAACACATAACCTGGATTAACTAAGAAGAAAAATTCGTCGATAATTAAAACCTGAACGACCAGAATAAAAAACATTTACAAATAAGATCAAATGAACTTAAGGCACAATAGTAAATTTCGTATGCTACCCGTTCAAATGTGAAACCTATTTTTTTTCTTCTCTCAGCTGGGAATAGAACAGATAAATCTAAAACCAACGTCGTTTCTTCATTTTACACTTCGCTAGTTATGCACACCCCTACTCCGTGAAGTGGATCCTCCACTGAAGGACTACTATAACGGGTCAAGACTTTTTGACTAATTTTACTGCTGCTTTTCTTTCTGGATTTTCGATAATGTGGAGCGCAAAAGGGTCATCGTTCCCTGCCGCGCTCTGGGATCAAAATCCTGATGCATCCAGTCACTTCTGCAACCAAGACGTGACTTAATAGTCGTTAATCCGAGCTTCGTTCTGACTAGGTTATGATTCGCTGAAGGAACTTCGAAATTCATACGAACAAACTCTATTTAATTCGTAATTCTCCATTACTTGTATTTGGTTTAATTTTTTCATAACTTCCATCTTTTCGGTTAAAGTGATTATTCAAATGATTCTCTATGATTTCGAAAATTACCTGGCAATAAACTTCTACGTATAATGATAAGTAATGTCACAAAGCGGAAAATATGAAGAGTCATTAGTTGTGGAAGTAGTCCTCGGTGTTCTCTTGGCTATTTCAACGATAGCTGTTTTCAGAAGCTTCGAGGAAGCTCCAGAGCTTCTCTCGGTAGCACTAGACAGCAAATGACTTGATGTTACACACTGCCAATACTAAATCATCTGAATGTATCCCTTGCTGATTTTTTTTTCGGCTAGCGGTTTGTAAAAGATAAATTTATGCTTCATCGTTACACTCCAATTAAGTGGCAAATGCAGTGCTTTCTTCGATATACAGATCAACTATCACTCGCATTTACGACGCTGTTTGAAGAAATTTAAGTTTCGAGATTCATATTATACGTGTACTTCGGAAGTTATATCAGACATCTGTAAAAAAAAAATATTCGTTTATCTATTCCTTTTGTATTTACCGTTACTTATCATTTGTTATTTATGAAAATATGTGAATATTTTGAAATTACGGTTCATTTTGAATAACCTTCTTAGATGGATATTCAACAATCAGCCACGAATTTTAAAATCATTTTGTTAGTTTAATTTGGTTCCAAATGTTGTATTTCTTAATGAATCTTCATACGCAGATTCCTTTTTTCTTTAAGATATTATTTGATGTGTTGCCAGTCACGAAAGTGGCCAGGGCTTCTGATCTGTAACAGCGTATTTTCTTCAGTCGGAACTTGCCGCCAGCATCTGCCGATTGGGGCTGATGCGTTAAATCTGTCACCAAAGGCCTCCCATTGCGCGATGTAGTTATGAGGGGGGTGCTATAGGTGTCGTCCCTGCTACTTGCATCCAAAGGAAAATATTGAGGTCCATCGCCATTCTTGTGTTACCGGTGCGACGTTAGAAATTAAACTCTTCAATAAACAACTGGCATCCCCTGTAACTTTATTTTTGCTTAAAAAAAAAGTCATTATACCTGCGCCGTAATTTCGCCGGCTCTTTAACTATCTGCTCACTTGAACGATGGATGCGACACAAGTAATCGTCGATACAAACCAGAAAAAAGCCGCCAAATGATGCTTTGATTGAAATGATTGGTGTAAAGTTTGGTTTGAGCGCTGTTCATCGATGAGATTTTAAACAAGCAAGATATGCCCTTCGAATGCGAATTTAATTAAGATACCTATAAACACAATTAGAAAATAAGATTTTGTGAAAGGAAAATCGACCAATTCAAAGATATTCATGGAGAATTTAATTTGTTCTTTTATTATTATTAAATTCACGAAAACTTCTTCAGGAATGTATATATTCAAGTTACTATGATGTATGGAAAGCAGAAAATTAAAATTTTGAAGACTCCAAAGGAAATTAGTAAAAAAAAGTATATTTGATGCTTGTTCTGCTGGGAAGGTGAGCTTATACCTTTTTTTAATTATATTAACCCATCAAAATCTATTATTTAGTCGCCAAACTTATGACTTCTTTTTTAGTTTTACAAAATCTTAAAATGTATTGAATTAAGATTTTTAATAAAGGATTCAAGTACACAATGTTAGTTTTTGTTCCATTTCTTTATTCTATTCAGATAAATTTAAAAAAAATCTCTAATTTTGCCGGATACTTTGGTTTCTGACTGTGGATTATTTGCACCGATGTCTGAAATTTAGAAGTTTATTTACATGACATTAATCACTTGAAGATATACGTAGATCTTCTTTTGATTTTTACCATGTCTAATTTTACTTCCCTCATTCTAAATATATGATGCATTTTTTTTAAAAAAAAAACATTGAATCCAAATTTTCACTTCAAAATGTTCCATTTTTCTTAAAACTATTCAATAAATATCTTTTAGCTTGACAAATGGACCAGCTGATTGGATTGATTGATTCTTATTTAGTTTTAACTAGAAGAAAGCCACCAGAAAGGCTCCTGTAATTTTGAGCCTCGGTCAAGTGGACGAGACTCACACTTTTGAGCTTACCTCTACTGACCTTCTTCACACCACACCAAGAGAGTGATTCTGAGACCTCGTCAGATTTGTTCAAACTCTAATTCATGGTCTTAGTGGCATCAAGGTTCGAACCCATGACTCTACGAAAACAGCGCTGGTAGCGACTATGACCACAACAGGCCACATGTATCAGAGAATTTTGATCCATGATCAGATTACGTGAATGACATTTGACAGTTCTATTCCTCCCAACTTCCATTACACCAACAATGTAGAAAAAAAATCTTCTTCACATTTTGGTAGATTTATATATATCTCATTTGTCTATATATCTTATCTAAAAAAAAAATGATTTTTATACGTTTATGATATTCAAAGATTCAAAATCAAGAAACTGAATCTTTACCATTAGTTTAATTGATGAAAATTGAACGCTAACTTCTACTGACATTTTACTAGTATATTTAAATATTATTCATGCAATTTTTTAAGTATTTACTATTAGGTAAGTATAAGTATTTTTGATGAATATTATTCGTTTGTTATATTATTTTATGTATATAACCCAATTACCTGTTACGTATACATTTGATGACTGTGTTAGATATAGATAATCGGTTCCTTCAAAAATTTTCAAATCCTTAAAAAATATATAAGGTCTCTAATAATTTTAAAACATATTTATATTGAGTTTTTGATTGATCTGATTAAGTAGTATGACTTATTTTTGAAATATTTTTATGTAAATAAAAAACTACAAAAAAATTATGGAATTTTGCTCAAAACTCAAAGAACTAGTGCATAAATAATTTTTTACAATACTCTTTATCTTTTTATCTGGTTTCATTCACATTAGTCACGGAATTTTTAATTCTTTTTTTTTTCGCTTTATTTATGAGAAGCATACCATCTGTTGCTATAACCCCTTCAAATTCTAAATATAACATTTTGCTTATTACCGTTTGCATATCTGCGCATTTGTTCCAGGGAATACAAAAAAAAAAAAAAAAAAAAAAAAACAAATGTCCCAGGAAAAAAAAAAAAAAAAAAAAAAAATGAAAATCCCGGGTTCCATGGAAAGAAACCCTAAAAATTTCACATGTATCAATGTTATTGTAATTTCGAAAACATTTATGCATTCTAAATTAGACATTAAAAATTTAAAATTTTCCCATTTCTTTTTTTTTATTATTATTATTTGTTCCATGTTAATTTTTTCTTCTTTTAATTTCCAAGTTAAAAATTCCCATTGTCGATTACTTCCTCGATAAACACATAACCTGATTCTGCGAAACATAAAAAATTCGTCGACAATTAAAACTTCGAACGACCAGAATAATAAAAAAAAATCATTTACAAATTAAGAATCAAATGAACTTAAGAGCTAATTGGAAGTAAAATTTCGTATGCGTACACTCCCCGTTCCAAACTGTAACCATTTTTTTTTTCTCTCTCTTCCTCAGCAGGGCAATTAAGGAACGAAGATAAATAAAACCAGCGCGTTCTTCATTTGCAACTTCGGCTAGTTATGCAACCTCCCTCTACCGTGTAAGGAAGGGGGATCCCTTTGAAAGGACACTGGAACAGTTCAAGACTTTTGACACACTTTGCTTCAGGTTTTTCTTTCTGGATTTTTTCGATAAGTGTGAGAGCGCAAAGAGGGTCGGCGTTCCCACTGCCGCCGTTCTGGGATCAAAATCCTGATGCATCCAGGCACCTCCACGCGGAACTTATTAGGGCCGTGCGTATTAGCCATTCCGAGCTGTTCGTTCTGACTAGTTATGATTCATGAAAGGCAATTCGAAATTCATACGTAACGAATCTTTTAATTCGTGCTCCATTTACTGTATTTGGTTTGAATTTTTCATAAGCTTCCATCTTTTCGGTATTAAATGCTTGATTATTCAAAATGATTCATCCGATTTCAAAATTACCTATTTTCAAAAATGAATAAGGAATACAAAGGGAAAATATGGAAGTCTTATATTGTGGACAATCGATGGTCCTCGTGTGTTCTTCTTGAAGCTATTTCACGATAGCTGTTTTAGAAGCGTTCAGGAAGCTACTCAGGATTTGCCTCGGTCACACTGAACCAAATGACTTGATGTTACACAGCTGGCCACCTAAATCACCTGATATGGCCCCCTGCGATTTTTTTTCCTTTGGGGTTTGTAAAAGATAAAGTTTATGCTTCATCGTTACTCACAAATTTAAGTGAACTAAAACAGCGGATTTCTCTCTGCTGCTGTACAATCAACTATCACCGGCACTTTACGACGTGTTTGGAAGAAATTTACGTTTCGAATTCACATTATACGTGTAACTAAAGGAAGTTATATCGAACATTCGTAAAAAAAGAAATTTTCGTCTATTCCTTTTGTATTTACGTTTTTACTTATCATTCTGTGTCGCTTATTTATGAAAATATGGAATATTTTGAAATCGGATCATTCATTTTGAATAACCTTCTATAGATGGATATCTAAAAATCACATACATACGAAAAGTTACTTACGAATTTTAAAATCATTTTTGTTAGTTTAATTTTGGTTCCAAATGTTGCATTTCTCTTACGAATTACACGTATTTCCTTTTTCATTATCGATGTGGCCGCGGTAGCCTAGTGGTCATGGCTTCGGATTCGTTACCGGCGGTTTTCTTTCAGTCGTGGGTTCGATCCTTGGCCGCCAAAGACCCGCCGTGTAGCCGGGGTTTATGTACGTTAAATCTGTCGGGGCCCAAAGTCCTCCTGTTGGCGTGGTGTGGAAGTTAAGAGAAGGGGTGCCAGCTCAGGAGTCGTCCTCATCACTTGACCAAGGTTCAAAATTACGAGGTCCGTCGGCAATAGCCCTCGTGTTGCTTTTAATGCTACGTTAATAAAAACTAAACTAAACTTTTCAATATCAATCCTGGCATCCCTCAGGTATTCTATTTTTACGAAAAAAAGTCATTATAGTAAAATTTTAAAAATATACTTTGTCATTCTTTAATCTTTATCTGCTCATCTCTGGAAATTTTATTGACACATAAGTAAAAATTCGTCGATTATTTTCGCCAAACCAGAAAAATGTCGCCAGATGATGCTTGGATTGGAAATGATTGGTGTAAAAGTTTGGCTGGAGTTGTGCCAACTTTCATGGTCGACGAGATTTTAAACAAGTACATTAGATATGCCCTTCGAATGCGAATTTAATTAAGATACCTATAAAATTAATTAGAAAATTAAGATTTCGTGAAAGGAAAAGTTTCAAAGGACCTTAAAGATATCTTTGGAGAATTTTAATTTTGTTCTTTTTATTATTATTATTATTATTAAATTCGTAATGAAAACTTCAGGAATGTATATTATCAAGTTTTATTCTGAATATGATGTATGGAAGTTATATTAAAATTAAAATTTCAGAAAGAGCTCCAAAGGAATTAAAAGTATATTTAAAGATAAGTTTTTGTTCTGCTTCACGGGGAAGGAGTGAGCTTATTAATTCTTTTTTTAATTACATTAATCCATCAAAATCTATTATTTAATGCCAAACTTATGACTTTTTATATTTACAAAATCTTAAAAATGTATTGGAATTAAGATTTTTAATAAAGGATTCAAGTACATATTAACGTAATATTAGTTTTTATTCCATTTCTTTATTCATTTCAGATAAATTATAAAAAAATTTAATTTTGCCGGATACTTTGGTTTAATCGTGGATTAATTTTCTGTAACTTAATGATGTCTTGAAATTTAGAAGTGCTGATATATTTATTAAATATTAATCACTTTATAAGATATACGTAGATTCTTTTGATTTTAATTATGTCTAATTTTGAATTTCCCCTCTATTCTAAATACATGATGAGATTTTTTTTAAAAAAAACATTGAACTAAATTTCACGAAATGTTCCATTTTTCTTAAAATTGACATTCAATAAATATCTTTAGGCTTTTGACAAATGGACCTGAAATTGATTGATTGATTGATTTTATTAACGTCGCACTAGAAGAAAGCTACTGGTGAAAGGCCTTGTAATTTTGAGCCTCGGTCAAGTGACGAGGACGACACTTGAGCTGGCACCTCCCTCTACTGACCTTCACACCACACCAAGAGAGGACTTGAGACCTCGTCAGATTTAACGAGCCTCAACCCTGACTTCATGGCGGGTCTTTAGTGGGATCAAGGTTCGAACCTATGACTCTACGAAAACAGCGCCGGTAGCGACCATGACCACAAGGCTACCGCGGCCACATGTATCAGAGAATTTTGATCCATGATCAAATTACGTGAATGACTTTTGAACTGCTCCCTCATTCTCCCAACTTCCACATTACACCACAATGAAAAAAATCTTCACATTTGGTAGATTTATATATATCTCATTTGTTTGAATTATATATCTTATCTAAAAAAGGATTTTTATACGTTTATGATATCTGAAGATTCAACTAAGAAACTGAATCTTACCATTAGTTTGATTGATGGAAAATTGAACGTTAACTTACTGACATTTTGTTAGTATATTTAAATATTATTCATGTAATTTTTAAGTATTTAATATTAGGTATGGTTAAGTATTTTGAAGTGAATATTATTCGTTTGTTATATTATTTTAGTGAATCTTTATAACTCCAATTACCTGTTACGTATACATTTTGATGACTGTGTTAGATATAGATAATTCATCTTCCAAAAATTTTCAAATCCTTTAAAAATATGTCTCATTTAATTTTAAAACATATTTATATTGAGTTTTTGATTGACTGACAGTAGTATGACTCTAGTTTGAAATATTTTTATGTAAATAAAACTATTGTGAAAAAACCATGGAATTTTGCTCAAAACTAAAGAACTAGTGATTGCCGATTGGATAAAACCGATGCTATCAACTGTAGAAAAAGCAGTCCTTTTCCGAAAATTTCTAGGCAACAAATTACTTGTTATAATTTTAAAAATATAAACAAATTTAAAATCATTTCTAAAAAAACATTGCTAGAAGGAGTGTTAAAGTGCTTGTCATGAGAAGCCGACAAAAATTGACGTATACTTTTTTTATGCTCTGAAATTCAATACTTCGTTCAAAAAAGGCGTTAAATCTCAGACATTGTGGGCGAAGTCATCATCACACTTGTATAGACAAACTTTTTTGTGCTCCATATTCTGTCTTCTTTTCTCATTTCTTAAACGATTTTATATCAGATATGTTGTTTGACTGACATGCAAGTAGGTAAAATGGAATACGAAAAAGATAATGACAGCTGTTTCTAAGAATCGAAAAAGAAAAACAAAAAAAAATATTTGTATAAAATCGATATCAGATTACAAAATTCATATTATTACGTTTTTTTCCCTTCGGAAAAAATATTTCGGTAATAAATCTTCAATCTTATTTCAAACTTTAAAAACTATAATAAAATCAATAGTCACTTAATGTTCATATTTTTTTTTTTGTCTAACTTTTTTTATAAAGAATAACTTTTTTTATGTTAAGAAGCAATACATTCAATGGAATGTACACGTAATTTTTTTGTTACTTGAAATTTGACAAATTTAAAGCATTGTCCATCTTAAACTCGATAGCTTCTGAGTTTTATTTTTATTTGAGTGTTTATTGTGCTCAATTTTTCTTTCAGTCCAAGCATCAGCTCAGAAAAAGCCGACGAGGAATATTACTTCATACCATATTGATACGAATTTATTAATTGATTCAAACATTTGATTTGATTTGATTTTTTTTAGTAATCTCAATTAAAACAAACGGACACGATTCTACATCTAGCATATTTGTAGACAAATACATCAATCTAGGCAGTAAAAAATGAAATCAGAATTCCCTTTAGAGTTTCAAGCCATTCATGGAGCCGAAAGTTTGGTAAGCAATGCCAAGAAGCTACTGAAAAGGCGTCGACAGTAATTTTTGTGAAGCAAATTTGCGAACTTTTTCCGTACACGACCAAAACAAAACTTTTTAAACTCGATGGGTCCTCAATAGGGGCTACACAATCCTGAACAGTGGGTTGGACGCGGTTGGCTTCTACGCTCTCCAGACCTTAATCCATATGATTTATAGGGATGCATAGATCAGTTGGCGTATGAAAATGGGTACACGGCCAAAAAGGAGCTTTTAAACTTGATGGGTACCCAACTGGGGGGGAGGAGGGTTGTACTATCTTAAATGGGTTGCACGTGCTTCAAGTTTTCATACCATAATCCACATGACTTCTGGGAGATGAAACAGTTGGTTTATGAAAATGAGTACACGGTCAAAAAAAGAACATTCTCTTTGGGTCATCAATTGAGAATTATACTATATTCAATAATAGGTTGGACACTTTTGGCCTCCACGTTCTCCAGGCCTTAATCCACACCACATTTGAGGACACATGAATTAGTCAGTGAATGAAAAGGGGTTCATAGTCCAAAAAAAACTTAAAAACTTTTTGGCTCCCCAATTGGTGGTTGCACTATCTCCAATGGTGGTTGACCTCCACGCTGTCCACACCTGAACTTACAAGACTCCTTCTTCTGAGGAAGGAAACACCCAAACAGATCTTGTCGGCAGGTTATCTTTTATTGCGGACTTGTCAACATCACCCCAGAGGTCTTCTTAAGGGTGCGACAATTTTTCCTTTGCCAGTGTGGGCTATACAACCAAGCTCTCTTTGAGAAGCTTTTTTAAGTATTTCTTCTGAATGGCATTGTGTCATGCATTTGTTAATTGAGCTTTTCATCTTCTTATAGTAAAAGGTCATCGTGAATGGATTATTATTATTATTATTTTGCCAATATGTGTGGGTTATGACCCTAAGTTCAATGGGAGATACTGTTAATCCTTCTTTGTACTACGCCCTTCACTCTTTGTTGCTACAGTTTGCGAATGTTATGTATGTAAATGGGTTCAATTCTAACAGTAAAGCCCATCTGCAGAGTATGTGCACAGAATTTTCAATTTTGTCGTAGATCTGCATCGTAATCAGCAGTCAAGCTTTCAACATTTCAGTCACTTGGTTGATTTAATCTTGCGGACTATGTTATCCCGATAATGCAATAGGAATGAATGAAACAATTATCGCACTTTAATGTGTATAAGGAACTACTTATTTTGTGTGTGCTTAAAATATGGAAGAAAGTTTTCTTTAGATATATTTATTTTAAGATATAAAAGAAACTTATTTTTATTCTTCGTAGACACCATGAAATTCATCTTTCCTTTCATCTGATATATCACAATCAGCCATATTAACCAGGTCATTTTCATAATCAGTCACTCTCATAGCAAATTGAATCATTTTCAGCACCATGTTGTTGTTTATGCCTCATTTTTAAAGTCCTTTACAGTCAATTCTTCTTCATAACATTTCGCGCCTTCTTTATTCAGCGGCAAATTCCACTAATTGTTGGCTTCCTTGTTTTTGCAGTCAGTATCTTGTATCCATTTAAAATTTATAATTCTGTCCGTTGGAAATAGAGGACTATTTTGCAAAGATTTATTTTTATATTTTATTTTTCCCTTTTACGACAAACATAATTATATTTAGTTCACTCCAGATATATTTATATTCCTAAAATATATTTAATTTAATAATCTATCGATTGCCTTTAATTTTAATATCTAAAAAGAATATTAGTGTGTTCTTTAATGATTATATATATATATATATATATATATATATATATATATATAAAATTTGTTGTTTGCTTTAATTATAATATCTGAACAGAATATTATTGTCTTCTTTAATAATATACATCGTTTGACTTTAATTTTTAATTTAATAATTGATTTTTATGGCATGATCCTCTAAATTATTCTTTTTGTTGTTTATATTGGCAACGTTTTTGTACTTTAGAATGTTTTATATTCTTTGAAGAATTATTAGAGTTAAATGAAACTTTGTTCTTTGATGTAACGGTATATAATCAAATGTTATTTGAAAATCTAATGAATGACTTGTATGTTTTATTGATTTGAGTAATTCGTCAGATTAAAGCAGAAACGGTTAGATTTAAAAAGGCCCTGTTATATTCCTTCACCGATTATATAACCATCTGTAGAATAGAATTTTTTTTCAATACTTTCTATGCATTAATAATTGTCCTATTTTTATCCCCCTTTTGTTCTTTATGCAGTTAAAATATATTAAACTATTTTATTAATATGTGCAAACATGTTTACAAAAATGCGTGGGCATAATATAAATGATTTATGGTGTTAGGTTCGAAAGATTGGCATTATTATACATTATGATTATAATAAATACACATTTAGTTTGCTTATGGTATATTTACATTGCTAAGATATATTTAAAATATTTTAACATCTGCTTTTATTTTAATATCCGAACAGAATATTATATTCAACTTTAATCGTTTATCGTTTGCTCTTATTTTAATATTTAATTTAATAATTGATTTTTATGGCAGAACCATCTGTATATATTCTTTTTGTTGTTGACGTTGGCCACGTTTTTGTACTTCAGAATGTTTTGTTTATGAAAATAAAATGCATTAGGAATTTGAAGATGGTATCTTTTATTGATAGTAATTGCTTCCGTGGTGCCTAGGATTCGGAAGTATGCTTAATTTACACTAGTTAATATTCCTTTGAAAAGATTCTACTTTTTCGAGAACGTAACAGAAATGAATAATGTCAGCACAGGCTAAAATGAAATTAGCAAATCCATTTTTTAAAATTATTTTCCATTAATTTTGGAAAGCTGCATTGACAAAGCTATTGACAATTTTTTTTAAAAATAGTTCTCCGTGAAAATGTAGTCATTAAGAAAACATTAACATAATGTACGCGTAGTTTGCTTGATATTCAAATATTCGATTTCGATTATTGTGTTATCATAATGAAACGGTTCCGAATCTTGTCCCGTAATTTTTACAAGAATGAATGCTTAACGTATATGTAACACGGCTTGTGAAATTCTGCGAATCGCTATTCGAAACGCGTGAAGTATGTAGAATTTACGGTTATATTCCTTACTTAAGCGATGAGGAAGACGCAAGAAACCAAAAGCCCGATACCAAAATGTCAAAAGTAATTCTTTATTAAGATCCATAAATTTCCATTGTTGCTGAGAAAAAGCCTTTGTTTTTCTCGGAATGTGCATTGCGTGAGATGATCCAATGATGAAATTCAAGAACAGTGATTGCAAAATATGTGTGGCGCACTAGAAAGCTTTATTTTCTGATATTTAAAATTTCATTCTTTATTTGAGTAGACAGTTTTACTGCAATCTCTCGCTAGAATAAAAGCTTCGGTTGCTGTGGTAAATTTGAGCGTATCCTTCCATATACACTGCCGCCTCCATTTTTATGGAACAAAAAAAAAAAAATATTGACATAGTATTCTTGAAAGACAGTATAGGGCAGGAAACATTTAAAATAAAATAAGCAGAAAAAATTAATCCTCAAATAAGTTTTTAAACATCTTTATCTAAAGAAAGAAATTTTGTTATATAATTAGTTGTATGTTATGTAAAATGTGAAAATATTAACTACGATTTTCTATATTATGCAGAATTTTTTATGCATCCTAATTCGAGATAACATATATTGAAAAATATTAAAAAAAAATTACCAATTACATGCCTCTTTGACATTCTACTCTTTTTCATACGAATTTTCGAAGAAAAATTTCCGCTCATAAGAAATTTGTAATAATCTAAAAAGTACTGAAGTCAAGGTTTCTTATGGAACGAGTGTCGTTACCTAGCGGCCGCAATATTACGTTGAGGACGTAACCAAAACGTTATCTATGCAAACCAGTGACGTGATTCCCTCTAAAATATGTTCTTCATTAAAACAACGCCATCCGATTTCATTGATAACATTTTAGTGATGACGTCCACCGCTATATTGCGGTCACCAAATGACGGCACCGTTTTCCTAGGAAACAATAGCTTAATCAGTTTTAACATTAGACAAGTTTCCTGTCAAAAAGAAGAATTCGATAACTGTACCTATACAAAGGAAATAAATTTATTTACAATTTTATGTTATATTCATATTAGAAATTAAAGAAAACTCAATAATTTTAAAAATTAATTGAAAAAAGTTGTACTTATGCAAAAGTAACATTAAGGCTCCCGTCTACCCGCCATTTTGATTTCGCGGACGCAACGTTAATCCTATGGAATTACGACTTTAATTCTCACATCTTTACTATTCAACCTATTTGAATACAATAAAGGGCATCTGAAAGAGCAAAAAATAATGAATGCTTCTGTGGAATTACTTTTTTAATAAGATTTTTAAAAATATTTTTATCCCTATTTTAATGATTCGTTTACTTGTTTTCCGGTCTTTAAAGAATATTTTTAAATATTTTTAAAAACCGGAGGGAAAAAGTAATTCCACAGAAGCATTCATTATTTTTTGCTCTTTCAGGTGCACTTTATTATATTCATATAGGTCGAATAGTAACAATGTGAGAATTCAAGTCGTAATTCCATAGGATTAACATTACGTCCGAGATGGATTTTAAATAAAATAAAATGAAAAGATTCAATAAGAAAAACGTTTTGTTTCTTAAAAAAATTATTGAAGAGATTTTTTGGGAAAATTATTTAATTGAAATAAGAAATATGAAACCTTTTCATAAAATACCAGAGGATGTTTATGGCATAGAGATTAGAATAACAGTTGAATTTCTCCTGATCCGGAGAAAAATTAAAAATATTAGCTAGGAAAATTATTGTCATGGTAACTGGGAATTATTTTCTCCTGTCTTACGTACTTCTATGATAAAATGTTTGTGAATTTATTGAAAAATATAAGGAAGCGAGCATTAAAAAATAATTTTTTTTTTTTTTTTACTTTTTTAGATCTTATGAAAATATGACGTAAAAGCTGTAAAATAGCAAAAATGTTTAATATTTGAATATATAAAATCAATACTAATACTATGAATATACATATTTGTTAAGCTAAAGTTCTCGTCTACCAGCCATTTTGATTTCGAGAACATTATGTTAATCCTAAGGAATTTCTTCTTTTACTCTCAAATCTTTACTGTTTGATCTATTTGAACGCAATAAAGTGCACCTGAAAGAGCAAAAAATAATGAATGCTTCTGTGAAATTACTTTTTCCCTCCGATTCTTAAGAATATTTATAAAAATATTTTTAAAGACCGGAAAACTCACGAATGAATCGTTAAAACAGGGTTAAAAATATTTTTAAAAATCAGAGGAAATAATAATTCGAGATAAAAACCAACGTTTTTAAAAACAACGTTTTTATATAGTGGCAAAGTTTATTAAGAAAAATTATTGAAATATTAGTTAAAACTGGTCGCAAATATCTAAATATTGCATTGTTAGGCAAGTAAGAACGGTTCCCGAAATTTCAGAGCTTTAGCTTGATGGGAAGTTGGTTAATTTAACGATAGAAAATTTGATGACACACTGATACACACACACACACACAGAAAAACACACCAAGTGAAATACATAAAAACGTTAAAAGTAACTAAAATTAATTAATTCATCCGGTAAATTAAATGGTTGGAATGCAGTTTAACCCAATCACTCTTGGCGACAAGAATTATTTGGCAATATTTTGCCAAATGTGGCTACCCTGGTCCGTTTTACGGACTTAACGTTCAGCCAAACAAAAAAATCGCCAAGTTTGGTGCCAATTTTTGAAATCGCGCCAAGTGGTTGGGATAAACTGCATTATTGAAGAAAATACTAGCTAAAACTTGTCGGAAATGTCTAAATATCGCATTGTTAGGCGAGTGAGAACAATTCCCAAGGTTTCAGAGTTCTAGCTTGATGGGAAGTTGGTTAAATTAACGATCGAAAATTTGATGACACACACACACACACACCAAGTGAAATTCAGAAAAACGTTTTAAAAACGTTTTAAAAAGTAATTCCGCAGAAACCTTTAGTATTTTTTGCTCTTTCAGATGCACTTTATTGCATTCAAATAAATTAAAACAAAAGTAGAAAATCCATAGGATTAACATTACTTTCACAAAATTAAAATGGCCTGAGGACGGAAGTCTTTGTAACAGATTTTACTTATATGAAATAAAAAATTCCGAATGAATTGAATGGAATGTTCTCAAAAAATATGAAATTGGGCACAATTTACCTCGTTTATTGCAATTCACGCGAAATATATTGTGTGTGGTTATAGTACATGTTTTTATTACACATTTCCTTATTTACAGCTTAAAATAAAATTATGTATATATAATGAAACAAATAGTTGCATCATTCATTCTAGAAAAATACTGAGATTTCCACCTGTTCGTCGGTATATTGTCTAGCACGCATATCATGCAGGTGTTATTGTATGGCATTTTTGAGCACAAATGTGGCGTATATGAATAAACACATCTATCATGTGGACAAAAGATTTGAGGACAAGTAAAAAACTGTTATTTTAAAACTCCTGTCACATAAAGAAAAATGAAATCATTTCAAATGACTAATACGTTTCAAATATGGTTTTCGGCTAAAATTTACAAATTTTTTTTGTTATTATATCATTTTAAAAACCAACTCATTAGCTTTCCCCCCCCAAGACTGCTTTTCTTTTGAGTCTAGAATTATTAGAAACGAAATTATAACGACTTAAGTATTACGTCATAGCAGCCAACCAATTAGGAGATACCGATTTAAATACTTTTTTTGAAAAACGTGATTTTTTAAAAATATTGCTTACTCAAAACATTATTTTACAAAATGTTACTTAGGTATCTGTCAAAAATTTGAACTATGCATTATTTTGGTGAAAATGCAGTTTAGCCCAACCACTTGGCGCGATTTCAAAAATCGCCAAATCTGGGAAAATCAAAAGGGTTGCCACGCCTAAAGCCACCATAGTGATGAGAAACCACTGTAGCCACATTTGGCAAAATACCGCCAAATGATTTCTGTCGCCAAGGTGGTTAGGTAAACTGCATTCCATCCCATTATTTTTTTCTTTTGTTTGTGATATGATTTATTTTTAAAATTGATGCTTTTTTATTTAAAAGTATTTTTGTGCGACTGTATTGGCGAATTTGATAAAAAAAAAAAAAAAAAAAAAAAAAACTGAAATTATCACGATGTGAGCTATAACTTTTTCACATTTAAATATACTTGTTTTATTGCGTTACTCTATGTCATAAATGTGCATTACAAAAATTAAATTTAGATTAATCTAGAGGAATTTCGTATGGCATGTTTTTAGCGTTTGGGACAAATTTCTCCTTGAATTCCTTAATTTATTAAACTTTGTTTAATAAATGTAGTATTTTTGACCTTTTAAAATAATGACGAGTCATAATATTCATAAGAATGTGGTGAAAATTTATTCAAATATTGAAAAATGTCAGATACCTTAACAAAAAATTAAATTCAAAAAAGAAAATTTTAATGTAATTTCAAAAATTTTGAGATTGAGAAAAAACTGTTAAATGAAACAAACAAAATTTGAGAAAAAACTGTTATTATTATTTTTTTTTTAAATTCTTAATTTTGGATGATGCATTTTTTTTTTTTTTTTTTTTTGAGATTCGGGTGGGGGAATGTAGAATATAGTTTCATTTGTGTGTGTGATGGTTTTAATATTATGCATCTTTTAATTTAATTGTTTCTGAGCAATTCTGGTTCTTCAAAAATCAATGAAACAAACATGCATTTCATTCCGAGACAGAAGAGAAATATCGGTTCCCAAAAATAAAAAAAGTTATTGAATTTGAAACTTTAAAGAAATATATTATTTATTATGTTTGTTGTTTGGTTGTATGCAATGGAGGGTCATGGAGGCACGTGCTCCCTCCTCAGTCATAATTTCACGCACATATAAAATAACATACCTAAGCAGGAAATCCGAACCTCATGCACGTTAAATCTGTCATGGCTCCAAATTCTCCCGTTATAAAGTTGGGATAAGTGGCGCTAGCTCAGGTGTCGTCCTCGTCACTTGACCGAGGTTTAAAATTGCGAGGTCCGTTGCCAATAGCCCTCAGGTTGCTTCTCGTGCGAATTTAGAAAAAATCAAACCCTACCCAACGTTACAATGATGGGAATATTTGATTATTTTTCTTTTATTTTCCATCAGTCTTTCATGCTTAAATAGCATTCTAAAGTTATAAAATTTAAATAAAATAACTTACTATTAGTGTTTAACCTGAATATACAAATTCTTACATTAAAATTTCTTTTTATAACATATATGATCACAAATTCACAATATATACTACTTGGAGAATTTTTAGAGGTATTATTTTTAAAAAATTCTAAAAAAAAAAGTTGCATTCGTTTTCTGTTTCATTTTCCATAAGATTGAAGGAAAGAAATTGGATTGGATTGGTTTTATTAACGTTGCATTAGAAGCAACACGAGGGCTATCATCGACAAAAAAAAAAAAAAAAAAAAAAAAAAAATGAAGAGAAAAGAATAGGAAAAACTGTGCTTAGATTCCCCTAATCACATATGAAAAGACTTTGGAATACATATACAAACGACAAATAACAAGGTTAGAATAGAATTGTTTTAAATACATATGCACATTTTGCTGGTATTCTGTCGAGAAAATATTAAATATTTATGTTCAAGGTGTTTGAGATTGTTATATTATTGCTGACAAATATATAAAGCTGAAATCACGGCCGTACTGAATTTATGAAGTGCGTGAAAAAATACGAATATAAATAATTTAGCAGCTTAGCGTTAAATTCTTCAGCGACAGAAAGATAAATCAGAGAGATATTTTAACTTTGGCGAAGAATTTAAGAGCATGGAGACAGAGCAGGTGCAAATAGAAATGAATAAAATTTACGTTTTTCATCGTTTCATTTCTCATCGCTCAGAGAGCTTTCACTTGAAACGAATTTAAGTTTATCTGGGTGTAAATTTTTCGACTCATATTGCTTACTATCATTTATAAAAGATGTAAAAGCTGCATCAATTTACTTATGAAATTTTCTGAAAATTATTATAGAACAGTAAAGGCTTTTATATTTTAAATTTCGTATAAATTCGAAATAGAATGTGTAACTGTGCAATTTTTGACGCTTGATTTTACTTGCCGATTTTTTATGAAATATTTTAATCAGTCACTTTAAGATTTTATTGAGTTTACTTTAACTTTTTCTTTAATTCCACTCTCAAAAGGAACACAATGAAATCTTTTGGCCATTTTTTCATTGAAATTGAATCTTAAAATTTGCTTATTATTTCAAAGAATATGTTTATTTTATAAAATATTAATAAATCAAAGCTTTATTAATAGAAATTAAGTATTAATTCGAAATTGTAAGCTCACAATATACATACAAATATTGACTAGATGTTGACACGGCAATCTGCATTATCAGTAATAAATCAGAAAAAAACAATAATAATAAAAAGTGCATCTACTTACAGATTGCTATGTCTAAAGTTCGACGCTGAAATTAATCATATCCTAAAATATCTAAGTTCTAATAAATTACCACGAAATAATCATCAAGTTCACAAAGAAGAGGTCAGCACATTGATCTATATAGAATTCGATTTATTCGCCAAAACGAGAAAAAAAAACTACGCTTTCAAAAATTCTCAGCCAGAAAGTTCTAGCTGAGTTGAGTTGTTTTGTGACAGATGTATAGTGTACTACTTGGTTTTAAATGAACATCAATCTAAAAAGCAAATACATAAATAGTATATTTGCATATAACCAAAGACTAAACTTAACAGTTGCATCGTATTTTTTACTTTTGATTTAGACAGAGATATCATTTGTAGGATTTTTGGAGATAAATAAAATAATAAAAAGCTGAGAAAATGAAATTTAAAATTTTATAGGTCAGTGAAATCGTTTTGCACAATATTAAAGAAAAATTCTAGAAAAAAAAAAATCCTTGTAAGCTATGCCATTGCGAAGAACTTATTAACTCGCCAAAAGTGCTAGTTTTTAAATTATTAATGATTCAATTAAGTTTTAGAATTAAAATAAACGGTAAGATATTGAAGTTAACAATGATATTATTTTCAGATATTAAAATTAAAGCAAACGATACATTATTAACTTTAATGTATTTTATGCTCAATGTAATTAAAGTTCCATAAAATGAATAGATTTTTATATGTGTTTTATTTCAATCCAATACATATATATATATATATATATATAGGAGAAATTTAAAGCTCCCGTCTACTCGCCATTTTGATTTCGTCAGCTTAATGTTATTCCTATGGAATTTTGACTTGAATTCTCCCATCTTTACTATTTAATCAATTTGAATGCAATAAAGTGCATCTGAAAGAGCAAAAAATAATGTACGCTTCTGCGGAATGACTTTTTCCCTCCGAATTTTAAAAATATTTTTACCCCAATTTTAATGATTCGTTTGCGAGTTTTCTGGCCCTTAAGAAATATTTAAAATAGTTTTAAAAATCGGTGGAAAAAAAACTAATTCCACAGAAGCATTAATTTTTTTTTTTTTTTTTTTTTGCTCTTTTAGATGCACTTTATTGCATTCAAATATATCAAATAGTGAAGATGTGAGAATTAAAATCGAAATTCCCCATAGGATTAACATTACGTCCACGAAATCAAAATAGCGGGTAGACGGGAGCTTTAATATGACATATTTTTGAAAATGAAGTTCATTGTTGGTGAAAGCAGACAACAGAAATATACGTAACAACTTTTACAATAAACTTTTCCGCCTTACTTTTGAAACTTAAATTCATGACTGGTAAAAATGGGATCAAATATATACGCAAAAGCTTTTACGATAAAATTTTAAAAAGTCGTTAGAGGACCATTTGTCGTCGACTAAAACAATATCACCTTTGCGAGCTAACAAATATTTATTTTTTTCCCACCATAATTTGAGTAGTTTTTTACAACGTCTTTCTGAATTTCACTTGGTGTGCGTGTGTCATCAAATTTTCGATCGTTAATTTAATCAACTTCCCATCAAGCTAGAGCTTTGAAATTTTGGGAATCGTTCGTA
>BMAW01032859.1:54347-110597 GCA_019974015.1 Nephila pilipes | reverse complement strand
CATTCATAAGTTTGGCAATTATTCAATTGCGCCAGTTGGGCTAAACTGGTATTTTTAAAAAATATGGGTTAAAACTCATCTGGCTTATCTAATATTGCATTGGTGGTACATTACGAACGATTCCAAAATTCAAAAGCTCTGCTTGTCTGGAAGTTCAGTTAAATTAACGATCAGAAAATTTAATTGACACACCACACACCAAGGTGAAATTCAGAAAGATTCCAGCAAAAACTACTCAGGTATGGGTGGAAAAAATAAATATTGTTCAGCTCATGAAAGGTGATATTGTTTTGTCGACAAATGTGGTCCTCCTAACGGCAAAATTTTATCTTTAAAAGCTTTTGCGTATATATTTGATCCATTTTACAAGTCATGATTTTCAAAAGTATTGAGCGGAAAAGTTTATTATAAAAGTTGTTTATGCGTATTTCTGTTTAATCTGCTTTCGCAACAATGAACTTCATTTTTCAAAAATATGTCTATCTAACTCCGTCACCCACTTCTTGCAGTTTCCGTGAATGTTAATCTATGGGAATTTCAGTTTTAATTCTCACATCTTCACTATTTGGTAACTCATGTTGATGCAATGAGGTGCATCTCTAAAGTGGCACGTAATGGAATTAGTTTTTTTCCGCGATGCAAAAACTCTTGCATCATTCCAGGAATACAGCTATGACTGAATCAAACAAATTCTAAATGTTACCTAAATGGAAGTCATTCCTTTGACGTGCATTATTTTTGCCAGATGCACTTTGTTGGAACATTCTCAAAATAGTAAAAGATCAGAAGCATTCAAATTAATTAAGCTGATGAAAATCAAAATGGCCAGAATGGTAAAGAATTTCCTCAAATGTCGTTAAAAACATTTCTTAAAATTCAAACAGAGTAAAATCAACAAAATTAGGTTGCCATTCAATTCTACAAGATGCTTAAAAACTGCCTTTTCCCGTTTCTATCAACAATTTTCAGGAAACTTTAAGTAAAATTAATGCAGCTTTGCGTCTTTATATTGATGATTTCATGCAAAGTATGGCAGAATCATTACAAGATAAGCTTAGTTTGGTTTCAGTGTGACTCTCTGCAGGCGATGAAAATAACAGTGACATAAAATTTTATTCATTTTCTTTATGCTCTGTCTCCATGCTCTTAGTCTTCCTTCATAGAGTTAAATATCTCTCAGTTTTCTCTTTCTGTCTTCAGAGTTCGCATTCTTCTTCATTCTTTATATTTAAGTAACCACGCACTAGATTGTTACTTATTTTCCTAGAAACATATATTTATAGTATGACGATCTCCACATTGAACAAGTATTTAATGTTTTCTCTGGTGGAATACAGCGAAATGTGCATGTGTCTCTTCATCGGTTACCATTTCAGTTACGTCGGTTTGTGCCCTTCTGGTTTAAAGTCGCTGTATGGATTGGAGGTCTGCTTGCGGTTTTACTTATTTCTGGCATTCTGGTGGGCCGCTCCATTGTTTGTGCCGGTTGCAAACAAACCAATTGATCCAGACAACAAAATGATGCATGGATAGAACTGAAGAGCAGATGTAAGCAGGACTCATCGCTCAAAAGTTCAGGTGAGGTATATGTTGTTGATTCATCTGTGTTATAAAAGAAATTTTGATGTAAGGTTGGTGCGTTTCAGGACAAACCCTCATGGTGAGTTGTTTGAGTTTTACACACACACACCCCACACACACACACACACACACACACACCAGGTGCTGTTCGGCGTGACTGGAAAATGAAATCGTCGAATATTTTAAATGTTCAACGTTCGGTGGGACATTGCTGGTCTGGGAATATTCGTGACGGACCTGCTCGTTTGACCTCAGTCAAGGTGGCGGGGTTCCTGTTTCAACATAAGCTACTGGTCCCAACACCTCTGGAGAAGATTTGGACCTGGTTGATCCGTTATCAGCCTGACCAAACCCAAACAATAAATAAATGTCGCTGTTTTTGAGGTTTAATTCTTATCGCTTTGATTTGGGATAGATGTTGCTTTCAGGTAAATACGTTTTGTTTCTGAACACTTTGAACCAGATTTTCGACGATTAGGTCAAACCTTATAGGTCAAATCAACATCACTGATGAAAGTATATTCTGCGTTCACCAGATCTCATAAAATTGGAATTTAAAATAATAAATAATAATATCGGTTTTTTCTCCGGTGAACTTTAATTTTAACGGTTTTTTTCTAAATCCATTTTGAAATACATTAAAATTTTCCTTTTGGTTCAAATTTTTTCTTCAGGTATCTGACTGTTTTTCAATGTGAGACGATTTTCTACAATTTCTTATGAATGGTATTCGACTCGTGTAACAGGTCAAATACTACTGTTTTGTTAAACAAAGTTTAATGATTGGTCAAATTGTTAAACCTTTAAAACACAGCTGAAATTCCTCTGGATAGATCAAGTTGCATTAATGACATGGGTTAACACAATAAAACTTCAATGAAAGGTTAGCTCTATCGATGATTTCGTTTTTTTTTTTTTTAATCGTTAATACAGTTCTTTACATACTTTTAATCTAAAAAAGCGTCATTTAAAATAGTCATATCGCAAACAAAAAAAAAATAAAGCAAATTCAGGTCGGGTTTATTATACCTTAGCGGCCAAAATCATTTACCAGCGGTAAGTTTGCCAAATAATGGCTACACCATGGTTCTCATCACTATTCGTTGAAAACACCCAAAGCGTAGCAACCTTTTGGTTTTTCTATCCTGATTTGGCGATTTTTAAATCAAAAAATTTAGTAGTTGAGCTAAACACATTTTCACTAAAATAATGCATAGTTCAAATTTATACAGATACCTAAGTAACATTTGTAAAATAATGTTTTAGATAAAGCAATATTTTTAAAATCACGTTTTTCAACTTCGTCAATCTCTATTCAGTTTTTTATGACTGCTAGGCGTAATGTGGTCGTTATCATTTCGGTTTCCTAATGTTCGAACAAAAAAAAAAAGCTTGATTGGGGAAGAAATATAATGAGGTTGGTTTTAAATGATATAATAACAAAAAAATTGCATTTATTTGAAAACCATGTTGATGATTTTAATCATTTGAAGGTATTTCATTTTCCTAGTGAGCAGGTTTTTTAAAACTGTGGTTTGCTTGTCATAAATCACTTTTTTATACTGAGGATGTCAATGTTCATTCTACTAACCGCTTTTATTGTCAAAAATGCTGCCGACTAACACTATGTGCGGTGTAACCGGTGGGCTCGGTGAGAAATCAAGTGACCTTACAGAATGATAGGTAAAGCTGTTCGGTTTTCATTATATTCAGATTTTTATTTAAGAAACATATAAATAGAATCCATGACAAACATCTTCTTCTCAACCACTTTTGCACCGTACTGAATTAACAACGGTCGTTGTTGCCCCGATTTCATGTGCAGACGTCATTCAGATTCGTTCTGGTTTCATATCGCGATGATCATTTTCAGACTTCCGTCCACGACAATTTTATTTGAAAAAGTAATGTTCAAATCTCAGATTTTCTGCTTTTGTTTTGTAAATTCATGGATATGCATCTGAAGACAAAAAATCTAAGGTTTCCTGGATTCTTTTTTTCAAAACGTTTTTTTAAAACGACGTTCTTAGTGCTGTGACATTAGTAAATCAAATTTTCAGTCGATTTTAAACCGACTCCCACTCAGCTGGGTTTCTCTGACGCTGCAGAGTTGTTCTGCTCTTCAACAATTGACCTTTAGACATTCTGACTCGGTTTTATTGTGTTGCTAATGGTTATCTAACGCTATGATTTCAAAATTCAGCACCAAACTTGGCGATTTTTTGTTTATTTGAAGACATTCAGTCAGTAAAACGGACCAGGTAACCACATTTGTAAAATATTGCCAAATTCTCAATCGCCAAGTGATTCAGGTTGGCCGTTAACTATTTAATTTACCGGATGAATTAATTAATTTGGTTACGCTTTTTAACGTTTTGTGTATTTCATGGTGTTGTTTTCAGTATTATAGCCATTGTATCTCGGTATTCTTCAAACACCTCGTTAAATTAAACAACTTTATCAATCACTCTGAAGAATTTCAAAGAACCAGATTCTTTAGCCCCTAGTAATATTTAGATGATCAGTTTCAACTCATCTTCAATATTTTTCTTAACTCGACATGCACTATCTTAATACGTAATATTTTTTTTTTTTTTTTTTTTTTGGCTGAACATTAAGTCCGTAAAACGGACCAATTTAGCAACATTTGGCAAAATATCGCCAAATAATTCCTGTCTCCAAGAGTGGTTTGACTAAACTGTATTGCAACCATTTAATTTACCGGATGAATTAATTTTAGTTAGTTTTAACGTTTTTATGTATTTCACTTGGTGTGTGTTTCTGTGTGTGTGTGTGTTTCTGTGTGTGTGTGTGTATCAGTGTGGCATCAAATTGTCTATTGTTAATTTAACCAACTTCCCATCAAGCTAGAGCTCTGAAATGTTGGGAACCGTTCTTATTTGCCTAACAATGCAATATTTAGATATTTGTGACCAGTTTTAACTAATATTTTAATATTTTTTTAAATAAACTTTGCCACCATATAAAAACGTTGTTTTTAAAATCGTTGGTTTTTATTTCGAATTATTGCAAGTTAATCTTTTAAAAAAAAATCTTTACGAAAAGGAACGCATCTCACTTCACTTTATTTATTTTTTTATCTATGACTGAGTATTAAATATTTCTCGATGCGTTGTTAGAATAGTAAATACGATTTTTCCCCAACGCTTTTATAAAAAAAATAATTAATTAGCAACCAGCAGTAGTCATTTTTGTTCTTTTTCCAAATTCAAGAAAAATGTTTTATTTCGGAACAAGTCATTGATAATTGCAGAGAAAAACACGAAAAAATAGTTTTTTTTTTTTTACCCGCTACATTAAATTTACTATTTTCTTTAAAAGTAGTTAATTGTTCAAATATTTTTCATATTTCTTTTGTAATAATATAAATAATCTGCTCCTTTATAAAAATATCTAAAAGTTTTTCTGTAAATGTATTATAAACTTTTCTGTATTACTACAGTTAAAATAAGTAATTAAAATCATTTTGAATAACGATAATAATTATTCATTAAAATTTTGATCCCAATTTTAAAAAAAAAAACTCTCTCGGATAGCAATTTAAATAATATAACTATTTTATTTCCCGATAAGTAGACTGGATCCTGTATTAATTTTTACTCCAAATGAATCATTCTTATTTTCAAAGGATCTTATTTTTTCCATGTACATACTTTTTTATTCAGATACAGATAATATTATATTATTATTTAATTACAATTTTATTATTAAGTGCATTAATCGTATGTTACAATGGAAAAACTAAATGGAATTTGCTGATTGGTTGGTTCAAAGTGGGGGACCTTGACAAATTAAACTATATACATATGTCTCACTTAATAGCTATTTCTTATTATAGGGAAAGCATGGTACTACCCCCCCATCAATTATACGGTATTCACACATTAAACATGGTAGGAGTTGTTTTGCCAAATTTAGATTTTTGTTTAAAATTACCTATGATTATATTTTTGCTAAATATGCACAGATATTTTTTAAATCTGATTTTTAAAGTTCCAAAAGCATTTATAGTTTGCTACAAAATATCCAACATATTTTTTGTTACATTATTGATAACTGCAATAATTATAATAAGGGCCGTTTTAACCATAAACCTGAAACTTTACGAAGAAAGGGCCCTTAAATTCTTTTTGCCTAATATTCTCTTCATAATTATAAAATATTGATGGAGGCCCAAAAAAAGAGACCTCCACACCGGTCTCTTTCGATGATGTTGGATGAGATATTGCAGATTTCCCGCTCTGCGTCCAGAATCGCTACTCAGACTAAATCTGCTTTCATTCGTAAATAGTACTAGACCCCATTTTATTATCTGTCCAATTCTGGTGTTCCCGACACCACAGAAAACGCCTTCTCCGTTGAGCGGGCGTTAAAGGCACACATCCTACAGGTCGTTGTGTCCAGACCACCACTGTGCAGTCTCCTGCCCACTGTAAAACGTGATATCCGTTGTCCAATCGCCTGTGCCGTGTGTCTAATGATTTTTCCGGTAGTCTGCCGCCTGTTCCTTCTGGACTGTAGGGCAATATACCAGTCATCCGTTGGAGTGGTTGCTCTTGGACGACCCTTGCTGAATTGTCGGACTGCTGCTCCTGTAGTTTGAAATTCTCTCCAAAGTCGTGAAACGATGCTGTGAGCAATTCCGAACTCCGCAGTCACACTTCGACCTTCCTCTACATTTCCAATGATTCGATCTCGGCTAAAATCATTCAGATGTCATCTAACAGATTGATTGTAGGACATTTCAGACAGCAACATGTCAACATTATGTCTAGCTACATATATGCGCATTTACTACCGTACCTAACCTAGGTTAATCTTCTAATTGGTCTTTCAGTCCGCTCTGCCATTTTGTTCCCCCTCCCCCGCTGATATGCTGATTTTTCGACTTCGTCCTTAATTTTTGCACACCATTGTATATATATACCAGGTTCCTTAGCACTTTCCTTCACGATTGACTCATCAATCTCAGACGTTTGATGATTTCTGATATAGTTGAACAAGATGCGCACTTTATATTTATGCCGCAACAATTAAAAAAAATTACATGTTCCTTATTGTTTAACCCTAACTAATTTTTTTGTGATACAATATCAGAAAATTAAAAATTTTAAGTGAGTAGCATCGCAATTATGCTCCGAATTCGGTAACCTTTAGCCATGGTCGCGAATTCGCGACCGATGTTGTTTCCGTCGTGTCATGGGTTCGAGTCCAGATGCTACTGAAGACCCACCGTGCAACAGGGGCTGATGCACTTTATTTGTCGAGTACCTAAGCCCTCCCTAAGACGTAGTGTGGAGGTTTGGAGAGGAAAGTACCAGCTCAGGTGTCGCACTCATCACACTTGACCGTAGCTCAAAATTACGAAGTTTGTCCCCAATAGTCCTCGTATTGCTTCTAAATCTGGAGTTAATGATCAATCAATCAATTACGCCACACGGTAAGACTCTATAGTCAATCAACTTGAAATATCCAAGTCCAGATGATAGATAATTCCATTAATAGGTAGATGATTGTAGGTATCTCCAATATCGTACAATTTAAATCGTTCTAACCAAAAATTTTCCCAAACATTTTTTTTTTTTTACATTTTTCTCAAAACTGTTTTTTTCAGCGCTTATTACCTTTACGCGCCTGAACCCTTCAATTATATTCCCAAATCACTCGAAGCATATTAAGCAAAAATAAAACATAACCTTGCTTGTAGATCCATTACTTCCCTTGCTTTCACTCATCACACTTCGCTTCGCACACTAAACAATCGTTTGGCAGTATGAAAGCCCGCACCAACAAGGGGTATTTTCGCACTTCGTTAACGCGTGAAATATTCCGAATATTTTCATTGAAAGAAAGGGAAGTATTCGGGCTCCTGTGCAGTGTCTGACTCTTCCCAACGCAACCCTAATGAGGTACGGGTGACCTTGAACCACGTTTCACACGTCACACATACAGTAGAGACTGCGTTTGTTTCAAACCGGTAGAACTCCTTGCATGTTTACGCCAAACCTTATTATTGAAGTTTTATCCTCTTTATCATTACTTTTTTTTTTATTTCCTCTATTTTTGATCCTGATTTATTTTAATTCCTTTTTTTTTTTTTTTTTTTTATAAAATGATGTTGCACTGTGGTGGTGTAAAAACCTATTGGAAATTCTAATCACCAGTTTTATTGATCGTGTTTTGTTTCTCAGACAGATCCTCTTTATCTGTGAAGACATTATTTGCAACAAAGCTATCGGTCAGACTTATTTGTTATCTAGTTCAGTTCAGTATTTTTCTGGGGTTTGTTTTTATTCTTTGGATTAATCAGCGCAGAGATTTTAGACTAGAATTTGGTCGTTATGTGTTTTGAAGTAGGTTTTCTTTTTTTCTCTGGCACTGCCTTGACATCTCTGAGGGGAAACCCAGCCACGAGATAAGTTGAAGAAGCTCAAGGGGAAAAAAAAAAAGAAGGAATGATTGCATGTTCTTCGAAATGAAACACATCAAAGGATAACAAAATAACTATATTTCAAAAACTGCAAATTGCATGCGTATAAAAAAAGACATTTCAGAGAATATACTTAAAAAAAAAGTTTATCTTTCACAATCAAATGATCCATCATTTTGAATAACAATATAACCGCCTAAGGAGCCTTGAATGCAGGAATAAAAGGCTTACGTAAAACATCTATTTAAGATGAGAATGTTTTTTTGTTTACTTGAAATTTAATCGTTTATACTCATACGAGAAAAAACAATAATTACAATGTTAAACCGCAAAAGTTGACTCCATTGACTGAGGAAGATGTAGGATATGCTAACCACGAAATATTTGAAGTTTGTTTTAATTTTTTACAAGGATACATGTCAATAGGAAGTACTTTTTAATTTATTTTAAGTACTTCGTGATGAAGTGTTCGGTAATAATAATGATAAGCAGAAATAAGATAGTTTAAAAAAAGATAACATTTCATACTCAAATATTTTAACACAAAACCAAATATTATTTCCATCAAAATAAAGAGATTCCTTCTATTCAATTACTTACTAAGCGCTATTCGGTTGTTGAAATATGCTTAACTTGTGATGATGGGCTATTCTAGATTTCTCTTCAAAACCTCGGAGACTTAATAACAATTTGAATTGCATAAAATTACTATTTCTTCCCAACCAAAAAGAAACATGTTTATGATGATGGCAGTGAAGTGAATTAGAGATAATAATATATAAATGAAATGGAATTGAAGGAAATGAATAGAAATAGAGGATTATGACTTGTTGATAATTTTTAAATTGAATTGAAGCACCTTAATCAGTTTTGTGAATTGAAACAAGTTTTAATTTCATTATTAAGATAAGAATCAGCTGTTTGTGTGAAATTGTTGAAATCGGAACGAGTGGTTTGGTAAGCAAAAATTTTATATTTAAATCATAATCTAGGATTGCTGAGTTAATTGTCATTAGAGGGGGTGCGATCTTATTTATGCTTTATTGATTAATAAAATGTTTTATGTTGCTCTTGCGTATCTTCAATTTGAGTCAGTGGTTATTATCTATTTAATTGAAAGGAACAATAGCCGTTGAGGTAAATGATGCTGTGCAGTCGTTAAAAACTAAAGAAGTATAATGATCATTTTACATTAAAACGTGTTGAGTATTATTTAAATGACGACAAATTAAAGCATTGTAATCTGCATTTTTTTATTAGTTTACTATTAACTGAGAAACAGTAAGTCTCAAATTCAATATTACTTTTCAGATTTATATAATTTCAAGCTGTTTTATTTTTAAAATAACATATATCACTGTTAAAAAATCACATTTTGTTCTTGGAGCAGTTTTCCAATTAAAATGTCCTTTGAATTATTTATCTATTTCTCTCTTAAGGATATTCAGTTTCTAGAAACTATTAATGCAAATTCCATATTATGAACTTGTGAGCTAATTTTTTTACTTTTGTGTTCTCTCTTTTTACAACGTTTTTAAAACGTTTTTCTGA
This sequence comes from Nephila pilipes, assembly GCA_019974015.1. Taxonomy (NCBI): domain Eukaryota; kingdom Metazoa; phylum Arthropoda; class Arachnida; order Araneae; family Nephilidae; genus Nephila; species Nephila pilipes. Next base: position 101,014 of record BMAW01032859.1, on the reverse strand, counting down.
ATTTCACTTGGTGTGTGTGTCATCAAATTTTCGATCGTTAATTTAACCAACTTCCCATCAAGCTAGAACTCTGAAACCTTGGGAATCGTTCTCACTCGCCTAACAATGCGATATTTAGACATTTGCGACAAGTTTTAGCTAGTATTTTCTTCAATAATGCAGTTTATCCCAACCACTTGGCGCGATTTCAAAAATTGGCACAAAACTTGGCGATTTTTTTGTTTGGCTGAACTTAGTCCGTAAAACGGACCAGGGTAGCCACATTTGGCAAAATACTGCCAAATAATTATTGTCGCCAAGAGTGATTGGGTTAAACTGCATTCTAACCATTTAATTTACCGGATGAATTAATTACTTTTAGTTACTTTTAACGTTTTTATGTATTTCACTTGGTGTGTGTTTCTGTGTATGTGTGTGTATCAGTGTGTCATCAAATTTTCTATCGTTATATTAACCAACTTCCCATCAAGCTAGAGCTCTGAAATTTCGGGAACCGTTCTTACTTGCTTAACAATGCAATATTTAGATATTTGCGACCAGTTTTAACTAATATTTCAAAAAAATTTCTTAATAAACTTTGCCACTATATAAAAACGTTGGTTTTTATCTCGAATTATTATGTATTTCACTTGGTGTGTGTGTGTGTCATCAAATTTTCGATCGTTAATTTAACCAACTTCCCATCAAGCTAGAGCTCTGAAACTTTGGGAATCGTTCTTACTCGCTTAACAATGCAATATTTAGACATTTGCGACAAGTTTTAACTAACAATTTTTTTTAATAATGTAGTTTAGCCCAACCACTTGGCGCGATTTAAAAAATTGGCACCAAACTTGGCGATTTTTTTTTTGACTGATCGTTAAGTCCGCGAAGCGGGCCAGGGTAGCCACATTTGGCAAAATACCGCCAAATAATTCCTGTAGCCAACGGAGGTTTAACTAAACTGCATTCCAACCATTTAATTTACCGGATGAATGAATTAATCTTAGTTAGTTTTAACGTTTTTATGTATTTCACTCGGTGTCTGTCTGTCTCTGTGTGTATTAAGGTGTCTTCAAATTTTCGATCGTTAATTTAACCAACTTCCCAACAAGCTAGAGCTCTAAAATTTTGAGATCCGTTCTTACTTGCCATGCAATGCAATATTTAGATATGTGCTACCAATTTTAACTAATATTTCAATAATTTTTTAAATAAACTTTGCCACCATATAAAAACGTTGTTTTTAAAAACGTTGGTTTTTTTTATCTCGAATTATTTACAATTAAAAATTTTATTTAATTTGCTATGTTCATATGTATGTCTTTCCTTTCAAAATTTATACTCAAAATTTATCATCCTATCTGACTGAAGTTTTGCATTCACGTACAACCTACAGTGACAATACGCATATTATGATATCCTCAAGCAATGACGGACTTAGTAGGAAATGGGGTCTTGGACTAACAACGTCTAATTCAATCAAACTTTTACACACATGTATAGCTCCCTTAACTGACATTTGATTTTAAAATTCCATACTAAAAAGAATTAAATAAAAATAAATAAATTTAATATCAAGCTTTTATTTAAAGATTAACTAAAAAGGGTTGAAAAATAATTTTGAAAGTAAAATAATGAATAATTTATGGAGGCTTGAAGCGTTAGTGCTTCCTTTGACCTTATATACAAGTAGCTATTGTTCTTGATTTGTTGGAAATTATCTATGTATCTTAGTTCAGTACCTCAAGCTTAACTAAGATACTTATAAATTATATATTATATTACATTACACTAAACATACCATAACCGGTAAATAGACCGGTTATGAATTTTTGCTTTGAAAATGCACATATCATCTAATCGCTTTTGCACATTTGACGTCATGACTTTTTCTATTAATTATATACAGTTAATATTGTGTAGTACTTATTATTCGTATTTTGCTTATTTTGAGTAATACTTGTCGCATACCCTTATCTACCACAACCGGTCATTTGACCGGGGGAACAATTTATTGCTTTATAAGGTTATTGGATCAAAAATTAAGATGTGCATTCAACGTATTGATTACAGTTCATTACAATAAAACTAAATTTGGTGTAGACATGACCGATCAAATGGCGAGGAAATATATCCAAAATCTAAGTCTTGCAGATGGCCACTCCAAGTATTTTTCCGAAATCCTTGATTTAGCTGGCATAAATGCCTCGGTTTTGCACAAGCCAGCTATTGGCGATAATAACTCGAGACAAGATTTTTTTTATTCCAGTTAGCAGTAGAACCTGCCGCCGAATTTCGAGAAGTCTGTGAACAACCAAAAGAAAGAGCAAATACAAAACGATCGTTGCCTAAATCTACTACAGATTTTTATCAACGAAAGACGTGTTAAATACGATATTGTAACGAAAATAAAACCGTCAAAATTAGCTCTAAATGTGAGAAATATATTTTCAGAAAATGTACAATGGAGACACCCTGTATTTGTAAAAAAATGCGGTGAGCAATGAATTAAAAATTCTTATTCTTTGTGTTTGTAATAGAAATTGACAATTTTCAATTTTATTTAATTATAATGCAATTAATTGGTTTATTTCCTTTCAAACACACATATTTTATACATTCAATCAGAAAACACAAAGTCCGGTCATTTGACCGGCTTTGGTAGAAATAAATATGTATTAAGTGTTGGTATGTTCAGTGTTAAAAAATGTTATAATACCTTTTAACCCGTCTTCATAATAAAAAAATGATTAAAAAAATTTTTTTTACTTATATTTTTTAATAACTATAGTAGTAATTCCCAATAAGGGACCCCCACTGGAGCAGATAGTTTGTCCTTTAAATAGAGGTGTCTCTCAATAAGTGGTAAATACATATGCCACTCAAAAGGAAGAAGACCAACAGAATTGTCCCTTAAATAGAGGTGTCCTTTGTAAGAAGCTCTGTTACATTTTTAATATCTGTTACCTATTCTTTCCCCAAAACACCTGTTTTATCCAATAATTTGAACGTTGTTATTTTTGAAGAAATTTTGGTCCTTTCAACTTCTATCTACATTTAAACGAAGATAGCACATTAATCATTTAAGTAAAAGAAAAGTGTGTTCTCCATGTAAAATTTATTTCATACCAACAAGGAACAGTAGGATAAATTTTATTTTAAAAATAAAGCTATTAATGCTCAAGTGTTATTTTGCAGAAAAATTATTACTGTATCTTTATCGGTTAATCTCTTTAAAAAAATTTCAGAAAAAATATTTTCTGTTATCAAAAACTAATAGACCTAAAGAAAATATGTTATTATTATTTGACGTCTTCTAAATTTTTAAGATGACTTAAAGGAAAAAACAGGCACCATGTTATGAAATCGCCAATCTGTATTGGTGTTATTTTGTTTCATATCTTGAAAGAGAGAGAGAGAGAGAGAGAAAACATGTTTTTCTCGGATGTTCCTGTAACTGATAACATTCAATATCTGTATAATAATGGTTAGTTGTTATTACAAAGGAATGTATAAGCAAAATCGCCAGATTTCTCTTGATGTGCGTCAGGTAATTATCACACTTACTATACTTCTTAGAAGGAAACCTCATAAGTATTCTTTGCAGATTAGAAAGAAATGTCACTCATTCACTTCTGCCAAATAGATTTCTAGGAACACTTCAAAAACTTGTCGGTAATTTTTTATTGCTTTTTCATAACAAAAAGACGAATCTTGGTTATTAAAACTTGTGACTGGTTAAGGATACTGCATCATAAAAATATTTCTCGTAATGATATGGAAAAAAGTGCATGCAATTTTGAAAACAATAATATGAGGTATGGCTATTAAATATCAAGACTGACGCTGTAAAGCATTCTATTTTGATGTCATACATAGTTATTGATTATCACTTTCAAAATACGCTCCTCCTTTTTTTCCCCTACAACGCTCTATGCGAATTTTCCATTGTTCGAAACAGTACTGGAAGTCTATCAGCTCCTTCAGGTCACTTGATGCTTCTCTTTCACAGCTTCAATGGATTCAAATCTTCTTCCTTTTAATGCAGATTTCAGCTTAGGAAACATATAGATGTTGCGTGGCTCAAGATCCGGCGAATAAGGCGTATGGTCTAACAATGAGATACTGTACTTGGCTAGAAACCTCTAGACAGACAATGCGGAATGAGCCTCCACATTGTCTAGGAGGAAAAATTTGCTGTGTGGATTTTATGTCAATCCCTACAGTCTCAGCAATCGCCCGAATATTGAACCGACGGTCAGATAGAACCGGATCATCAATTTTTTCGATATTGCCATCCATTTTTGACGTGGGAGGGCGACCAGAATCATCTTCAACGTCTTCTCGGCCATCTAGAAAACGCTTAAACCACTCAAAGACACGTGCACGTGACAAACATTCATTGCCATACACTTTTTAAAATAAACTATAAGTTTCAGAAACGGTTTTTCCTAGTTTCATGTGAAATTTCCCAATTCGTTGCTAACTTATCATTTTTCAGACGAAAAAAAGACTCTAATGCGAGTGAAGGCTACAGCTATACGGATTTGCTTACAGAAGTGAAATTGCATTCGAAGGAGAAGGCTTCACGCTAAACAGCTTTGGTCACTGGCGTTTGGAGCATGCGTACTTCTTCTGTAGCAACGTCAGTCTCTTTTTTTAATAGCCACACATTGTATGAAAATATGTATAATTATCTAATTTCAGAAGGAAAAAAAAGAATCAATCGTTCTTTTGAATTATGGTTTTTCTAAATTTTACAACAAAGTAATTTGCTGAATGAGATGACTTGGATCCATAAGCCGTGCCCAACCCCACATTTCAGTCCAAAGCCAGAAACAGGATTTTAAATCATTTTATCCACTTTCTTAGACATTTTTGTCTTGTTAATATAGTTTAATAGATTTTCGGTTTTAAAATTTTTATGGATTTGCTAATTTTTTTACAATTATTCACTACTTAATTGAATTTATATTTCTTATAAATCATATGTATTTATATAATAATATGTAATAGTTCTTTTTGATTTTTATTGAAATAATTATGCAATTTATTATTAGATAATATTCCTGATTCTTCCGTTCTTTATACATGTATGTGTGGATGTGGTTGTTTGTGTGTGTGGAGTCAAGAATTTTCTTCTTCAAATTGTTGGGGGGGGGGGGGAACACATTTTAAATATTGATTTTCAGAACATTTTAATGATTGTTAGAGGGAATCCGAACCTCTTGGACTCCTCCATCATTCGTTTTTTGGTAAAAAAAAATTTATAAAATGCCAAAATCCTCCCATGGTATTCTTATAGTAGCTTCATTTATGCCTATCATCGTGCCTTCTTTTTAAAATGTGAGATAAGAGAATAAAGTATAGTCTCTTTTCATTGAGATTTTTTAATCAGGAAGAAAATTTCAGACAGACTTCAAGGAATCCCTGAGTTGAACGAGAGAAATCGACTTATTATTCTATTTTTATTGACTACTAATTAATTAATGTAAATTGATAAAGTAATACTTTATAATTAACTGTACACATTATCAGGAATGTAACATCTCAGAGTAATGTTCAAGACAGCAATCTTCACACATAGTGATATGTCAGTAAAGAATGAGTTTATACCTGAAATATCACCCCCCTCCCATATATATATTGCATCAATATTATGTGTGTGTAATATTTAATGAGCTAAGAAATGAGTATATGTTGTATCCTGTCTTTCATTGTACTGATTATTATTTTACAATGTAATAATTGTTTTTTTTTTCTTAATTGTTTAATGCATATATAAAGGCTGAATTGATTGATTGGTTGATTGAAATAACACTTAAAACATTACGAGGGCTATTGGAGAACTCGCACACCATCTTAACGTGAAGTCTCTAGAGATTTGACGAGTATCAGCTCCTCCATAAGATAAGAATCCATGACTCGACGGAAACAACACAGGCCCTGAGCTCGCCACCATGATCACTCGGCAATCGAGGCGGCTATACAAAATGGCCATTTGATTAAGAGTTTCTAATCTTCATTTTTACCGAAGAAGAGATCCATTTAACAGAAAATATTTATTTCCATGTTGTGCAGTAGAGGCATTTTATATCTTACAAAGAGTTATAAGAAAACTTTAAAAATTGAAAATTTGAATAAGCGTTGACATTTAAACCGCAGTAAATCAGAAATAATTCTGGATTTTAAAACGTGAAGACAAGGACGAGATCCAAATCTGCGGAACAAATCAAACACGTGCAGGTCTGAATAACGGATCGTTTATTCAGGCACGACATTAAGTTTTATCTTAACGATACCATGCTTAATATGTCTGGTACATTCTTAGTGAAGTATGGCGCAAACATCACAAGAAATACTAGATGAAAGCGAAATTTAAATAAAAAAAAATTGTTCTATGCATATCGTTACGAAGAACTGATTTCGCCACGAAAGGGGCTCTATTCTTAACAGCCAATTAAATTGTTTGCTTTAATTTATTATATTACGTGATTTTTTACTAATGTCCTTTTGTTGCCTAATAATAGCAAATCAATATTAAAACCATTTGACTACAAAACATTCCAAGTAGAAAGCCAAATTAAAAACTAGTAGTTTGAAAATCTTGAGACAAAAATGGCTACTTTACAACTGTCTTAAGACTTGGAATCATTTTATTTATCTTCAATACTTTTTTGGTTCCTGATTATTTATGATTTAAGGTAATATATTAATCGATAGGTAAACAAAATATTTAATTTTTATACATGTTTTTTTTTTAATTCAATAAAAAATTTAGATTATTTTTTTTTATGATAAATTTTTAAAAAGTTAGTTCAACGTTAGTGATAGAAGGCATCACACATATAAGCACATATGTTTACTATAAAATTTTGAAAAGTGTTTACCTATGACGGCATTGATTAATATATTTTCGGCAATTAATTTTACAAAAATTAATTTTGCAAAATTAATATTACAAATTAAAAGGGGATAATAGCCTTTGTTGCTCTATATCTCATAAGAAAAATATTAAAAAAAAGTTCCATGCAAAGTTTTGCAAAGAGCAGATTTAGCCATCTAAGGTTCGCTTTTTTTTATAATTATTATTAAATTACTCAGTTAAATATAAGAATTAAAATAAACGATGAAATATCGAGAAACAGACAATAGTAAACTTTTCGATATTAAAATTAAAGGAAGCGATAAATTATTAAATCGAATATACTTAAGCTAAATTTAATTAAAATTGAAGCAAACGATAAAAAATTGAAAAGTGATCTGGTAAGTGAAAATCGATCCAACTAAAAGAATAGCCCCTTGGATGGCTAATAAATACAAATACAAATTCATCTACGACTTTTTTTGGTTGACTAAAACAATAACTCTTTTAGCGGCTAATTACATCTTTATCCTTACTTAGGATGTAATGGAAATGCTCGACCATATTAAACTATGTGTCTTTGTTGGCCACATTTTAGTATTGAAAGAAAAGTAGAAAAGCATACGAAACTACTCAAATATTTCCAAAATTCAGAGCAAAAGAAAATGATATTAATATTAACATTTCCAATTTTAAGAAGAGAAAATCAATGTATCTATTATATAATATTTTTGTATCTTTTAAGAACTACCCTCGCCTCGTGTTTTCAAGATCAAGATCTAAACTCAAAACATTTTTCCAGGGAAAAATTTCTTCCAATACCAATAGTAGTCACGGTAGCCTAGTGGCCAAGGAAGCGGAGTCTTGGGTTCGAGTCTTGATGCCACTAAAGACCCCTGGGCTGATGTATGTTAAATCTGCTGAAGCTCAAAATCCTTCCATTGATATGGTGTAGAAATTAGGAGAAGAAGGTGCCAGCTCTGGTGTCGTCCTCGTCACCTGGCCGAGGTTCAAAATTACGAGGTTCGTCGCCAATAGCCCTCGTGTTTCGTCTAAGTGGGTCCTTAATAAAACAATGTGTGTTTTGCTCAAAAGTGTTTTATGATCTCTTTAAATTTTAGGGGAAATAATATTTTTAAGCAGGATTATTCGACATAATTCAAGAATTACGAACTTTCACTTCTTAAAAAAAAAAAAAAAAAAAAACACGATGAAAATGATAATAATTAATCTAGTTGGCCAATTTTCATTAGAAGCTCGGTGATGTTTACCATACGATTTCTGACAAAGATGGATATTAGATATATAAAATCCACAAATTCTAATTTACTTTAAATATAAATAAAGTCACCACTTTATATCATCGGTAAATTCGCGAGACCAAATTAAAAAGTGTTTAGTTTTAAAAATTGCAAGTAAACTCTCAAAGAGGTCTTCCAATATCTTTAGACTCACTAAATTTGCTAATAAACTTAACGGCATTTCTAAAATTTTATTGGATTTTGCAACTAATTAATGTAATTTCTTCAAACTAAGTAGATTTAATGTTATTTAACATAGAAAAATATTTGGTTTTTTTTTTGGAAAATAATTATTATTACAGAGAATTCATATAAAAAAAGATACACATTACATCGTTCGTTCCCCAATATTACATATTATTTGCCAAAAATTATGCAGTATAAATTTATGAAAGAAAAAAATAATCTTATATTCTTGAAAAATTATATCTCTCAAACAATTCAAATGGTTAACATAGGGTATTTATTTTCATGTAAATTATTTAATACATTTAGCAAGACTGATCAAATTTGCCATGCCTCTATCGAATAAAAATCAGCAGTATTTTTATTATAAATGAAAATAATTAACACTTTCAGCATAAAATTTAAATAAAAAAATATATAAATATTTTTGGAATATTTTTATCTAATTGCTACGAGAAATTCCACTCTACTAAAATGGCTACTATAAATCTTACCCAATATGACTACGAAAATAGAGTAATTCTAAAATTTATTACTGTTGAAAATAGTTTACTTTATGCCAAAAATAACTCCTTGCCCCAAAAGGAAAAACGGATTCACACACACATTGTTTTGTTAAGAAGTAGTTTTCAATTAAGCCTAAATCATCGGAAAAATTGAATACTTATTTTCAACCTTAAGTCGTGACTTGTAATAATTATAAAACAGGAATATTTATTTGCTTTTTATATATCTTTCGTGATCCTTCAAAACGTTGAGTACCTTTCTCGTTTATTCAAACTGAGTTTTTCTAAATATATATATACACAGTACATAGACTGAGCTTTTATCTCTAAATCGTGATTTTAATTTGATGTGTTCTGGGAAAAACAATGATTTGATCGAAAAAGAATCTTGCTCAGTTGCATGATTGGAAATGAGTAATGCGTTCTCTCTCTCTCTTTCTCCAAATGATACTTTTTACTTATGCTTAAATCGAGAAAAATTCAATTTCCTTATTGAGCAAGCTGATATAAAACGAATGATTTGTTACAAGGACAGATAATAACACTTGAAGATTAATGAATGCTATTCTTCGTGTCAGTTTTAATGAATAAAATTTCTCTAGGTTTCGAGGAAAGGAAACAATGTGCAGTATGTTCTTTTTTTAAATTTATTTTGTCCTTCTTTGATATAGCTCTAAAACATTCGAATAAATTTTAAGTTAAATGGAAATAAAGAAGGAATCACATTGGGATATTTTAGAAATGAAATTATAAAAAGAATTTTATAGAATAAGCAAAAATTTTACTATAATCTGCTTCAATATACTAATTTTTCATTTTTATCTGGTTTGTGACAACTAATTTTATTTACTGTCACAGACTCGTTTGATATTATCAATTCTATTCTTAAAATTTTCAATGTTCCATTTATATAAATATGAGAATATTTGTATTTCAAAGTATTAGTAAAGATCTTTTTTACTCGCATTTTACTTATAGCTTGTTCTGTCTCGAACTCAAGATTTCTTGCAAATATTCTTCTAAAAAATAAATATGCCAAGAAACAAACATTGTTTTTTTTTCAATAATTTTAAGTGAGTGACTGTGACGGAGAAGTTTAATGGCGCGCATGCGCAAGAACCAGATGAGGCCGTGCTGCCCAAAACAAGGTGTAACTGCGATCTAGACGTGACTAAAAAGAGGGTCGAAAACAGAGAAAGATCACTGAGTTTTCCTGGGGTGCGTCATGCGTGTTTACAAAAGACAATTAACTCCATAGGAAGGAAAAAGATCGCTGGATGCTTCAAGGTCATGATGCCTGTGCCTACCAAAGAAAGATAAGCCCCTGTGGACTCGATAATTATAAGTGATACTATCGATCTTTCTCTATTTTCGACCATCCATCTTGTCAACCAATTTTTGTCTTTTCTTCAATTTTTTTCACGTCTAGATCACAGTTAAATCTTGTTTTGGCGCAGCATAGCCACATCTGGCTCTTGCGCCAGTAACCTTTACATTCACTCACTCACTCACAATTATAGTGCATAAAATCCTTTTCATTACAAATTTATAATGGATCACAGATCGGCTTCTTCAGGTAAGGAATTTAAAATGTAAATGAAAAAAGTATAAAATTTGATTTTCCTTAAAATTTTAAAAATTCATTACTTACTTATTTCTGATTTGTTGCGTTAACAGATAAGACGAAAGAGTATTAAATTTTTTAATTAAATTGAAGTGTTTTATTTTAAAAGTTCAGAAAGTCTAGTTTTTTTTGTACCATAAATCTTCCTAACTGTGGCCATATTAGCTTAGTGGTCATGGTCTCTGACTCGCGGACGGCGTTATTTTCCAAAATAGGAGTTCGAAAAAAGACAAAAAAAAATGTGATGTTCTCGACTGAAATCGTCAGAGGATATCCTTTTGCATTATTATTTAGCTTAAAAATTGAGAAAATGCCGATAAATGTTCTCTGTGGAATAAAACATTTCCAGTTGTTCTTTTTCTCTAAATAACAGGAGAGAAATAAATCTATTTTAAATTTTTACGAAAGTTTAAGCAAAAGTTCTTTTCCTTAAAAACTCTAGAACAAAGGTGGGCATATGCGAGATTCTCAGAGAAGTTCTTCATTTAGTACAGTTTCCTATAGAAAAATTAAATCCGTTTTTCAACCATCACAAAGGGGTTGTCGCTTTCGTACAAGCACAATATATCGTCCCTGACCACTTTTCAAAATAAAGTGTTAAATGCACTGACTTGTTTAATTTCATTTGGTTTCTTCCAACCGAATCGCAATAGTTTCATTTTCAATTGTAGTTGCCTCTTTGAATTGTTAGTGTTAATAATAGATTTAATCCTTAAAAATATTTATTTTATTTTCATTGTACAGCAGCAATAAATGCATTTAGGTCAAAACATATTCAATTTGATAATTTATCGTTTGATTTAATTTGAATATTTGAAAATAATATTTTTGTCCACTTCAATATGTTATCGTTTTCTTTAGTTCTAATATTTAAGTGAATAATTTAATAATTAGTTTTTTTGAAAAAGTTAGCAGCTTTGGTGGTTAAATGTGTGTTATGCAGGAAAAAAAAAAACGGTTATATAAAACAATTTTTATTATTGTTTCAGATTCAAGCATAGGTTTGAAAAGTTTCATACCTGTGCTTGTATATTTTGTAAATCCATTTATTTGTAATGATATTGAAGGTAGATTTCCAATTTTTTTTCTTAAAAAATATTTGTAAAAAATGTCGACTGAAAAAAATTAAAAATATTAGAAATTTAAGAGAGTCAGATACTGCAGAAATATGGAGCACACAAACTACTTCTTTAATTTCAGAAATTCACACCAATTCGAAATATTCAATCTAGAAGAAAACTACTTGCCATCTAATATCAATAAGAGGAAGGGGTGCAAAATATGGCTGTGAAAATATTTGTATTCTCCACTCGAAAATGATCATCTTATAGAATTTCTGGGAACGGCTTTAGCAAATTAACGCCAGATTTCGAAGAGTTTACCGAAATTCTCTGACAAATGTTACACTTTTTAACAATGATTTTTTATAAACAGGTGCCAACATATTATTGTTTTGAGAAAATGACGTCAACCAAAATGCGTGGGCATAAAATAGAGGATTTATGATTATAATAATTGCATCTAGTTTGCTTTAGGTATATTTACATTGCTAAGACACGTATGTTTAATTTAATATTCTATCGTCTGCTTTTGTTTTAATATCCGAACAGAGTATTACTGCCTACTTTAATAATTTATCGTGTGCCCTTATTTTAAAACAATCCTCTTGTAAGGGACATGTACATATAATGTAACATACAAACCTCTTTAAGAACTAAAGCACATCACTATTTAAGCGACAATTCTGTTGGTCCAAATCTATTTGAATAGCATTTGTATTTACCTCAATTTAAGGGACAAAAGATCTTGTCCGGTAGGTGTCTTTTATCTGGAGGTACTACTGTATTTAATTTAATAATTGTTTTTTTATGGCGCAATCGTCTTTTTTTATTCTTCACTTAGTTAAGATTGATAGCTTTTTTGTACTTTATAGGTGTTTTACTTGTGTAAATAAAAATTGCATTGAGAATTTGAAGAAAATAATTTCTTTACTTGATAGTAAGGTGGAGCTGGGGGCTCGGAAATAAGCTTACTTAACGCTAATTAATATACATTTGGAATACTTCGATTTTAAAGAGTGTTAAAATGAAATTAGCATAGCCAATTTAAATTTTTATTGCTTAATTTTATTTATTAAAATTTTGAAATAACTATTTTATATTTCCTTATGTACGTTTTTATATCCATTACGTAAAACTTGACTCTTACATAGAATATGCAACCGTATCTAATAATTTAAAATAGAATTTGTGTACTTATTTCCATATAACTATAGTAGTGCCTTTTATAATACTTGGAAAACTGGAAAGTAGCTCTCTCTGAAGTCATGTGGGCCTAGCTATGTTGTAGAATAATAAATATGGTCCTGATTTAGTCAAATCATACGGAGGGAGTAAATATTACTAGAAAAATTCTTTAAGTATATACTAATGCCCCATTTTATCCAAATAATGTGAATAAAACAAAACAAAAAATTGCTGAACTTTGCAAAATTTACATAATTTCTTCCCCCCCCCTTTCATTTTGGCTTCAGATTTTGACTGTAAATAAAATTTATCCGGGTCAACAAGAAATCTGACACATAAGAATTCCCTACAACCATCATTTAAATCCGAAATTTGGAAAATGTATTGCGAAATAAATTGTTCTTCGAAACTTTTTGAATATGTATCATTAGCGAGGATTCCGTGGAAGAAAACATGGGATGAATTTGTACCTATTAATATACGGAACAATAAATTCAAAGTGGATACAAGAAAAATTGAAGTGAAGAAGATTCTCATTATTAAAGCTTTATCCTGGTGACGACATCTCCGGTATAAATATTGGAGAGGAAAATGCTACTTCTTCAGTTACTTTTATGATACATATATATATATATATATATATATATATAGTTCGAATAGAAATTCTTCTAATAGTTTTGTGGATTAATAGTTTTGTTCTACTCAATATATTAAGCTACGTAGTTGTTGCTGATGAGAGGAGTCGAATTAAGAACGAATGAATTGGTAAGATAAGATTCCCCCCCCTTTTTTAAACCATAAATTAGAATTGTGTGTGAGTTAGGTTAGGATCTTAGAAAGAGTGACATGTTATAGAGTTAAGTAATAAAGATTTCTGGGTTTTTTTTCTCTGTTCTCGTAAGTCTTCAAAAGAACCAAGTAATGAAGGACAGACGTGACAATTTCAAGAAATTACACATTGAATATAAAATACGAACTCTCCCCCCCTTTTATGCAATTTTTTTACTGATATAAAACAAATAACACCGATAAAAAACGAGTTTTTTGAACATGGATTTTCTTTCAAACTTCACATTTTTCGTAACATAATTTTTTACACCCTAAATTTTAACAGCAAAAGGGGACGATGAGTCAAATTGAATTCTTCAATAATTGGTTTTGATAGTTTATCTTATTATTTGACGTTTATTAAATTTATCGTCTAAAATAAATACGTGTAAAACTGTTTAGCTCAATTAAGTATTATGTTAATCAATGAAGCTACATGTAATTAAAATTAAAGCAAATGATAAATTATGTTATTAAATTGAATATATTTCAGCTAAATGTTATTAAAATTAAAGCAAACGACAAATTATTAAATTGAATATTTTTTCGGCTACATGTAATTAAAATTAAAGCAAACGATGAATGATTAAACGATGGATTTGGCACCATTTGGCGACTTGGCGAGAAACTTGGCGTAAAATTTAATTCGTTAAATAATTAGTTTAATCAATTAATTTTTATTAATTATAGTTAAATTATAGTATTGTCATCCAGAACAATCGTGTGTAGAAAATTTCAGCTCAATTGAGCGCTTTAAAATGTGAGAAAAAAGCTTTTAAAATTTTGACCCAGACAAAGTTACAAAGAGAGTAAAAGAAAGCCCATTAAAAAGAATCCGAATTTAAGCTTTACAGAATGCAAAAATACTTTTAAAAAAACTCGTCTCTCTTGCTTAACACGAGGTTCCAATACACGGTTTTACAGCAACATGGTTTGTGCTAAAAGTAACTGCAGTAACGGACAAACTTTCTTCAAATCCAATGGCTGAGGGTTCGAAACGCATCCGGAACTCAAAGTCAATTGTTTCCCCCCACCATGGAGCAGAAAACATAATCAGTTGAAAGTTTTCTAACACTCGAGACATTTCAATGGAAATTTTTCACTTGTTATATCATATCGTATTCGTCTGAAGAATTTTGAAATATATTAGAATTTGAAATCCATTTGGGATACCTTGCCAAAAAGAAAACAGTTAATGGTTCTTAGTAGTGATGATGATTTGGTTTGGTTTTATTAACGTCGCACTAGAAGCATCACGAGGACTATTGGCGACGGACCTCGTAGTTTTGAGCTTCGGTCAAGTGATGACGAAATATAGTTATGATGACAAAAATATTATTTAATGTGTATTAATATGTAATACTTTAGAGGGAAACTGTTTCAATAAGTATTTATCCAATTATTAAAATGGTCGCTGTAGCCTAATGGTCTTGGTTGCGGATTTGGGGCTGGTGTTTCATCGAGTCGTGGGTTCGAATCATGATACCATTGAAATCCCGCCATCTAGCGGGGCTTATATTCGTTAAATCTAGTCGAAGTCCCAAGCTCTTCCGTTGGCGTGATGCGGAAGTAATTAGAAGGGGGGGGGGTTGAACTCAGGTGTCATTCATGTCACTTGACCGAGATTCAAAATTACGAGGTCCGTTGCCAATAGCCGTCGTGTTGCCTCTCAGTGCGACCTTTTTTAACCATCACTCACAATTATATAAAAAAATATTTTTAGTTTTACTGATTTTTGGAGCCTTATTTTTGTTTCTTTTTTCACAGATTGTATAACATAGCATCTTTTAGGAAAGTAGGAAACGTAGTGTATGAAGATTATTAACATTTTCCTTCTTTTTTTTTATGGAGAATAAATAGAACCTTCCCCCCAAAATAAAATTCTAAAAAAAAAAAAAAAAAAAAAAAAAAAAGCTACAAATGGAAAAAAAATGTCTTAGTATATTAAAAGTCATGAAAGGGCTGCTTTCATGTATATTATCTCTAACTTACTGCAATTCTATTAGCATTTAGGGATAAACAATGGTATTCTGAAGAGTGAGGGATTGAAAGTGAAGTTTATTGGCGAAAAAGCCAGATGTGACCATGCTGCGTCAAACAAGATGCAACTGTGAAAACAAGTTGTTTCAAGAGAAATGGAAAAAAGATAAAAAGTTTGATAAGAAAGAGGGTCAAAATAAAGAAGGATCGCTAGAGTATCCCGGAGCCTCGTCACCCGTATTTATCAAAAACAAAAAGACGAAAATAAACCCATTGAAACGAAAAAATCCCTAGGGTGTCTCGGGGTCATAATACCAGTACCAATCTGAAGAAGGCCAGCCCCTGAGGTCCCCTAGTATAATATCCCCGGGGCCAAAGTGCCCGCCTATACCGCTAGACACAGGGAACCCATTTTAGTCGCCTCTTACGACATGCATGAGCTGTAATGGGACTATTTTTTCACACCTGATACGTCATTTTGAAGGAAAAAAAAGGGGTGCTTATTTTATAATAACCCGATTTCAGCAAACGGTCAAAAAATTTTCATTATCATTGCAAAATTTGAAGGAAAAGAATTGATAAAAGCACCGAAATATTAAAGTTTAAGAAGAAAAAAATAGTTTTTTTTTTTAAAATTATCCCTTACCTGTCTATTATTTTCGAGATTAAGAAAAAAGGACAACCAAAAAAAGAACTTATAATAAGCACGTGGAGGAAAAAAAATCGATTTTAATGTTTATTGTGAAAAGTTGTTTTGGCAAACATGAAAATCCAACGCACGCCTTTATTGTCTTCATTCTGCATATAAACATGATTTTGTTTTCACGAATAACTATAATCCTAATTTACTATCCCTTCTTGTCATTTTTTTTACACTTCTAGAAAACACGAAATAGTTTATTTATCACCTCTGAAGAAATAAACGGCATTAAACAAGTCCTTAAATATTTTTATTTTCGTTTTATTACCTTTAATTTTTTTTTTACGCTACTCGACATATGTGTCGTGTAACACCAACACCATTAATATACAGAAAGGAAAGCACGGTCAATGAACTTGCCAATAAAACCCATAGAGGGATTTTTCACAGCCAATAAACAAAACAAATTGAAAAAAAAAACCATTTTTTTTCCAGATGATTTGCATCTTTTTTTTGTGTGCAATCATCTATATCCCTGGTTTTTACATCTCGCTTAGCAAGAAAAACTAACCATTATCGTTAAAAATATTGAAGGTATCGATAACCAAATTGCGATCACCTTTTCCCCAATGAAATAAGTAGAACAAACGTGCTAGAAAACATGAAAAATCTTTTACCCGCAGGTTTCGATTGAAAAATGATCGGTTTTCTTTTTATGACCTTGAAATAGATTACCTCGTTCCTTTTTATTTTTTTTTGGTGGGTAAAAGGTATTACGGATTATATCACACAAGTATTCAGGAACTTGCACCAACCAGCACAGAAATCATCTTGGGTATCCAGTTTCGTGAATAATATCCCGTTAAATAATTTATTATGGGCAAAAGCAATCACGCGTTAGAGACATTTTTAATCAGGTGTCCTATTTGCATATGGATTTATTCTGCTTGGAATTTCAATCTAAAAATATTACCGTTGAGTTTTGATAGGAAAACAAATGTGCATGTGTCGACAGGAATCTATTCATGAAACTATTTTAATTGGTAATACAATCGTGGCGATATTTAGAATGTCGAATTATTCCATCAATCTGTTGACTTACTTATTTCATGCATGAACTACATTCTTAAAACGTCCCCCCCCCTTCTCATTAAGGTTGGCAACAAAGGTCTCTGAATTTCATTAAAAAGTTCAGGACTTCATATTCAATTATTTTGATTTATAGAGGATTCACAGATTAAATCAATATTACGTGGCCTCGGTAGCCTAGTGATCGTGATCGCGGGCTCGTGGCAGGGGTTGTTTTCGTCGAGTCGCGAGTTCGAACCCCGTTGATACTTAAGACCTACCGTGTAGTGAGGCTGATGCAATTAAATCTGATTGAGATCTCGAGTCCTTCCTATGGCGGTGTATAGAAGTTTGGAGAAGGAGGTGCCAGCTCAAGTGTCGTCCTCGTCACTTGACCGAGACTCAAAATTACGTGGTTTGTCGCTAAAAGCCCTCGTGTTGTTTCTCAGTGCAACATTGATAAACAACCACAATCTATACTATTTATATTACAATTTACAATATACTATTTATATACAATTTACAATGTCTGCAATTTATTATACTTAAAAATCTGTATGTTTTTTTTTCTTTAATTCGAACTTAAAAATGTTCTTTTATTACCTCAAAGATAAAGCCTACGGATTCCAGTACTTTTATGGCATCTTGCAAGACTATCGGGGAGGATGCTCCCGAGTGTCCTTCCTGCCATGTCCCTTACACGATTCATCACATTTTAATTATGTGTCCGGTTTTTAATGATCATCGCCGTATTTATTTTCATTCATCTGTTTTAAATCTATCTGGCTTGGTGGGGGAAACCCCCCACCATAACTTATTTGCTTTTTTAAGACATATTGGCCTTTTACACCATATTTGATTTTTAACCTTTTATCTTTTATGTGTCTTTGTGTTGGTCTCTTGTTTTTAATGACATTAATTTCTAATCGATTTTAACAAATGTTTGGCGCAGCATAGCCTACTTTGGCTCTTGCGCCATAAAACCTCACTCTCACTCACTCACTCACTCACACACACACTTGCAAGACTATCATCATGAAAATTAGTCAGCTGTAGTAAGAAGCGGTTTGGTTTGGTTTTACTAACGTCGCACTAGAAGCAACACGAGGGCTATTGGCGACGGAACTCGTCATTTTGAACCTCGGTCAAGTGACGAGGACGACACCTGAGATGGCACCCCACTCTCCAAAATTGCTAAGTACGCCAACGGGAGGACTTTGGGCTCCGACAGATTTAACGTGTATCAGCCCCGGCTACGCAACGGGTCTTTTGGGGCATCAAGGCTCGAACCCAGGACTTAACGAAAAACCCCGGCCGCTAGACCGATGCCTTAACCGCTAGGCTACCGCGACCACAGTAAGAAGCGGATCGGCTAAATATGAACGGCATAGAAGCTAATTCAAGTCCTTCTGCATCAGATATTTAGAGCTAAGCTTCAACCTTGACTTTCACTTTCTGGTGCCGATTCCAATTTCATTCCTTTGGTTGTCAGATCTACTTTCGATAATTTTAATTTTTTAAAATGTTGTTTTGTTAATAAATTATTGTTATCGTTGAGTTCCCCGTCTGATGATTTTTGAATCCTCCTGATATAGTCACCGCGGTAACTGCTGTATTGGTGATCCGGATTGAACTGTAACCAAATTGATTAAATCTCATGCAGAACTTGAAATCACTTCTTTACACTGTTCACATTCGGCTAGTTCACTTCTCTACAACTGCTGTCTAGTTTTCATAGCGATAGCCTCGTAAGACGCCATACTCAGATTTGATGACAATCAATAAAGATGAAATCAACATAATGTTAGAGACACAACATATAATGCTGAGAATAATTTCATTTTGAAGACAAATTGTGTGATAATATACATATGTGTGAAGTGGCCATTGAAAAACTGTTAGATAGGAAACAAAATAACTTTTACAAGCTTTTGGAACCTTTTCACGGTAGATCACTGACTGTATCAACTCTTTCAAAACGGGTGAGTAACTTTCGAACATCATCTTATCGCTTAAGAGATGCTCTGGCATTAAAATATATTTAATCTAAAATGTCTCACTTGGCTAGGTTCTCAGTACTGAATTAAATGAGGAAGAATTTTTTTTTTCCATACATTTGAGAAAATTTCCTTAAATGTAAGGCAAACCCGATAGCTACCGAAATCTTCTACATTAAAATAATATATATAAAACGCTTCTGTGCGGCAAAAAAGTAAAAAAAAATTTCTTTAGTCAGTAAAAAATTAAATGTAAATGTAACGAAAATGCCAGCTGATCAATATCATAATTGAAACTAATTAAAAATTTTGATACCCAGCTGAAATTTTCTTACTGCAACCTGAAATTGTATGCACGATTATAAGTTAGATAGTTAGGCAGTTGAGATGCTCACACTTAAATTTTTAGTCAAAAATTTTCAGCTCGATTGAAAAAATTTTCTTTCTCTTATGGTGAGTTCTTTTACTTATGGTGATCGGTACATATCAGTTTAATCAACACTGGCAGAAGAAAAAAAAATTTCTTTTTAGTCCTTTTTTTTTAAAAAAAAAACTCTTTTGCTTTTAAATTTATACTCACCATTTTCCTTATTTTTCATTTTTATTTTTAAAAAAATTTAAGAATTTAATTTATGGTTTTATAATTAAATATTGTATTGTCATCCAAACCGGGCTGGTGTGCAAAATTTCCAGATTCTGCCTTATCGAAAAGTGTGGATGAAAAATCTTTACACAAACTGATACACAGAGCAAGGTAAAAAAAAAAATTGAGAAAAAAGGAAAGACAAGAAGCTTAACATTTTTCTAGTTAATTCAAATTAGATTATTGATTAGAATTGGATTAAATATTTTTCCTCTTTTTTTTTCTGAAAAAATAGCATTTTTTAAAAATTTAAAATAATATTGCGTTTGTGATATTATTGTATTTTTATTATATTTTGATCACATTCTCAGTAAATCTATGATAAAAAAAACTTAATAAAATACAAGTATAAATCAGTACTAAAATTCCATATGTTAAATTTAATTTATCTTTTTTTGTCTTGCCTCTAGAGGAGTCAAATAAATGATGCCTTACTCCAGTTTTTTGACTAATTTTTATAATAATTGTCAAAATGTATTAAAGTTTTACATACATTGTACAATCACCCTTTTTTATGCTTTTTGTTTCCTAGAATCAAAATTATAAGTTCTTGATGCAAGTTTCTTTTATTTTATCAGATAAAACTACATAGAACGATTATAATTGATTTTAAAGTAGAAAGAAAAGTTGAATAGTCACACCTACAAAATTAAATGCAACTTATTTATTTTGCCTCAAAGATTATTGATTTGAAAGTTGTTGTTAAGAAATTTCGATAAGAATATTTTGTAAAAAAAAATCCTCTTACTATATAATATATAATTAATCAAAAGAATGATACAGTGAAAAATTAACTCTATATCATTATGAACATTATTAAAAAATGTGAAGAAAACTTTCAGAAAGTATTATCATTAATTTTATCCAACTGCATGATAAATATCTTTATTTATTCGGTGACTTTGTGCGAAATATTGTGCGGAAATTATTTTCTAAGAGTTCAAGCCACTATATAAACTGATGCTTTACTTTTGTTAGCGGTTGTAATTATATTTTTTTCTCTCGAATGATTAATATCCTTCAAAACAGAACTAATGTCTTAGGCGCTAATTGCATACCATGATATCGTTAATTTATCATTTGGTATGTCTCCTTCATATTACAACTATGCTATGAAAATTGCTATTCTCATCTTTATTAACAGTTTTTAAATTAGCTTCAATAAATCAAATTATTTTTAGGACGAAATAAGTACGTATCATATATCATCAGCTTCGCGATATCAATAAATGAAAAAATGTGTTTAATATAAGCTCTTCTTTTAATAAGAATCGTGAAAAAAAATTAGACGATCTTGAAAAGCATGTAGCAATTTGACCTCTTTCATTTTTAAGGCATGAAACGATTTTCCTCTTCAGACTATACTATTTTTTTTTTTCCTTTTTAAAATAAGAAATTATTTTATCGTTCGATTTTTGGAAGTCAGGCAGTTATTTTCTTGATCTTTTTTTAAAAATTTAACTCTCTTTTTTCCTATCCTTTTTCTAAAAAAGTTTGTAATAGCCGTCTTTTCATACCTTATTTTAATTTTTTTGGCCCTTTTTCAAGAAAAGTAATATTCTTTCTTGAAATGAATTCTTTCCATAGAAGACGTAATATAATTTTCTCCTTTTAACTTTGTTTTTTTTCCTCGCAGAAATACTAGAGAATATCAAAAATGCTACTTTCCAAACAAAAAAAAGAGTAAAATATAAGGAAGGAAGAATTTATATCAGTCTAGCTTTAAATAGGCAACTGAAAGCCAATAAGGGGAAATCATGTTCGAATAATTTTTTAAGAAAATCCACTTATTATTAATTTAGATTTTTAGAGAGATAATTTTAAAAACAATTTATCATTTCACTATGCCTTTTGCAACATTATACGGGAAGTTTTCATAGAATCTGCAATTAATTGTAAGATTTGCTATGTTGTGAAGTTCATGATAAATTTCCTCTCTTACAGGAGATGTACCAATAACTAAAACGGTTCTTTTATTTAATGTATAAATTCGCAAGATTCTCAGCTTGAGAAGTGAAACATTAATGACCATCAGCATGAGAATAGAACAATTTATAAGAAAGAATAAAATAATAAGGAAAAATCGAATAATTGAATAAAAACAAATAATAGAATAATAATGAGTTTGGTTTAGTTTTTGTTAACGCCGCACAAGAAGCTACATGAGGACTATTGGCGACGGACCGCGTAATTTTGAGCCTCGGTCAAGAATAATACTGAGATGGAATATAATAATATGTTGAGATAGAATAATTAATAAGAAATAATAGCAAAATAACTAGAAGGAATAGAATAATTTTAATAATAAATAATGGCATAATGATTAGAAGGAATAGAATAATATTGAGAAAGAATAGAATAATAACGAGAAAGAATAAGATAATAAGAAGAGAATAATAAAAAATAAAGAATAGAATAATCAAACAACTTCGTAAAAAAACTGTAAGATTATGAAAGTTCCGATTAAATCATTCTCGAAACCAGATGGGTTATCCTATATTTGTTTAAAATCAAAATAAGTCTGTATTCAAAGATATAAGCAGCTACGTAGATGGTTCGCAATTGTTTTCTTTGTGAAAGCACTATAATTCGAAGTAGGTCATTTTCTCTCTCAACGGCTTCCCAGAATTCCGTTCAATACTATGATACACAATGCATTTCCCTTCCTCTCTTCTCAAATTTTCCTAAATAATGTAGAGAATAAAAGTGAACTCACTGAAAGAAATAGAATCCATAGATCGCCATTAATTGAAGTAATTGAAAATGAGAGTAGTTTAAATGGTATTAATATATCAAAGTCACACAGGTATTTTAAATAAAACTTCGTCATTGAATAAATCACTATTACCAAATACAAACAATTTATCAATGAACAAAAAGAGTTCATTAAAGTGCAATAGTACAGAATTGTCTCTGAAATAGAGGCGTCATTTACAATAAATACAATTGCATCTTAAAGTCTAAACAGTATTATCAAAAGAAAAGCCCACCTACAGAGTCGAAAAAATTAACTCAAATGTCAAAATCAAATGATACAGTGAGTGTGGATTACCTTAAGCTCCTTTTGATTACTTCACAGTTGTTACATCAAAAATAATTACCGAACAAACAAAATAAAGCTTCTTAAATAATTCATTCGTAAAACTTTCGTTTTTAAGCAAAATAAAAGATAACTCAATACAAAATTACTTTCTTTCTGTTTCCCATAATATAATTAATACGCTTTTTTCTAGTATTCCACAATTTGTGATGGTTTATCGTTACATTTTACACATCAATTTCAGATACAAGCCATTAAAAAAAAAATCTTCAGAAAAACGTTAAATAATTATAGAAAACTTAACATGTAGAGTAATGTAACATGTAACAAATAGAGGCGTCCTTTACAATAAATACTATTGCATATTAAAATCAAAAGAACAGCATACGTACAGAGTCGAGAAAATTAACTCAAATGTCAAAATAAAATGGTAACCAGTGAGTGTGGATTACCTTAAGCTCTTTTTGATTATTTCACAGTTGTTACATTAAAAATAATTACAGAACAAACAAAATAAAGCTTCTTAAATAATTCATTCGTAAAACTTCCGTTTTTAAGCAAAATAAACGATAACTCAATACAAAATTACTTTCTTTCTGTTTCCCATAATATAATTAATACGCTTTTTTCCATAATTTGTGATGGTTTATCATTACATTTTACACATCAATTTCAGAAACAAGCCATTAAAAAAATGTTCAGAAAAACGTTAAATAATTATAGAAAACTTAACATGTTTCGATTTGGGGATGAAACATCTTTTCTACTTGAATTACGTCTTATAAACAATTGCAAGTAAGCTTGCAGTTATAAGAGTTTTTCCCATAATGTACTTTTTAAGGAGTTAAAGATATTGTTACTGTTATAATAATTTATATTATCAACTCGTTACTTTTGAGAGCTTATATTATCTAACATTCATACAAGTTAATGTGCTTGTGAATTATCGTGCGAACCTGTAATTAATGGAAAACTTTACTGAATAAACCATTACAACATTTCATAGTTTTGGACTTTCACGCGATCAGTAAGAAACCGTAAGGTTCGACAAGGGTCGACGAGAATTCGAGGTTAATCTTTACTTGAAGATCGTGTTATCAAATAATGAGGACAACTGCCTGCTAAATTTAACTTCGTAACTATGCTTCAAATTGCGTGGTAAGAAAAATCAGGTGAGAAAGGTACGGAGTCAAACACAAAGTTGAACACGGCTAAAAATTGCACATTTTTCTCCCTCTTAGTCAATAACATAGTTACAAAGTCCCGTTTGTCAGCAAAATCGTTTTGTTTTTCTTTCAAACAAAAGGCCGGAGTTCGTAAAGTTGTTACATTCTTGTGCATTAAATACTTGCGTGAAATTTTTCTTTAAGTTTCAATTGTAGTAGATCCCTCTTGTTATTTAACAAACAGCAAAAGGTTAGATTATGTAGTCAATAAGATCACAGTTCCAAACGAAAAGACGTCAAAAAGATGCATATACTCTTTATTATGTTTTATCACAGATTATGCAAGATTGTTCTTTCTCAAATAGCTCTCCATGTTTAGAATTAATCAATAAAGTTCTAGCTGATCAACTCAATCTCATTAAGTGAGGTTCGTCTCAAATACGGTGGCTTAACCTCCGATGACCACTCACTCTAACTAGGAGTCAATTCTAACCGAACACAGACAATTCAATAATAGACGAATAATTACTATCATTTATTCAGTGTATTACGATTCTTATCTTCATCTAATGTGCGAAATCGAGTTTTCATTTGGTTAGAAAGGTTAGGAATTTTTTTGCAATTCAAATTACACAGTTGCCAAGGTTTGTGAAGATCAAACCACCGAACAGCCCAATGTCACACCCCTATGTAATTTTTCATCACATCAGTTAAGTTGATACAGCCGTAACTGAAATCGTAATAATAAAGGAATAAACTACATGATCGAGTTCTAGATTTCCATCGGATTCCAAACAAGTTTGCATTGTTTTCTTCATCTGAAGTTCAGTGATTGTGTGTGTTGTAGTTATGTCGTATAAAAAAAACTTTCCCAACTATCAAATATCTTTAAGCAAAGCAATTTTCTTTCTTTATTTTTGTTGGAATTATTTTCTCCCTATTTTTTTCAATGTTCGAAACAAAAGAATCCTTGAATTAAAAAAAAAAGGGGGATATCAAACCAAGTTCTTAGGGTGTTAAAATTTCAAGTTTTACAGCATTTTCGTTATATGTATATTTTTCCTCAAAAAAAAAATCTTTCTGATCAAAAAGTAGACAATTTAAAATGATAAAATGGAAATGCAACATTTTTTTGTACTTTGATAAAATCAGAGGCTGTAATAGTGTTACATATTTCAACAATTCCGGATAAGGTATCAACTAATAATTTTTATATATATTCACGAGGAAACTAATATGCATATATAACTATATATATATATATATATATATATATTTGGATGTATGTGTAATTGTGTGTGTAAAAACTTAAGAAACTGCTATTGGTAAAAACAATAAAGATATAAGATATAGAGGATATAATTAAGGTTCTTTTAATTTTGCATAATAAATATAAAGTGCAACAAAATTTAACGAACTTAAGAGCGTAATTAAATTAGTTTTGAAAGAAAATTATGTTATTTTCAATAAAATATATATATATATTCAAATCAAATGATTGCAACAAGGAGTTCTAGCTAGCTAATGTCTAGCTAATCTTTATCTAAATTTTTATGAATCGAACCATGTTGAGAATTTTTGTTTTTTGTTTTATGCAGATACTTAAATGACCAAATAATTTTTTAATAAATATAAGGATTATAACCTTAACATTGAATTTTACCCTGGCTATTTCATTTTACTCCAAACAAATTTAGATATGTATAAAGCTGAATATTTTGATTTGGAATTAAAAATTATAGATCACACGATACATAGTAATATTTGCGACAAAGAGACGCGTTGAATTTAAAATTATTAAGGTGTCTTGTTTAAAAAAAAGCAGTATTTTTATACCTATGTATAGAAATATTATTCTGAACTTCTTGCATATCGTAATAGTTCGTTAAATACTTGTAATACAATAGATTTAATAATATTTAGAAACTCATTAGAGACATTATTTGGAATGTTATCTTTTAAACTTATTAAAATCTGTTCATTATTAATTTATTGATGGTTGAATATGATTTCTTTTTACAGCTTCCCTTGAAGAATCATTGAGGGATTTTGGAGGATATTTGAAACCTAATTCTTTAGGATTTTAGATTTTGACATCTAATTTATATACTTTAACAATTTTCTTATTAAGGGCTTTATTCTATATTTTTTATTTTTGGATAATTTTTGCTATTCACATCTTGCAAAATTGAACATTTCTTTTGGAGTTTTTAGGATTTGTAAAATGTTTTGGAAATTGAAATCTCGATCTTTTCAGATCTATTAATTTTTGGAAGCAAATCCTCCACACAAAATTAGGAATACAAAGGCAGCTAGTTAGTGGTCTAGAAGTGAAGAAAATCAAGAACAGAAGCATAGCTTACATTTACAGACACTTATTTTGTTCATTGCTTTCCCGGCCGTTGAGAACAAATCGCCTTTTGTGAAGCAGATTCACCAGAAGCAATTCATGGTTTCGATTATTTCATGTTTCCCTGCGTATAATGATGAATCTCAGCTGGTCGACGAACGATAGCGACAATTTGACGCAAAATGACGACTACAACAACTCGACGGGGCATCAGAAAATTTTAATTTGGTAGGAAATGGCTGTTAAAACTAACCCTTAAATCAGTATCATACTTGTTTTAGTTCCATTCAGCAGATGACAGCACACAGTACTGATACAGATAAATTGCGTTAAGAATGCAATCTACAGTAAAAATCAAGTACATTTTGAACCCTCATCGTGTTTTATCATTACAAAGAAATATAAAATTAACCAAAAATAACATTTTAACCTCTGATAATACCTATTCACTGTCTTCGACTTAATGAATGTCTATCATCGGTGTATTGAGAAGTACCGAAACTCTTGTTAATGGGTCTATTTCTTACATCATAAAGAACAAAAAAATAATTTAAGAAATTCTATAAAGAATAGTTAAATTTTAGTGTAATAATATACCTGTCATTATGTAACAGTTTAATGTTTTTACAACGTTTTTCTGAATTTCACTTGGTGTGTGTGTGAGTGTGTGTGTCATCCAATTTTCGATCGTTAATTTAACCAACTTCCCATCAAGCTAGAGCTTTGAAATTTTGGGAATCGTTCGTACTCGCCTAACAATGCAATATTTAGACGTTTGCGGCAAGTCTTAACTAATATTTCAATAATTTTAATAAGTCAAAATATTATTTCCTCTCGGCGCTTTTAGGATTGAGGAAACAATTTCTTTCCCCCTCTGGGAGCACCGGGCACTCCCCACGCAGCATGCGGTATCGTAAACCTTTTGTACTCACAAAGGGGAGATACTATCTCCCCTTTACTATCTCCGAGATAGTAAGGGTTGCTGACTTTTAGTCAGTAATCATTCGCAAGAAAGAAAGTTTCCAATATTTGGCTCCGTGTCTTATCACAATAATATTTTCTGAATTCTGGTTCCCATTCTTTTTTTAATAGAATGACTTACAAACTTTCAAATGCATGTTTTGATTTTATGAGTATTATGAATTTTTTAATGCTCTCACAAATGTCTCTTTTTAAGTGAATTTTAAAGTTAAAAATAACTAACAGTTTTAACTAATATTTCAATAATTTTCTCTAATAAACTTTGCCACCATATAAAAACGTTGTTTTTAAAAACGTTGGTTTTTATATCGAATTATTTTTAATTTTCTTAAGGAGAAATCTTCCATTTTTTTTCAAACTTTCATTAAAATTTAATTCGTTTATTTTGATACTACCTTTAAAAGCATATGTAATGTTTTTATTTTTTGCATATTTTCAAAATAAGATCATTTTCAATTTAATTCTTAAATTTCTGAAATTTAAAAAAGAAAGCTAGTTTAACTCACTAAAAATTTAAGACATTAATTTTAAGAAATAAAAATTTTAGTGCACATCTAGAATTATCAAACTTTTTTCTGACGTGGATCTTTGATCATCGTTATCTTATCATAATCATAAATTAAATGTTATTTAATGCTTTAACATATTTAATAGCATCATTTTTATTAAACAGCTGAATCTTTTGTTTTTTCATATAATGACATTTCCTTTGCATTATTTTATTTGAAA
Organism: Nephila pilipes; assembly: GCA_019974015.1. NCBI lineage: Eukaryota > Metazoa > Arthropoda > Arachnida > Araneae > Nephilidae > Nephila > Nephila pilipes. The sequence goes on along the minus strand of BMAW01032859.1, from coordinate 72,882 downwards.
TTATTTTGCTATGCTCCCTAAGCGCTGATAATTTTATGCATAAATATCAATTTCTAATATCCTTATTTTTAGTAGAATTATTAATTTGTTAAAATTTCATAGTACAACTCTCTATAAAAGAATTTTTTTTAAAATACTCGTGCTGATTATCTACCGTTAAATTAATAACTAATGAATTTGAAATAAATATAATTTTTTATTGACTTAGCTGAGATGCAAAAATGCTTCAAAATTTGCATTTTTGATTTTGCTATTAAAAAATAAACGCATCTCACCGAATCCATGGGCATTTAACTTATGTGAGTTTGCTAAATAGACCGCTATAAAATTGAATTTTAAAACTGTAAACTGGCCGTGCCATAGATAAAAATACTGGTATTTTAGGTTTTCTCTAAATGTATTTCTTAGGATTCAAGTACAATTTCCTCAAAATCTTTCTTTATAGTCTGATATTTTCCATTTCATGAAAGAGGTTACTTCTTATGCAATGAAACCTATTTTTTTCAAATAAACACTCAAACATTATGCAAAGCTGGGTTGTTCGCGAAATTCTCTTCTATAACCTAGGGGATTTTTTTGTAGCTGGAAACGCATATCCTTACAACTCCTTGCCAACCAAATGAAACGTAATCAGCCATATTAGATGAAGATCAGAATTCAGTCAGAAACAGGGTGATATTTTAGCCAAATAGAACTGAAAGGAAGAGGAAGAAGACGGTTGATAATGACATGTTGATAAATGAGAAGATTGAAGTGAATCATCGTAATTAAGCGTTTATGTCGGAAATGACTAATAGGGGTCGAATTTGCTATAATAAAGGAGTGCTCGTATCGGAATGAGTAATTTGATAAACTAAGACTTTATTATTAGAAAATGAACTAAAATTAACTGAGTTAAGAGAGATTCGAGAGAGATAATCTTGCATATTACATCTTTATTAATGAATGACGTTGACTTTCTTTTAATAATCTCCATTGGGAGTCTTGGGTTCAATTGGAGTTTATTAGAGTTAAATATAATGAAGTAAATAAGTCACAATTAAAATGTAGGGGATAATATTTGCTTAAAAATATAGGACATTTTAATCACAAAATTTAAAATTTTTAAAAATTTATTTAACTTGGTTTTTTAAGCTATAATTATGTTCAGTGTATAGATTGTTATGTTTACAAGTTCTCTGCAAATTTTTGAACGGAGTATAATTTTTCTAAGATGTACATAAAAGTAAGGAGATGACAAATGTAAAAATTTAAAAGCTGCTGTTGATTACTAATTGCATACTCATAATTACTGATGCTTGTAAATGCTATTTGCTTTGCACTAACAGATACATAAGTATTAAGCAGTGGTGTGACGACAGGGGAAGGAATGAGGGAGTTGTAACCCTCCCTCCTATAAGGAATGCTGTGTACTGAAATCTTAAGGCTGAAATCTCTTATACTAAATATTTTAAATATTGTTTTAGAAAAAATAAGTATTCGAAATCCCGTACTTACCATAAATACTCTTTTCTCCTTGAAAATAAACAAGGAAATTCGAAACATGAGTTGAAGTGGGGGAAACCCTTCCTACCATGAAAAACTTCTCGCTTCTAATAAAATATAAAGATACTTTGATATAAAGATATCTCAAGGTTAAAATATGATTTCCGTTGCTTTTAATTTTCAAAAGAGAAGATTATTTAAACTCGGCATAAAATTATCTCACATTTTTCCTTTTGAAGTCATCTCATTATCTTAAAATACTGTTCAATTACATCTCAGTTTATGATATTTTATTAATTAAAACAAAAACATTTAACGCCCTCTCTCTGAATATAATCTTACTAATATAACAATGAACTGAATTCTGTACGAGTTCTGTATATAAAAAGATAGCGATTTCTGTTGAGTTATTATTTCATTTGTATTGAATAAAATTGTTCCAAAGCATTTAATTTCTCTATTTTTCTTATAATTAGAGAAAATCTTGTTTTGTATAATCTCGGTTCTCATATTCCTGAAAAAAAACTTCCCACGCTATTGAATCATAAATCTTGCTTGCTTAGGTTGAAAAATTCAAAGAAGAAATGCTTTTAATAATGCGAGTTCTTATCCTACTCTCTTATTTGTTCGATTTCTTGTTAGACTGTTGGGATTTTCCCTAGTTAATCAAATGATTTGGAAAACATATTTTAAGGTTTTTGTTGATCTTATCTCTTAGTAGTTGCTCGTGTGAAAGAAAACATTGAGCTTAAAGTTACTTATTAATTTACTCATTAACATGTTAGAAGCAAGTTGTAGGTGTGATATATCTCTTAACAACACAATACAATGAAGATTATAATATAAAAAAAAGAATACGTTTACTACGTAATTGTAAAATTTTAATTGCCAGCGTAATTTTATCCGGATAACATATTGATGGCACAATCTACTACTAAAGCAAGTCAAAATATTAAAAAAAAAAATTTAAAAAAAAAGATTATTACTCACAATAAGGAATGGATACTATAATTGTACAAATGAGTGTGCGAATTTCAGGCACATAAACAATTAGTCGGTTTTTACTTTGTGAATTCTGTAATGTCTATCGAATTATCTGCCAATAATTTTTATTTAATGTCGATGATAATCATTACCAATAACCTTTACTTAATAATTAGAAATAAAATCATTTAAAATTTGTAAAACATGTTTTATAATAGACATGAGAACAGGACCTAAAATGTGATTTTTAAACCCCAAGGGTTTGTAGAGGGACATATGCACCTTCCAAGATTTTTTCCTTGAAATTGAGATATTTCAGAACAATTATTTTTTATTTTTTTGTTTTACTATTATAGATATTATAAATTTTAAACATAAGAAAGTTATTAATAAAAATTTAATTTAATGAACTAATTAAATTTTTTTCATCAGGTGATAAAAAAAAAGATTTCATCTTAGCCTGAGCAAATAATAGAAAAGTATTTCCTGTTTTTGTTAGCGCGCATTTGGTTCAGTGTTTATAGACGAAGAGAGGGGGACACATCCATAAAAAAATGCAAATTTTATTCTCAAGGAACCTTAATTATTTTTTAAATGATCTTTACTTCTTGGATTTTTATAACTTGATAAAATTATATCAATATATTTGAATAATTTTAAATAGGAGAAATAAGATTAATATAGCTTATTATTTACTTTTTACCAAGTGGCAATTCTGCTTCTGTCATGGCAATAACGATCCTCCAAAATTATTTTCTGGGTACACTACTGACACGTGGTGATATTTTCAAGGGAAAAAAATTGATCTTTTCGGTTGTTTTTTTTTAATGGCATGTTTGTTTTATAGTTATATTAGTTTTCGTTTTTAAGGAATTATTTGGGTTTTTATTATTGTTTTCTTGATTGTTTTGTAAAGATTTTATTTTTGTTTCCAATCTCTTGCAAATGCATTTTTGGTTTTATAACTATTTTTTTAAAAATATATTTTGTTAATGGGGCTAGCTTGTCCAATAATTCTATAATAACCCAACCTAACAATTAAAGCCCGTTACAACTTTAAATGTTTAATTTTTTTTAATTTTTTGTTTTTCTTTCAAATTTTTGGTATTTTACATATTTTCAATTACTATATCTTTTTTTTTCGATATTTCGGGCATTTGTCTATTTATTTCTCATTCAATTTACTTTCATCCGAACTTTATATAATTCTTCTTTTATCGTTAAATTTGATTAAAGTATATTCATTCACTTTTCTGTTTTCAATTTTTATCTATTTATTTTATGGTTTGGTTTATGTCTTCTTTCTTATTGATACGGTAGTGATTTTCCTGCATATAGTTATAATTTTAATTTTTAAAATAACTTCCTAGCTCTTTTTTGTTGTTCAATTACTTGTAAATTTAAAAATTTATATATATGTAACACATCGATCAATAACTCCAAAGACTAACCCAGAGATGGCGCTCGTAGTAAACCAGTAACCAGGTCTTTCTAGAGTACTAACCTTTGCTTGAAACGTGTCAAAATTTTAAGTCGATCGGACCAGGAAAAGGTTTTTTGAAGTGAGGTGAAAAAGGTTTTTTCCAAGTGGGTGCCGCGATTGCTTTCGATGGAACAAAAACAGCAACGAGTCGATGATTCAGAAAGCTGTTTATCGCTATTTACTCGCAACAAAAAAGATTTCTTGCGGAAAAAAAAAAAGAAAAAGAAAAAAAATTTTGGGAAAAAAAAAAAAATTGTAAAAGCGTTGGAACGATTGTATCACCCTAAAAGGTGATTAACAAAAGGTGTTATGTTGATGAATAAAAAAAATTTTTGCAAAAAAAATGTTGTTTTCAATTTTAGACTCGGGAGTTATTGATCGATGTGTTATATATACGTGTTTGTTGTATTGCTCACCTTACTACTTTTTTAACAGATTTTATTTTTTGACAAAATTAATAATTGAAATTTTGAAGATATTTAGATGAATAACTTTAAAATTAATAATATCTGAACAAGTGTCGATAAATATTGCGAATAATAATAACAAAGTTTAAAAAATTCCCAAAAGTTAAAGTGAATTTATTTATTTTTGGAAAGGGTAATTGCTGATTTTAAGTGCGTTAAATTATGTTCCTTTTTATTTTGTAAATTAATTGATATTTGTAAAAAGGTATTTAAGGGCTGGATAGCGGCCATAACTATCTGTCTATATAACTCTAACTCATAACTTTATCATACAACTTTAACTTATAATTGGCCATAATGAATAAATTTAATAATGAGACGGATATTTTGTGAAAGAATAACACAAAAATAGGGTGTAATAAACTTGCACAGTTTATTTAATCCAAATTACTGTGAGAAACAAAGAATTTCGGGGGTGGATTTATAAATTTTAGGCACCAAAGCGACTATTGTTTCACTCAACAACAATATGGTCACCCAACAACTTTTCAAAAGTCTTACCATAAAAAATTTTGCGTATATGTTTGATGCTCGCTTTCAACACTAATGAGCTTAATTTTCAAAAAAATATGTCCTAATAAATAGACCTCTTATTTTTCTTTATTATATTGAAATAAAACATATATAAAAATTATATATAACTCATATTACGGCAGCAATTGATACATTTACCTTCATTTACAATAACATAAAATAATACTATTGTCAACTTCATTATTTTATCGTCTGCTTTAATTCTAATATTTAATTCAATAATTTAGTAATTTTTTTCAAGTTAACACTTTTGATGACGAAATCTGTTCTTTGTAACGAATTAAATAAAAGTTCCTTTTATTAATTTGTAGCAATATTAATTTTTGTGTTCAAACATTTTTTTTTTTTTTAATTTTCAAGGTTAACAAAAAAAAAATTCTAAAACGGGAAATTGGAAAGAAATTCTCATCATTCGTAATCAAAAATAAATATTTATATTTAAAGAAAAGCATGAAGCACGAATATTTTGAGAAAAAAAAATCATTAAATATCCAATATAAAACTTGTCGAATATTTTAATTTTCAATAGTTAGTTCGGCATTTAAATTTAGAATAGTCTATAATATTAATTAATAACTCCCAACAAAAAAAAACTCTTAAATTTAATTTCATAAAAAGAATTGTATTTTTATCCCACATTTATTGCAAGTCCTCGAATGAATTGCGCTGAAAAAGTAATAATAATAACTGCGTGAAAAAAAGTAGAAACTTCATGAAAAATTTATAATCCATAGTTTTAGAATATTAATGATGCATTAATACATCACGAATTTACGCTTCACAGAGTTTTACGTTGATAAACAGAAAAATGAAACAATTACAAATTAATGTAATTTTAATGTAGGATTAAAAAATTCTCTTCCGCTTGAATAACTTATTATTACTTGTTGTTACAACTTTCTGGGGAAACTGCAAAGTGATTATGAAATTTTGGAAAAAAAAAAAAAAGAAACAGAAAGGATGGAAAAGTCAATGAGTAAGATTGATTAAAGGTTTTTGAAAAACTATTTTACCTTGAAAATTACCCTGAAATTATACAGAGGAAATTTTGACAAAAATGTTAAATTTTTTTTAGCTTCGTATTATAAAATCCAATCAATTATGTACAACATATTATTTTTTTTTCTCAATTATGTATTCTTACAACTTTCCAAAGCTCTCATTATCCATAACTGGTATACAAATTTTTCTGAATCAAATTGTTAATTATAAATTCTTATTAGAAAAAAGTACGCTTTGCATGAAATTAAAACGAAGCTAAAATTCTAAAACTTTAACTTGTTTCACGAAAACCTTTTAAAAAGATGAATTTACCAGAATGTGTGCTTTCCATCGAGCCTCATTAATCCTTATTAAGCTCCAAGATTTTCTGATTTTCCACGTTTTTCTGTTTTTTATTATCAGTTTATGTACGGTTATATGAATCCTAGTGGGTCTTCTGGATTTCGTACTTGCTAATCTTATGCATAATATATTCTAGTTTGACTTCGCAACATTAAACTGGGAGCCTTAACGTTAAAGATTTAAGTAAATTTTTAAAACGGAATGCTCGTATTGCTGTTTGTTGACTTTAATTCGAATTAAAAAAAATTTTTAGTCTATGAAACAAAATTTATTCGTTCTCTGCAACGAAATAAGAGAATAATGCTTTAAGCGGACTGTTGAATTTTTTAGATTGCCAAACATTATTTTTATTCTACTTTATAAATTTCACATTTTAAAAGAGTTTTTTAAAATTTATTAGGATAACAAGCTTTATTACAATTATTTAGAATTTCTTATGAAGAGCTATAATTTCTAAATTTTTCGAAATTAAACTTTTATACACAGGATGTAATTAAATCTTAAATATAGAATTATAAATATTGCTATTCCAGAATTGGACTCGATAAATATGATAATTGAAATATTACTTTTCCTGCATATTTTACTATCAGTATTTTCTAATTTAATATCTAAATAATATGTTTCCATTACGTGTTTTGTTAATTTGAATAGTTTTGAATAGTAAATTCTTAAGTTTTTATTGGTTAAAATAAAATCATTTTTATTCTTGTAGTTTTATTTATTAAAAAGGTAAATAGATATAGCAGGCTAGTCCTTCTTGTAATATACCTTTACTTTGTTTATATTTTTTATCATTAAATCTAATATAATTTTCTTTTAGGTCAAATTAACTAAAAAAAAAAAACTAATTAAAATGTTCATAAGAAATAAGATTATTTGAATAATATTTTTTAAAAATAATTATAAAAGTACTTTTACACAAGATTATCAATATCTGTTAAATTAAGAAGTTCTTCAAAATCAAAATTAGGAATAAAATATATTTAATATGCTTCATAACATCTTAACTATTTTTAATAATGTAATCTTATAAAAATTATAGTTTCTTGTAAAATAGTTTGTGTTAATTTTTTAGCTTTTGTAATATAAGTATTAAAACCATTTACACTAACTGTGTAAATGGTTTTTTTATGAAATTTGAGAACTAAAAATACATGTGGATATTTAATATAATTAATTTAAAAATCCTTTTTTTTATGTAGTGCAGCTATTCTGTTATTATTTTTTCTATCACAATTTTTATTTTATTTTCAATAAAACTGGATTTTTTTTTCAAGATGTTGATTTATCATATTGTTGTAGTAACACGGGCAAATAATGGCATAATTATTAGGAACGTTATCCACATATCCTATTATAATTACATTTTTAAAAGTTCCTTAAATTCAGATTCGAACTGCAATGTTCTAATTCAGAAAAGTGATGCTAAATGCTCATTTGATATGCCTATTTCTACTAGAATTCTTCGTAAGGTTAATAGTAGAAACACTTATTCACATATGTAAGTTGAAATAAATACAACACTAATTTTCTGAATGATTTGGAAACTTATTTTCGATAACTGTTTGTAAAACTCATTTTGGAACATTAAGAAGCAACTGCTAAACAGGGCCAGCCATTTAGGGGGGGGGGGGCCATGTTTCCCCCCGGGGTTCCGCTATTGATGTGATCCCAACATGAGCAAAAACTAAAATAATGTACTCTTTCACAGGAAAACATGACAATATTTCTATCGTTGTCAGTATGACGTAAAGTTAATTTTATCGCAAACATTATTATATTAGATCTATCAATTTCGACAATCTTCTCTAAACTAATTCTTGATTATGCGAGTGGTTAATTTTTGTAATTTGATTCGGAGAACTCCCGAGTATATAACCCACCTAAACTGAACTTTTTAGTCAAGCGTGTGAGCAGAAAGCTTAATTGAACTTGCTATATATTAAGCAAAAAAATAGTTATTTATCTCAACTAATTAATATATTAGCAAAAAACGAAATCGCGCGTTAAATAAACATGTATTAGTAATATATGTCCGTGTTTAGTAATATTTATTTTTTTTTACTTTACAAAAAATTTAGGGCCTCGAATATTTTCTTGCACCCAGACCGCTTTCTAGAGAAAGCTAACTCTGTTATAAGAGATGATGGATTGTAACTAAAACAATTCAAGCTGTAAATTCGGTCTCATTGGTTCACAATTTAATTGAAAGGCATGGCAAAAACATCTGATTCTGTTTGAATACCGTTGAAATTTTGAAATTTGCATTCAAACTCAAAATGCAGGCCATCTTCCTAACTACCAAACATGTCTTCTTTTTTACTGAAGGTATAGTAATATCGTAAATATACTATTTGAATATAATGCATTCATTTTTAATTTTGAAACTGATATTCATCCAAGCGATTACATTATAAATATTAATGTAGAATAATATTAATATCGAATTTTAATAAATTATTCACTTAAATGGAATAAGCCTATCGTAACAGCATATGTGCATGAACATTCTATAAATCAGCCACGTTAACGATGAAGACCCGTTAACCTAGAGTTGTATTGATGGTAAATGTTTTCCATGTTATATTCATTCCTGCACTTTTTTACTGCCGAATGGCTACGAACAGACAGGTACTCAGCATGTGATTGGTAAGTTATAAACGATCTCCTAATGAAAGAGGAGAACCAGATTAAGTTGTCCGTACAGGTTGAAAGTGAAAACTCGCTTGGACCTCTACAAGAAAAACTCTTCTTCGGGAGTCGTTCTATGCATTGGAATGAGACTTGGCGTGTGACGTCACAACAATTGGCAGAAGGTTACCCGAGGTCAACCAACTCAGGTGGTTGCAGAGGGACAGAGGCCATTGGCCACCTAATGGCACCTGCCAAAACACGGTCCACATTTGGCGCAGCAGCGCCCTACGTTGGAGTAGGAGTCACTGAAGTGATACTAGGGAAGTAAGAAAATAAATTACGAGTGGATGAAAAAAAGTCTCAAGATTGTTGGGGACTCATTTTATGGGAGAGTAACGTACTTAAAGATGTACTAGTGATTTTGATGGAACGGAAGTTAACACCTACGAATTTTTTGGGTGAAGTTTCCGTTCGTTTTGTTTGATTGTCGTATTACTTTTTTTTTTTTTTTTTTTCATTTTTCTTTTACAGATGCGTGATTAGTTTTTTTTTATTCGTTTTACTGAACACTGCTTTTAAACTACTGTTAATAAAAGTGTTAAATAACACACATTTTTTTCTCCGATTTTTAATTGCGAAAAGAAGATGCTTGTAATTTTGTAATGCATGATATCAGTTGATTATTACTCTTTCATAAGTATTCTGAAATATATTTTGATAGAAAAAAAATAAATAATTTAATTACCTTTTTAGAATCTGGCTCTTCTTTTACAGTAGAAAACTATGCAAATGACTTCGGTGCTCTTAATATATTTTAAGATACACCCTACACCCCCCCTCCAAAACAATACAAAAAAAATGACTTTAAAATGTCATTTAGATTACAGAAAAAGGACGAAAAAATCAAGTATGGCAAAATATGACCCAATAAATATACTTTTTTTTAATTAGGTTTATATGAAAATTAGCAATGTTTTCGATACATTAGTAAGAATATATTAAGTAATCAAAATCTAGGTGTTACGTATCATTAAAGTTCTCTACCCAGTATTCATGAATTTTTTTTTTCTTCACATCAAATCCTCTTCAATAGCACAAAAGAAAAATTGCAGATTTCAAGCTGAATATTCATCTTGAAAAAAAAAAAGTAATATCGCAAAGACAAACAATAATTATTCATTGCTACATATGATTATTTATAATGGAATACTTCTCATACATCCATTGCGAGGATTTCAGCAAAAGACAAACACATAAATTTTGACTTTCTAATTAACATAATTTACAATAAAGCATATGTATTTTACAAAAAGAAAATAAATCATAATCTTACTCATAAATTTATGAGTAAGATTTTAAGTGTCACAAAAAGATACTTTTAGAGCATTACTCCACGTTATCCTCATTCCTAAGTAAATAGAGAACGGACAAAAAGTAAAAATACTTAGAAACATTCTTTTAAATCGACCTCAATAATTGAGATTCTGTGTCACTCTAAGTCGTTATTAGAGAAATTATAAATAAAACGCAAGAATCCATTTAAATCAATCGACCATCAAAATCAGTTTGGATTGTGAGGAAAAAAAAACCATTGATATATTGTCGAGAAGTCGGTTTCTCAATATCCTCATGTTTATATTTTGATTTCCAACCAAGCGAATGAACCTTACTTGAGGATAATTTTATCTGGTTCTTACCATTTTCTCTCCCTCTTTTTTTTTAAAACTGGTAATGTGTCAGAGAATACAGAGAAAACTGAAAGAAAAGAATATATTTAGGTAAGACATAAAAATGATTTGAGAGATCGTAACTTAATGTACTCGTATCCAACGTATGATTTCCAGTGTGTTGTTCATATTTTTTTGTAATTAATTTGCTTAAAAATCTACTTACAAGGTAAAATTCATTACAAAACAAGTTTAATTAATCTGGAGCATTGACTATACAGTAATTAAGCCGTTTTCAATTTTTTTCCCTGTATGTTTTTTATGTGAAATTTTGCACATAAATTACTTTCACTGCTTTTAGAACTGTATTTTGTTAACATTTCTTTTTTTTCTTCGAGAATATACAGAATTATTAAAAATGAATCATTCGATTTTAAAATGCTTTATTTTCATACATAGACGGGTCGCGGTAGCCTAGCGGCCGGCGGTTTTCGTTCAGTCACGAGTTCGATCCTTGGCCGTCAAAGACCCACAGTGTAGCCGGGGCTGATGCACGTTAAATCTTTTCGGGACCCAAAGTCCTCCCGTTGGCGTGGTGTGGATGTTAGGAGAGGGGGGTGCCAGCTCAGGTGTCGTCCTCATCACTTGACCGTGGTTCAAAATTACGAGGTCCGTCGCCAATAGCCCTCATGTTGCTTCTAGTGCGACGTTAATAAAAACTAAACTAAAACTAAATTTCATACATAAATGACACAGAATGGTAAGTAATACATGAATGCCAAGAGAAAATATAGAAGTTTTCTTTTACAAGTATTCGATATAACTTCCTGTAGTCAAATGTAAGCGTCAGTTCGATTTGTAAGTTATTATCAAACACGCGTTGTACAATGTCAGGGGTAAGTAATTGTATAGCAGCAGAAATTTGTTGTTTTAGTTCACATAAATTAGTGCGTAATAAAGGCGCTTACACTTTATTTTTTACAAAATCCCAAAGAAAGAAATCGCATGGGACCCTATCAGGTGATTTTTGTGGCCAGCTGCGTAACATTAAGTAATCTGGTCCACTGAGAGATAGCTCCTTGAAAGCTTTCGTGAAATAGTTTCGCGAAGAACTTATAATAGCACCAATTGTTCCCAATATAAAACTTCTGTGTTTTCCCTTTGTATCCATGTATTACTTATCATTCTGTGTCGTTTATTTTCGAAAATATGGAATTCTGAAATCGGATGATGCATTTGGATGCCCAGTATTTTATAATAATTTTAAAGCTTGAAGCTAGTATTACTTATAATTTTTTTCTATTGAAATTCTATATGTACATCAGCTTTTATTCCTCGTCTATCAATAATTGAGGGAGAACGAAGTACAAATGATGTCAACATAAGAAAAGTGTTTATTATTTTAGGATTTTCGAAATCTTTTAGATTTTTCAAGCCACATAACTAACTACACATGGAACCTTTTTCTATGTGGCTGCGGTAATCTGGAGGTCAGGGTGGTGGATTCTCGGCAGCTTTGTTTTCTTCGAGTTGTGAGCTCGAGTCCTGATACGACCCTCATAACCTTTCAGCGGGGCTGATGCACGTTAAATCTGATCGAGATCCAAAGTCCTCTCGTTGGTGAAGTACGGAATTTAAAGAGGGAGATGCCAGCACAGGTGCCGTCCTCGTCACTTGACCGAGTTTCAGAATTCGAGGTCCGTCGTTAATAGTTCTCGCGTTCCTTTTCAGTACAACATTAATAAAACAATCGATTCTTATTTTCGTTTGTAAACACATAGATCCAAACCACGCTAATATTCAATATAACGATGAAGAATTTGAAATTTATAATTCCAAAGTGTTATAGTGCTATAGTATTGTTTCAAATAATTCTATCATATGAAAAGTAATTTTCTTTTGAAGTCTTTCAATTGTTTACTATATATTTAATTTTTAACCAACTGTATCCGTTGTGAAATTTCACTAATTAATGTATTTAGGAAAATTTACAAATTCGATTGTATGACGACGATTGTATGACGACGTAAGAAAGCTTAATGCATTATTGTACTATAGTATTTCAGCAAGTAACTAACATTTCAAAAAAACAACAAATAAGAAAAATTGCATCTCTAAACGCTTATCAGATAGCCATTGGACAAAAAAAAAAATGTTTTTTTTATAAGAATTTGGAATTTGTAAAGACTTATAAGACACACACACACACATATATATAATATATATACAGTAGTACCTCTTGCAAGGGGTCCCTCGGAATACGGGACAAAATGTCCCTTTATATATATACTTTATGTCTGTGGGCTTAGCTTTTAGATAGTGTTACTTTTTAGAGTTCCAAAAAATATCTCTTTATGACATCTTGACATTGTAATATTGAATAAATTTTGTGTGAGCTAATTTTTAATTATTCTATTTTTATTTCTTAACGATTTTTCTTCTTTACTTTAATGTAATTTATAATCAGGTTTCATGTGGTTTTCCATAGTTTTTGTTATTTAAAATATATGGATTCCTTTGTATTTCTCAGTGTGTTTGTTTTTCTCTATGGCTCTTGATTTCTGGGTTCTTACCTTTTTTTTTATAAACTTATCATTGCGTGCGAAGGTTTTATCATTAATGCATGTATAAGCACGCCCCACTGACTCCTAAGTCAGTGTCAGTGCTATAAATAGATTTATTTCTTTTTCATTAATTTGTAACTTCTTTTCTTTTCTTTTTTTTTTTTTTTAAATATTATGTTGCTGTGTGTTATGACTTTTGTGGCATTTTTCATAATAAACATTTGTAATTGCTTCCTTTTAATATTTAAATCTTTAGTTTTACATAATTTTTTTTTATTTTGGTATCGTATTTTTTTTTTTTGTTTCAATTATTACATTATAGCTACTCATTTTTAAATTTAGATTTTTTTTATTCCTCCTCGTTTTGTTTGATGTATTTTTGTTTACAGATTTTTATTTATTAATATTATATATATACATATACTACGTGTAGATTTAAATTAAATAGTAGTACTCCACGTTTACAGTAATAAAATGAAAGTTACTGTAATATTTGTAATACATTAAAAATCTGCGTTATTTAGTCACGTATGTAACAGTGGCATCACTCGCGAAAGAATTTTCATTGCAGCGTCAAGAAAAATTATGATACAAGATAAACAATAACAAAAGCTTTAGCATGCACGACAACAATTTCTATGAAGTTTTTCTCGAAAATTGGCGCCATTTAATTACATCTCTAATAGCGATGTTTCTTTGAATAGAAGTGAATGGAATCCCAAGGAAATAAACATCAAACAACACAAATGAAAACCTCTAGGAACCATTCGTGGAACGTCCGTGGACATTTAAAAAACATCCTAAGATGGATACATTCGGGATCTACGCGGACCAATCCAGACATTGTCCTATTCAGTAGTGATTGCGAACCGTGGAAGAACTCGCAATCCATCTTCTCCGGCCACGTGATGTGTGCGGGACACGAAAAAAAGAGGACACAGCGACGTGAAAACAATGAAACAGATTCAGGCTAATGTCGAGGGCAGCATTTATCGTTCATTCTGCCCATTATTTTATTCCTACCGCTGCGTTATTTATTTCCGCGGCTCCTGATCGATAGGGTTGTCTTGAATTGTTTTTGTCGTCTTCCAGTCACAAGCAGACCGAAGGAGCACGTTCATGGTTGAGAGTGTATCCATTTGGGAGAGGTAGTGGAAGCCTTTTATTTGATAACTACACGCGAGGAAATGGTCGTTCTAAAACTCAGATTTGTGTGGTAAAATACTTTTACACATATAAATTAATTAAGCGTTCACTGTCAGGGCCGATTATGGGACTTAGGATTTAAGAAATTTCCAGAATTTTAATCTTTTATTTAATGTGGGCTGATAATTGATGTAGTATGTTTTCGAATACTATAGGGTGAAAGTGTTGTGGCTTAGCGATTCCTTTTTTAATACAGTTTAACGATGTTTCTCAAGAATTTTAGTTAGGAGAGGAGGGTGCCAACTCAGGTGTCGTTCTCGTCACTCGACCGAGATTCAAAACTGCAAGGTCCGTCGCCAATAGCCCTCGTGTTGTTGCCAGTGCGACTTTAATAAAAACTAAACTGAACTAAAACCATTTTTAACCATACGAACTTTTTATTTCATTATATATTATGCATTACAGTTTCATAATATATTTTGATTTTATTAGTACAAAGGTAGAGAAACAATATTATTTCAGAAGCGTTTAAAAGAAAATTAAAGAAGTCGTCTTGCCTTTATCATTCCGTACATTCTATTTAAGGATATCAGAAATGATATCCAAACTTTATATGTATAATAAGTATAATATTTAATCAAATAAATAAGATAGATGAAAATATTTAAGAATTATAAATTAAATTAACAAAATAGAATTCAGTAGAATTACAAGATTATCTTCATGAAGGATTTTTATGTAATAGAAGAAGAATAAACGTACGAATAAGAAAGAGATTCTAACTGAAGGAAAACAAGAGGAAAAAAAAATAATAAAGAAAATGAACTATAAACACGCACGCACAAATATATATATATATATATATATATATATGGTTTTTTGTGTTGATTCTTATTTATGTTCATATAATTTGTGTCGCACAGAATAGTATGCAATCCAAGTAAGTAAATTCACTCTCATAAAAATTATTTCACGAAACCATAAGAAACCAGCATCCATTTTTAATCGATTGTGTTTTAATAACCGAAAGATGCCCTTAATTCAAATCAGGATTTTATTAATAAAATGCTTTGAATTTTTTTTTTATTAACAGTCGGATTTCAGTCTGCACCAAAAAGTGGTAATAAGGGGAAAAGAACTTACAATACACTTCATTTCGGGTGAAAAGAACTTACAATAAAATGAAAATTTTGAAAGGCAAATCATACGCCTGTTATACAACGGATGCGTTATATTTAAAGAATTAATGCTGTTTGATAAAATTTAGAAAAAGTAATCAGAACTGAGAAATGGGGTGAATGTAACATACAATCAATGGTGATGAATGGTGGGATGGATGTAGCATATATTTAATTTAAGGAAGCAAACAGCTTTAAAAAAATGATAATAGACCAATTTATAAAGGGATGTAAACATTATTTTAACATCAATCCCCCTCCCCCATTAATTAGCCTCCGGTAATACGAGTGGAAGCATTATGAAACAAGAACTTAATTTCCATTCCAGATATATCGGAATAAGATTGTATCGCTTCCTCTCGTTATTTTAAATCTACTGACATCGTAAAATTTAATTAAACAGTCAAAAAGGTCACAATTCCTGTTGAAAAGACGTCAGGAAAATTAAAGATATTGTTTATTAGGTTTTTTCACAGAATGAACAAGTTCGCTCTCTCTCTCTCTCTCAAATAACTCCAAACGCGCCCGAATCCTAGTTTAGAATTAAACAATAATATTCCAGCTTTCCAATTCACTCGTATTGAAAGAGGTATTTGTTGAATACTGCAGGGTTGACTCCTGTTATCACTTACTCTTACTAGGAGTCACTCCTAACTAATATTATTTGCAAGAGCAATCAACTATAACAATTCACTCCAATTCCTATCTTACTTTCAACTATCGTTTACGCACTATATCAGCTATATTCACTTTCAATTATATTTCATTTATATATCACTATCCTCAAATCAATTCTTTACGCTTCAAATCTTCGTCTAATTTGCGTGATCACGTTTCATTTGATTGGAAAGCAGTCAGAATTTTAAGTGTAAAATCAAAAAAGGGATCCTTGACGTTAATTAAAAGAGGGTTCACGAATAGCCCAACCTTGCAGCTTAAAATCGAATAAATAATATGAGCTTTTCAAAGACTCAGTCGTCCCAAGTTAACCTGTTAGGTCATTTATTGAAGGTAAATTAGTGTGTATATATATATATAGAAGGTTTTCCAGCTAATTATCAAAGTATTAACTGCATTTTCAAATATATTGCAAAACCAGTTCCTCAGTTACTCGATAGATGGCACCACGAATCAGCATCATGTGATAGCTCACGCAGCGTCCTCTATTCCTGAACAAAACCGGAAAGCGTTTAGTTCTCTCTCCTCTTCTCCGCCATCTCTCTTCACCCGATGTTGTGAACTCCGAACGCCAGCGCGCTTTCCAACGCCCATCAATGATATGCGATAAAATTGGGCTTCCATCTATCTTTCTCGAGGGAACTAGTTAATCCAAAATCAGTATTGTAAGGTCTTATTTCATCTAATCACGAATAAAATAATGATTCGACTACAAGCTCATCATTGAACTGGTAAATGCCGACAACGAACATTTCCCCTTCCCCTAGATTCCGAAGCACTAGGAGGTGTCTTGTCCAGACGGATACCTCTTACACACACATACACACATTCATAAATCCTTTTAAATACCTATTGTATTCTCTATTTTTTTTTTTTTTTTTTTTTTTTTTTTGTAAAAAAAAGTCATTTTCGTCTGCAGAATCAATCATTGAAAAAATTACGATAATGCATAGCATTCACATAAAAGTAACATATTGTTTAAGGGCTGAAAATCAAAGTGTCATATATTTTTATACGAGAAAGATGTCGCATTATTTTACTTTTACGTCTTATTTTAAAGTAAAAATAGATTCAAAAGTATTCTTTCCTAAAAATAGAAAAAAAGATTCATCATTCCTTGAATAACTACGCCTCATCCCCTGCATCAGGATTTAAACAACTACGGTACAAAAGAAAACATAAATTTTGCTTTAATAAGAATGGCAACACTCTCTGACGCTTAATAGAAATAAGAATTTTTATGTTACCTTCAGTGAATATATTTCTGTGACATTCTTATTGTTCTGACGGTAGACGAGATTAATTTGTTTCCCCCGAAACAATGTGATATCAAGAAAAACACGAGACGTGTTCATTTTTATGTGATCATGCGCCATGTAAAATTATACCTCGTGATAAAAATGAAATAAAAGCCGCGTATTACCGAGCACATTGCTATTTAACTAATAAATATGCGGGTGAGAAAAGAAGAAAGGATGGCAATTATTTAACCAGAGCGCTTCCGTTTTAAGTTAATAAAATTTCGTTAAATACTAGCAACACGCAACCCCCTTCACAAAAATAGTGACAGCAGTTAACAGGCGACGTGCTTCCTTCATTAATTGCCCTACCGCCATCTTTAAGTCTAATTAAATAGTTAATTAATCACAAAATTCCAATTAAAGATACATAGGAGCAAGACAAAAAAAATTAAAAAGTTATATGCAAAGTTTTGCAAAGAACAGATTTAGCCACCCTAGGTGCGCTTTCTTTTTCTAAGTATTATTAAATTACTCAATTAAATATAAGAATTGAAGTGAACGATAAAATATCGAGACAGGGATAATAGTAAACTTTTCCGATATTAAAATTAAAGGAAATGATAAATTATTAAATTGAATATATTTAAGCTAAATGTAATTATAATTGAAGCAAACGATAAAAAAAAAATTGAAAAGTGATCCAACTAAAACAATAGCCGCCTTGGGTAGTTATAAAAATGGCGAAGCATTCGAACCATAAAACAAAATAGGTATAAAATATATTTTATGTTCATTAACATGTTCTTCATGTTATTATTTTGAGAAAAAGGCGTCAACAAAAATGTGTGGTCATAAAGATACGTGGTGTAAGGCTCTAAACAGAGATATATTGCATTATGATTATAATAATTACGTTAAATTTGCTTAGGGTTTATTTATATTGCTAAGATACATTTAGTTTAATGCTTCATCGTCTGCTTTTATCCGAACAGAAGAATATTGTATACGTTAATAACTTATCGTTTGCTCTTATTTTAATATTTAATTTTGATATTTTTTAAAAACATTTATACAGAACTGTCTGTTTTTATTCTGTTTTCTCTTCTTTTTTCTGTTTTTATTCTGTT
>BMAW01032859.1:33343-54337 GCA_019974015.1 Nephila pilipes | reverse complement strand
TCTGTTTTTATTCTGTTTTCTCTTCTTTTTTCTGTTTTTATTCTGTTCTATGTTTTTGTACTTTGGAATGTTTTGCCTGTGAAAATAAAAATGCATCAGGAATTGGAAGAAGGTATTTTCTTTTCTTGATAGTAATTGCTTCTATGGAGCCTGGGGATCAGAAGTACGATTACTTTACGATAATTAATATTCATTTCGAATATCTACTTTTTTGAGAATTAAACAGAAAAAAAAAAAAACGTTAGCACATATTAAAATAAAATTAGCAAATCCAATTTTAATCCCCCTTTTTATTATCAAAATTGGCATTGTTTTTTTACGCGTGGTTTCTTAATTGAAAATAATACATTGGTTAAAATAATTGCTTGTGCACTTATTACGAATGGAACTTAAATGAAACGAGCATCATCAGCAAAATTTCAGACATAAATTTTAAAACAATTTTATTTATATTCACTATTTTTTAATTTATTATTATGACAACTCAGCTGTTGGTAACGAAGATTTGAAAAACGGTAATGGGAATGCAAACTACTTTATAACCTTTACTGGTCTTCAATGACAACTTTAATTTCTTCATTTTACCATCGCAAGCTTTTTTTCTATCTTCACATTTTCATTCTGTTACCATAGTAAAGATGGTATGCTTCAAGGCTGTCTTCGCTTAATGTCAAAGAACTTAATAGAAACTTCGAACACATTTTCGGGCAGAAAAATGTTCGAATGTTTATATAAGTTTGTGACGTTGAAACCCATACATCCGCTTATGATGCGGTATTCTTAAAATTTAGGAACAATCTAAATATATGTAGTTTTTCACACGATTATGTGAAGTTTAAAGGTCATTTAGCAAAACAGTGAAAGAGATGAAACATGGAACACATTTTACACACCAGAAAAAATATGGATACATTCGGATAGAAATGAATAGTATTATAAAATATGCTGCTCTTTGAAAGATTCCCAAGCCAGGATATAAAATTAATATCCGAGCGCATTTTTTTTAAAGGAAAAGGTTTTCCGATTTCGGATCCTATGATTTATCATTACGTAAAGTCAGGCTACAGCTTCTTGGCTCATCTGTAAAATTTGTGTTAAAATTGAAAGTCTTTAGTAAGAAAGAAATGAATGGGAAAATAAATTGAATTTACATTTTTCGGAATTAAATATGTTTAATTCTAGGAATGTAGCGTAATGTTCAAATTCAAATGCATTTGATTTACTTTGCTGCTCTGTTTTGTAAATTTAAAATTCCTGTCTGCCAGTCATTTTGAATTCTCATGAATGTAATGTTAATTCTACGGAATTTTTTTTTTTTACTTTTTACCACAAATTTAAGCAATTCTATCTGTACGAATGCAATCAAGTGGCTCGTAAACAATAGCTTTAATTCATGGCTATTAATCAAGGGTTTATAACAGGCAAATAATCAGTTAAGATAATTTCTCCCATTCAATGAAAATTCCTGAATTTCTGGAAAGTTTACATTTTTCGTATGATAGAATGTTCTCTGAACTTCCTCACAATGTATTGATTAATTAAGCATACCTTTGATTTCTTTTTCTCTCAATTCGATGAAAGCTGCCTTGGAACACTTCAGTATTTTTCCCAATTTGATGAAAAATGTCTTCGAATAGGACGACACTTGAGCTGGCACCTCCTCTCCTAACATCCACACCACTCCAACGGGAGGACTTTGTATCCCGACAGATTTAACGTGCATCAGCTCCGGCTACACGGCGGGTCTTTGGCGGCTAAGAATCGAACCCGCGACTGAACGAAAACCGCCGGCCACAAATCCTTGACCACTAGGTTACCGCGGCCACACTGATTTTATTTTCCGAAGAGGGTTGATTTAACGTCGCTTTAGAACTGTTGGAGACGAATTTTATTATTTTGAGCCATGATCAAATTACACAAATAACACTTGAGTAGTATCTAGTTCTCCAAAATTTCACACCACATGAAAATCTTGAGAATAGGTATAGATCGACTCATTAATACATGGTTAAGACCCATGTGGTGACCGGGAATGACAGAATAGTCCCATTGTAGCTCATGTGTGTTATAAGAGGCGACTCAAATGGGTTCCCTGCCCCTGGGGATTATATCCGGCGACCTCAGAGACTTCTACAGGTAAGTACGGGCATCATGACCCCGAAGCACCCCAGTGATCTTTTTCTTTCCTATGGGGTTTACTGTCTTTGGTAAACACGGGGGACGCGCCCTCGGGTTACCCCAGCGATACTTCTCCATTTTCGACTCTCTTTTTTGTCAACCATTTTTTGTCTTTTCTTCAATTTTTTCACGTCTAGACCACAGTTATATTTTGTTTGGCGCAGCATAGCCATATCTGGCTCTTGTACCAATAACCGTCACATTCACTCACTCACTAATATGCGGTTAAGTACGAGTAATACACAAATCTGCTATACACGCGGTTTTACTTCAATAACCGATCGCTTGTGATATCACTCCTATTCATAGTCGCGTCCAAATTCTTATTTTTCTTTTTATGAAATTTGCATTAGTTTTTCTTTCAGAAAATGGCACGATTTCCCGTTAAGAACAGATATTAAAATCTATTTTTCTTTCTATTTTGTACACACGAGTCAACAATTTGTATGTAAGAGAAAAGCCGCAATAAAACTGGAAATAACGGGGTAGACATAACATTCTTTAGTTGAAGTATGGTCAACAACGATAATGATCCGTCAGTAGTAGGGGCAAGAACAGAGGAAGATATTGTTGAAGATATTCTTTCTGAAAAGATGTTTGATAATGGGTAAAAATGCACCAAAACAATCCTTTTTACATATTCTAAGGTCCTCGAATCAACAGAGCTATTAGTAAGTTGTTTTGAGGATCTCGGATTAGGACACAGTAAGTAAAATCTGCCATGCAAGGTATTAAGAAGGAGCAGAATGCCTGTAAAAAAACAATCATCCAATGAGGATTGGTTGATAAAACAGTGAACACAATTTTCTTTAAATATTTGAAGTATTTTTTATTAATTTTTTTTTTTTTGTAATTTTTCCTAACAGGCAAATAACTTACATATTATAAACATAGCTTACCTGACCACAAATATGTTTACTCGCATTAACTAGTTGATTTATAATTTAACGCATATGTTCCATACGGAGAAATTTTATATCTATGTTGGAACTTATATTAGAGAAAGCAACATTTTCATTACTACTATAACTCGCGGTTCTTTGACACGATAGATTACAACTACCGCATATTAACGGAGTTAAAATATTGTATATTTTACGTGCATTTATTTTTATTCTACAATTTGCGGTTTCTGGAGAAATCGGAACTTTTCCGACTTCACGACTCAAATTAATATTACCTGTCAAGAAGTGACTTCGGGCTATTCTAGAACTTTCCCCATAACTAACATCTGGGAGTACTTTCCATTTTATATTTTAAATTTCATCTTTTTCCCAATCAAATAAAACGTGATTACAATAATTAGATGAAAATAAGAAGCATAATGTGAATTGATTTGGCAGATAGTGAGACATAAGCGAAAAAGTGTAAGGTGAATATACCTGATAGAGCTTAATCATAAATGCTAGTAAGTTAGAATTTGGAGTGAATTGCTGTGGTTGATCTTTTGTAAATAAAATTGGTTAAAAGTGACTCCTGGTTAGAGTAAGGAAAAAAATAGGAATCGATCCAGCAATTTTTGAGACGTGCCCCATTAGAAGCAAGCAATTTGGTAAGCTAGAGCATTATTGTTTAATTTTAAGCTAGGTTTCAGGAGAGTTAACTGACTGAAGAGGATTACTGATAATTTTACGTGTTAAGCTTTACGATGTCTGTAGATTTAAATAATGAAGGGGAGGATACTGCGAAGGGACTTGCGACCTCAATCACTGATCTACTATGGTTCTTATCTTTCCTTGAAGACCTTTGTGAGGAATAAAGGTACCTACTGCACATGATATTGTTACGAAAATTTCCTGGTTGTGCGGGAGTGAAATCAACCCAACACGAAGGTTCATGACAAATGACGCTTTATTCCTAAATCTTCAAGATGACATACAGGTAATACAACTTGGACAATAACAACACAAACAAGAAAACACAGGACTTTCATAGTTTAGTGAATTAGATACAGGAACAAAACAGCACTTTTAAGGACAGTCACGGTTATATTAGCAACGTTTAGCTCACCAGCTTATCAGCTTTCGCTATGGACAACCTCCGCAGAAATATTTTGCACTTCCAGGGCAAGCTCCGATAATTTCCGGTAGATTCACCCGGCTCTCTCTACTTCCAATTTCAGTAAATTTCCCAATCGATCGCAGCTACAGAGACTCAGACTCTTTTAGATTCTAGGCTTATTTATATCTCTCCCATTCAGGTCTGAAGTCACACGGGAAAATTTAGGAAACGTTTGTAACTTTCTTCCCCGTGAAGATATCGACTCGATTCCAACACCTTCGGAAACTTTCCATTTGTCACCAAAGTCGCCGAGTTTCTCGTCGATTCGCCAAAAGGATCACAAATCCGTCGCCAAGAATAAGGGATCATTGCTTAAGCTTCCCTAGGCTAACTGATGACATCTCTGTTGATGCTTCTTTTCCTTCATAAGAAAGCCGTTGCAAGGAAACCTCATACCAAGTTCGTAATGATATAAATTTGAAACTCTAATTTATTACCCTGTTTGATGTGGACGAGAGGAAAGGGAAGTTTCAGCATTGGTGTATCCCCTCCACTATGGGTCACAAACACTATATTCCAATCTTGATGATCTAAAAGACTTGAATTGAAAAGGGTAGGAAAGAAAATGGTAAAAATAGCATCAAACTTAGAGTCTATTGATTCCATTTCACGAACTACTATTTTAAAACAATTAATGTGTGTTTTAGAAATCATTTTATCGTAATCAAACGACCACGATACAGATTTTCTGGAATTTTTCTGGTGTTTAAAAATGCAAAGAAAGCTCTTGAAAAGTCCTTCATACTGACGTTTATTTTACTTAGACTGTGTCTTTTCTTCTATCGCTGACTGTTGGTCCCAATAGACTAGTAGGTATGATCGCAACTCCCCCCTGGCGTTGTATCCTTCGAAACCCGAGTTCGAACCTTGATGCCACGTGTAGCGGGGCTGATGCATGTTAATTCCATGCATGTTAAATCCGTCGATGGGATCCATCGATCCCATGCTGATGCATGTTAAATTCATCCCAAGTCCTCCCGTTTGCGCTGTGTGGGTATTAGAGAAGGAGATGCCGTATCAGGTTTCGTCTTCATCACTTGACTGAAGCTTTAAATGACGTGGTCCATCGTCAAAAGTACTTGTGTTGATTTTCAAAGCGATATTAACAAACAACCCTCAGTCTGTTTGATGCTATGTTAATTAGACCATAAAAAAAAGAAGAAAAAGATGAGAAAAAATAGAATGAGCATAATATTAAATATATTAAAAACGAAACAAAAAAGTTCACTTGCAGGTATTGTAAGTTTTAGTGAATGTAATACAGCCATCAGTGGCTGTAACTACAAGTTTCCGAAAAAATAGTAATTCATATATGAACTATTAACATTTTGAGAAAATTTATCACATAGTATTGAAAAGCCTTAAAACCTAACAGAATCGACGGTACTTATTATTTATCCGATTTCTTAACTTCCAAAAAAAAATGTAAGTTTACTTAATCAAAATAATAACGATCATTCAGGAAAACCAAGTAAACACGATAAATTCGACCTCAGGAAAAAAATTTTTACAAATCCTTCTCTCTCTCTCTCAGTTCACTTCTATAATTTCTTCTCAACTTCCTTTTCAAAATAGTAGCGCAATCTGCTGGTTAATTTTGAAATTAACACTAAAACATCCTATGACCACATCATCTGCACTGGTCGTATTTCCATCAGGTATCTTATTTAAGGTATAAGCTTACCCAAAAATCACCGTTTTCGTGAAAAATTTCGAAAGTTTCTTTATTATTTTTTTAAAGCCCATATATTTAAGATTTCAAAAATAGCTTTCAGTTGATTCTAGGGTAGCTAGAAGCAAAGTTATTGCCCAGAATTTAAACAGGAAGTTCAATTTAAAGAGACCGGAAGTGGAATATTTCAAGGCCGAAACTGAGCCATAGAAATGTAAACAATGCAGCATTTAAACAGCTGTTTCTTCATTTTTAAACGATGCGAATGTGCAATTTACTTTTTAAATATAGAATGTAGTTTTATTTATTTATTTATTATAGTTGTAGGTATATCTGGCAACTGTTTCTTCATTTCATTGTGATATATAGATTTGCATTTTCTGGAAAACTGCGATTTAATTTTTTTTTTTTTTGATTACGTAAAATCTCATTTCTTAAAATGTATTTCATATATTCAAATGAAATTTTACCTCAATGTTCCGTACATCTCTAGAATGTTGTGAACCTCAAACATAGCTTTTAAGTATATAACTATTTATTTTGGAGCTATTTTTACTTAAAAAAAGTAATATATATATATATATTTGTAAAATAATATTTTGTTTATAAGTTTTAGTATAATTCGATAATTAAGAGATAACTGCATTTTTCTGCGTCAGAACACAAATAAATGTATATTAAATATATTGTTGAAACAAAAAGTGAGATATATTATTTAGAATTTGTTACATGCACTTTAAAGCAAATGTCAATGTTTGCTAAATTTTAACCAAATATGGCCAAAATTTGAATAATAAAAGAAAATTTCCTGATAATGACTTTTGAATTTACTATTTTATAGACCATTGTAACTAAAAACATAAGTGTTTCCCGAAAATTTCCTTTTTTTTCTGAAAAAAAAGTGCTCCAAAGGTAGGCACATACCTTAAAAGGTATTTTAGTATGATTGTAGTAAATGCATAACATTCCATGAGTATGGTAAATACACATATTTGTCTCCAACTGCATGAGAAATAATATCTTTAGAATAAAGAATTTTTTTCTGAAATTTTTCTCATTAATTTACGCTGATGTTTTCCAGTCATGGTTTTATTTATGGTTGATACAACCCGCTCATATTGGAAGAACTGAAATTAGGAGATATAAAATCATTTGCAAATTATGGAAAATAACCGAAATGATGCGTTATTTTCATGTTTTATTACACTACTTATCATATTTTTCGGGTACATTATTACGGATGAAATTTCATCTCGAGTAATAACTGAAATTACAATAACCACCGACAAATAAATGAGTACTACGAGGTATATTGAGATTGTATCAAGATTTATCAATTTCTCTTTTCTAATATTATGCTTATTTACAGAATTTTGGAGCTAGTTACCTTAATTAGTATTGCCACGTTTTTCAAAGGAAAAAAAAAAATGAGACTCCAAATTTTGTAGGCAGTAAAACATAGTAAAATCTGATATTAAACATGTGAATTTTTTCATTTTAAAATGTTTATTTAAATGCACTTGCTTGCATTCGTTGGGAACAATGATATCCATCCTATTATTCTTTCTACGAGTGCAGTAATACTACGCAATAAGGGATACCCACCGGAATAATATTTTGTCCCAGATAGAAGTGTAAAAAAAATGTCAATAATGTAATCACCCTGGTTATTAACAACCTTTTGCCATCAGGTGTGCAAAATTTCAATGCCGCATCGATAAAAATCAATTGGTTTTTGAGCAAAATATCTGGAGATGGTATTTTAGACATCATCCGAATTTTCAAATTTTTTTGCCACGAAAAAAAATGTTGTTGCGATCGAAATAAATGGAAATCCATTGGCGCAATATCGGGCGAGTAAGGTGGGTGAGGCAATACCTCCCATCCCAATTCATTAATTTTTTCCAAGGTTCTTCTTGCGAAGTGCGGTCTAACATTATTATATTGCAGAATAACATTTTCGTTATTGATAATCGCTGGACGCTTTTCAATTAAAGATTAATTTACTCTATCCAATTGTTCGCAGTAAAGGTCTGCATTCACAGTTTGGCCAAATATCAGCACTTCAGAATGAACAGCCCCGCTAATATTCCAACAAATATACAAAAGCGTCTTTTTAGGGTGTGAACCTGGAAAAAATTAATGAATTTAGATGGGAGGTGTTGCCTTAACCACCATACTCGCTTAATATTGCACCAACGGATTTCTAATTATTCCGATCATTACAACATTTTCTTAGAGGCAAAAAATTTGAAAATTCGGATTATGTTCCAAAATACCATCTCCAAATATTTTGTTCAAAAACCAATTGATTTTTATCAATCCCGGCATTGAAAATTTTCACATCAGATGGCAAAATTAAATATATATATATGTATGTGTGTGTATATATATATATATATATGTGTGTGTGTGTGTGTGTGTGTGTGTGTACAAATATATATATATACATATTCTATATGTGCGTGTGTGTCATGTAGAGGGGCGGATGCACTCTAAATTTGTTGGAGTTCAAAGTCCTCACTGTTGCGTGGTGGGGATGTATAGAAAGGGGTGCCAGAACAGATGTAGACCTAATGACCTGGCCATGGTTCAAAATTATGAGGCAAAACCGAAACCAAGTTAGTCTTCTATTTTCGGGTCCACCGCGCTTTTTGACTATCAGAAACTGTCCTTTTGTCCGCATTTCCATTAAAGATCTCATGGATCTAATTTAACTAACTGCTATTTCAGAGGAATTAGAAACAAAACATACGTGTATTTGCTGCGTATTTTTTGTTTGTTTGTTTGTTCATAGTTGCTTTTCAAAACATTTCTGTGCGTAGTACGAAAATTAAACACCCCCATTTTTTTTTATTCAACATTTCATTTTCTAATTTTCACTTTCATAAATTTCGTGAGCAGTTTAAGGCAATGCGTCTTCCTGTCAAATTTTCATTTCAAAATAATAATTTTATTTAATATTTTTTAAAAAAAAATCTTTCAAGTATTTCAAAATATGTTCGATTTAGAATTTTGAAAAATATTTGTCGAAAATTACCTTCTTTTTTTAAAAAAAAATATTATACATATCGTTAACATTCCAAATATTTGGTTCGTTTTTCAACCTTTACTCCAATACTAGCTTTATTGCACCTTCTTTTCACTGTAACGTATTGCTCAATACGATTATTCAAAAATCTGCATTCGAACAGTTTCTGTATGCAAATAAAGAGAAAAATACTTTCTAATGTCTTTCAGTATGTGTAATGGTCAACTTTATCCTTCATGAAATTTTAATTAATGCAATATTTAGATCACCAATATCCTTCTCTTCCTGATACCAAATGGTACGAACCGTTCTTTCTTCTCTTTTTTTTCCCCGAACATTCGAAAATCGCGTGTTCTTTTCCCGCCACGAGCGGAAATGAGACAAAAGAATCGAACTTTTTGCTCTAGACAAAATGCCGACCATGAAACTAACAATAATGATAGCATTGATTGATCTACAGATTGACGATTGGATTTGCTTGGAGTTTTTTTTTTTTTTCTCTCTCTCTCGACTTCGTTACGAGTCGATGGAACGCATGTCTGAATAGTTTGGTTCTCTTTTAGAATAGTCATGCGTGAGATTCAGTGAACTCTTTACTTGCTTTGACGTCTCAATTGTTCCATCTGATTCATAAGTTCTATTTTTTTTTTAACATCACAATGTGTAATATAAAGCACAAATGATGCGTGTAACTTATATTCGGTATCGGACATCTACATTATTTTCCCGTTGAATAAGATTAATATTGTGCGGTGAACATTGGATCGGCCAAGTTTTAATTGGAATTTTTCTGCTTTTGAATGAGACATAAATTCACTTTGACTAGAAATTACACTGTTTTCTCTCTCATTTATAAAATTTATAATCTTTTAAAAGTTAACATTTTGAATTGACTGAAATTCCTGCGAAAAATTAATTTAAAAGAAGTGCCATGATAATCAGAGGATTGTAAGTTATAACCCGACTTCCTCATTCAATTGTGAAGGATAACCTCAATATGCTATATTTAGTGGCAACGCAAAATCTTTCCATGGAAGTTTAGAGGAGGCCTACTCATGTCGCCGACCTCGTCCATCTGATAGTTGTTCTGAACTACAAGTTCTGTAGCCAACAATTCATTGTATTCACGCACAGTTTTATTGCAGCGTTAATTTAATTTGAACGAAAAACCCTGATTAATAGGAGCTATTTCAAATGATTTCTTTATAAATTAAAATAAAGTGTTATTTTCATAGCCTTATTTGAAAAAGGAGAGGTAAAATATATCTACTAGTAAACATTTCACTACATTGTTCAACTCTTGCTATAACTCCTTTGATCAAAAAGAAGCGCTTAAAGAATACTAATTCTATAAAGCGATTATTAAGACTTCTTACCCTCCAATTTTTTTTAAAATGTCACTATTATCAACATTTTTTTTGTATTAAAGATCGAGATTATCTAACGAAGTAGAAGTAAATTTACGAGTATGCTTTCTCCCTTCGATGGTTGATTGATTGACTATTTGATTTTATGGGATATATATATAGCAACAAAAGTTATTATCCCTTGTTTAAAACTAATAAACACAAAAGCCTTTCCAATATAAGTATATAAGTTTCTACGAAGTTCATACATTACCAAAATTTCAGAACATGGCTGCCGTGTTATCTCTATTTCGAGAGAAATTAATGTGAAAATCAGTAGAAAAATTTTAATTTCATGAACTTTGAGAAAAGAGGGATTTAGAAGTGGGGACGAGCAATTTAACATGCAATCTTAATACTGTAATTTTCTTCATCTGTTAAACCGTCAATCTAAGCGTCTATTTTTTCCTATTGTGATTTTGCTTCTTGAATTCGAGGTATTTGCTTAAGAAGTCCTGGGATTTTGTTTAGGATATCTATGAATGTTGAGAAGAGACTAATTTTTTCATAAAGATTATTTACTGTAAATTTTTGGGTACAATTTCTGTTTGAGATTAAAAAAAATTCTTGGTCTTCTTTCTTCGAAATTTCTGTTCACGTCATGAGTTGTCATCTTTCTAGAGAAAGACTTTCATCACTCTCTGCGTTATTATGCCAGAAATTTTCTCTAATTTTATAGCAATTGAATGTGATCTGATTTTCATTCATATTTCTAATTGTTTTTGAAAGTTTAGGATTACTTGGGAATCCTTGATGAGAGACCATATATCCATGTTCTTGACAATTGACACAAAAGAGTTTTCTGCAAAGGGTAGTTAAAAGATTTTTTTCCCTTTTTTAAACGACGGACCAGTAAATGGCAATTAGATGTACCATGATTAAAATTATTATATTTGCAACATTGGGTTTCTCCAATGCTACGATAAGATTCAACTTTGACAGTCAAACAGTATAACTTCATGACTTTGAAAAATTTTCAAAGTCATGAATTCGGTTTTTCTCCGAATGAGGAAGCGTGATCATGAAAATTGGTATGGTTTGCTTGTTTTTCTATTGATTAATAAGGCGAAGGAAAATCCTGCACTTTTAATTCTTCCTGGATGTCTTCAATGGGGTAGGGTACTGCAGGGGAATCCCTTGACAGCTACTTTGATTGGCCGTTCATTGATTGGTTCGATGGTGTGAAATTCATTTTTTTTTCTTGGTCAGTTTGCTTACGACTTTCTTGCAGTGCAAATTATTATCAGATCAAAGTTTATATACTCACCAAAAAGAAGTGAACGTAAATTTGTGTTTATGGAGATTGAATCTTTAAGTTGAAGCATCTAATTCTTTGTTGCTTTAAGCATTTTTGGAGGAGGAAGCTAAGACTGCGAATGTAGTACGTTTCTATCATTATTAAGATCATCTTGGGATGTTATAGTATTTTTATCTTTTGCCTGAAATTTATTGAGTTAATAATGTGGACAAGCTAATTTCTAGACTATTGCGTTTTGCCATATTCTTTTGCTTAGTTTGACAAATTATTTATTATTATTTTCCGATTCTTTCCTCTTCGTGCTTATAGTAGAAATAATGGCGGAACATAATGGGTAGAGCAGCTACATACTTTACAGGGGAAGAGAATGTCCAAACTATCACCGTATTTTGTAATCTCGCTTTAATTATTGAGAATCCCATTATAAACATCATTGTTTAGATCAGGGTTCTTTTTTTTTTTTCATAGGTTTTCATTTGTCCATCTATATCTCTAGTATCTACTCTGAAATACATTTGAAGCTTCTCCATTTTGCGTCAGTTTTCGGGTATTTCCTCGTCGACCGTAGGTGAAGTGGGGCATGAATTATTTTCTTTCTCCATGTCCTTTTCTTGTTCTGAGTCTGGTTTCGTGTCCATCATTTTGAATTTTCAGAAAAAAAAACGTTATTTCTTTGGAGAAAAACGTTGTAAAGTGATGCTTTGGTGAAAACCTCCAACAAATATTATTAATGATGTAATATTTTTCCAAAATACGATGTTTTTCAAAATAAATCTTTCATGAATCCAATTCCAAACAACGTCCTTTTGTAGATTCCATTTCGGAAGAGAAAAACCGGAAAATATACACAAATATTCGAAATTAATATTAATTTGCTTCTGTAAAAATTTCTCATTCCTGAACAAACTTCTAAATCATGAATTAAAAATATCTGTTTTGAGTCTTCCATTAATTTTAAACAAGTTTCCCCCCCCCACACACACACTAAAATACATCTGAAGCTAAAACGTGATGATAATTCAATTGTTTACATTTTTCAATAAATATGTATTTTCTTCAAAGAGTGCGTAACTTTTAATTCTTTAAAATTATTTAGTGATCTTGCCATTAATATAAAAAATAGCAAAATTTAATTTTAATTTTACGTTTTTAAAGAGTAAAGAAAATAATATTCATAAAATACAGTAAGATCAATAATTTCAATATTTTAATAGCTGTAATTTATAAATCTCTGCTTATCCATGTCTCATTTACTTACGTGAAAGATATGTAACCCATATTTATAAATAATAGGGGTCATGGATTAAAACGGAGCAGAGGATGTATGTCAAATTTAACGATATTTTGTTTTGACTATAGTTTTATGCTGGAAAACATTTTTCTGCTAACTGTTAAAACAACGGTTCCTGATCTAGAAGGCGCGGCTATAACCAGGAGAGGTGTCAGATTTTGTTAGTAAATATTATTCCCTCAAAAATGGTTAAAAAGAATGTAATATAAGAATGTTTGTACTTAAATATTATAGTCAAACATTATTATAATTATTATGTTAATTGTAGCTTTCGGTCTTTTGTAATAAAGTTTTATTATTTAAAACATACCTATTAAAAATAAAAGGGAAAAGGCGTGGGAAAAACTTTTTTCATTTCAGGGCTTAATAGCATAAAGGTTGGAACCGCCGCCTTACAACATTACTTTTTTTTTGGTAATCCTTTTTGGCCTCGAGATGTTTTCCGACCCCGAGGAGGGGGAGAGAGTTGATGATCTTGGTGCGGCAGTGTTGTTTCAAACCCTGGACTAAGGGGTCCGAAGTTGACGGTCCTACCAATCAGGCCGAAAAGATATCTCATCGGGCTGGTTGAGTAAGGCCTTTTAACTTCTAACGTTGTTGTAGAAGAGAATCGCTGCCCCTTAAAAAAATTGGCGACCTATTTTAAAAGTCACTAAAATTTACCTAAAGCTCCAATCTACTTATTGAGTTTCCTTTCAATCGGGATTGTGTTACCCCAGTGATCATAAATAGTACCGATGATGTTGTCTATGTTTTTCGTGTCGCGAGTTCGAATCCAGATTCTATCAAATCTTCACCGTGAAATAAAAAATGAACTCTGTTGTATTTTCAATGATACTGAACCTCCAAAATCCTCAAGTGGTGTGAAAGTTCAATTCAAAAGTTCAGATGTTATCATTTTCACGTTTCAAAATTGCGTTTCCGTCGTTAATTGATCTTGTGTAGTTTCTATAGCTACATTAGGGCAAACCATCTTATAAATAATAAATTTTAGATATCAAGAGTACTTAATAATTCCTACTATAAAGGAATACAAATAATAATTTCTTATTTTTAAATAAAATCGAATGATTTGATTTAGAGTCGTGATGTAATTAGAAATAGAATATTTTAAATTTACATAGCATCTTTGAAATGAATTGAATGCTATTTCCACAGACCTTCTAACTTGAAGAATGTACTTTTAATTTAAATAAAATAAACATTCTAAATGACATGTCTTTTTTAATTAACTGTACATTATACAATGTCTATATGAATGACGTCAACGTTAAACAGAAAGTTAAAGATGTCTAGAAGAAAAATTACTACTGGTTTGATCTTTTCACTTAATCCTTTTTAATTAGCTCTGTGAGGACTCTAATCTTGATCTATGGTTGCTCTGGATTTAATTTTTTTCTCATGATAGCGAATTCCCTGTCATCACTATTTTTTTAAAATGTCCTTTGGGAAATTATATGTACTTTTTATCCTAAACTTTTTTTCAGTTCTAGTTTTTTTAATTCTATATGAACAAAAGTAATTTTATATAAGCATTTAAATTAATTTTATTCGTTCTGTTGTTTTTCTCAAAAAATTAATCTTTTTTTTTCCTTAGAAATTTTTTCAATAATTAACTTATTATGAAAGTATCAAATAAAACACTCTTTAATAATTTCAAAGTTCAGCAATCATGTACAGTATTCTAACTGTATTATAAAACCACGCTACTTTTCATTCGCTCTTACAAAACAAGTATATTTTCTCTTATTTGTGTAATGACATGAAATAACTCGTCATTGAACTTCTTTTCGAATTTATGGATATATTATGTATTGTTTTTGTCTGGTTACAAAGTAAGTAGCATAACACCACTTAAATGGCAATAGGCGTAAAGCCCCGTTGCTTAATTTTAGTGGTAAGATTGATGAAAGCTTCTCACGCAAAAGCGTGCTTCTAATGAAAATTGACAACCGTCCAAATTTTTAGAAACCTTTAAGAATACGAAATGAGAGAAGAATAGAGAATATTCCGGTTTTCTTTTTATCGGAATTTGGAACAATAACTTTCACTGCTGCTATTTCGTAAGGATCTTGGCATGTTTAAAAATCGACCACCGTTTTCGAAATATGCGTATTTTTTTTAAAAAAAAAAATTACGTAGAGGTAGATTAGGCAATTAAAATCGGATGGTTTTTCCTAAAATTGTATTATACAATAGATTTGGGCATTGAATATAAATGTTTTGTTTTTTAAATGTTTTCGGAGATTGCCCATCATCCTTGGTCCTCTTCTAGCTTCATATGTTTGCCTCTTTATTTATGTCTTGACCTTCAATTGTAACATTTTCCAATCGCATTTTCGAAAAATTGAGTTTTATTTACATGAAATTCATTTTTTGTAGTTTTGTTCACCTATTGAACAAAACACACTTTTTAAACATTCTCCTTCTGACCCCTTTCAAATTAAAGTGAAACTTTCATTCCTGAGATTTTGATTAATTGATCGTTTATTATCATCGCACTGGGAATCAACACGCGAGCTATTGGCGATGAATCTCGTAATTTTGAGCCTCAGTGAAGTGACGATGACGACACCTGAACTGGCACCTCCAACTCTAAACTTCCACACCACACCATTGGGAGGACTTAGGACCACGACAAATTCAGCCCCGCTACACAGTGGGATCTTCCGGGACATTTGGGCTCGAACCCACAACCCGAGAGAAACAACGTGGATCTCGTATTTGCGACCGTGACCACTAGACTAGTGCTGTCACAATTTAAGCTAAAAATTGTGGCCGCAATTACGAGAGCTATACGTGTGAATAAAATTTCATCTGAATTGCCGTGTTAAGTGTAACTCTCCTCCCCTCTTCACTGCTTGAGTATAATATTGTATTGTCATCGGAATTATATGAAAATAGCAAGTTATAAATAAAAGCTTATAAAAAGAACATCATTCACCCTTAATCTTCAATATCAATTTTATGTATGAATGGCTTCAGTTTTCAAAAATTCATTTAACTCTTTGATTGTCCATAATTGCACAAGTATAGATCTTGTCTCTTTTCTTAGTTAAGAAATAATTAAAATCATAGGCCATGGACCCTAAGAATGTATTTGTAAAGAACCTTAAAGTAACATAAACAAAAACAAAAATTGATCAAGTTTCGTTCGCGATTTTGTACATATAGTTATAATTTTCCTGTGTGTAAGACTGAAATGATAATAGTTCTCAGACGTGAAACTGACTTCAAGTTTTCTGAAATCAAAGTTTACGTTTACCTTTAAGGTTTTGAACTGTAACACAGAGCTTTCATTATAATTATTTTGTAGTGATATATATAAGCATAAATAATACAGGTGAAAGTGGTAAATTCATAATGTAGTTGCAACATAAATAAAGATTACCCTTATTGGTGAAAGTATGTTGAAAATATTTTCCTAAAACATAAATGCAAAGGTTTTATTTTTCATTCAAAAAATCTTTGAAAACGAAAAGAGAGAATTAAAAAGCAAAATTCTTAACATTTTGGGATGATTAAAGAAAATTATAGCATTCTTTTCTCTACATAAGCATTCCTCATTTACAGGGATTTTCCCAAGCAAAAATAAACAAATCCGTTATCCTCAGCTGAAAGTAAAAACATGACTGAATAAGATATCTTACAAATTCACATGGGAAAAAATAAATTAAAAATAGTAAAGTAACACTAGATTTTTCACATGCAAATTTTCTAGGACAAGAACAATGAAAGTGCGGAGCTGGTACAAACCAGTTCCAGACGCGTAATCTCATTTTATTTGATGTTTAAATTAGTTGAATGTAACCTTACTAAATAAGTGAGTGGAAATATTTCCTTTGTTACCGAAATCATCTTTCGCAGCCTAAATCTTTATAAATGTTCCCCGCTCGGCATTTCACAAGCTTCATTGTCCGTGAAAGAGCAAATCGTCGTTGGAGACGAGAAAAAAATAAATAAATAAACTTGTTCACGTGAATATCCTCGTGCAATTTTCTCTTTCAATCATTCACTTTTTCTCTCTCGTACTTTTACTTTCACATTTGTCACTTTTTTCTTGCGAAGATCTCCGAAGGCAAAGCTCAGGTTACCAGCGAATAACCTTAGAGTTCAGCCCATCTCAGAGACCGAATGGAGAGGAGGAAAAAAAAATACCAGAAAAGTGCCTCAAAACATAAAACCAGTTTTATTTCTTTACTCTTGGAACTGAAGAAACAGCAGAAGAAGGGGGAAAAAATAATAATAATAACAATCACTGTCGAATTCTGAGCGAGTCCAGAGGCAAGAATCATCAACAGTCGATCTTCTGAAAAAGTTGCCCAACTGCACAGACCATTGGACTCGTTTTGCTTCAATGTCGCTTCGTCGAAAATGGCCCAGCGAAAGTTTTTTAACAAGTTGCTCAGTACGAGCCGAGGTCGTGACAGCAATTTCTGTTTGAATATATTTGAGGAAGGAAGTAAAGGGACAGGAACCGGTTCTCTGGGTTGAATACATTGTACACCCACCTTCCCATTGTTCCCCATTTTCATCTCGTTCTAATTCAGGTTTCCTTAAACAACATTAGCATATGGATGGTTATTAGAAGAATATACTTATAGGCTTGCTTTTGATATTGATATTTACCTTTAAAGGCGCATAATTCGAAATGATCCAGGATTCGAATAAAATGTGTTGAGTGGGATGATGTAGGCGTTAATTTCCATAATTTTTTTTCTCGCTTATTTCGAATTGAACCCTAGTCGAACATGCGATGCGAGTACGACTTCATGCCTTATTGAAATAAACAGGAAGAGAATATATCTATGTTTTATTCATTCTAATTATTTAGAATATCAGAATTTCTTGTAATGTAAGTATATTACCTCGTCATTAAGAATAATTTTGATATACATGTATTTAAGTAAGTTCATCAGAAAGGTAATGTGAAGGTCCATTTTGCACAAAAAATTAATAATAAACGTATTTCATAGTTAAATGTAGAGTCAGAAAAACAAGCATCCTTTTCTTACTATTTTTTAAAAAAATAATAGCCATTTTAATGTTTTGCCTGATGTGAAAGAACCGGACTCAAACCTGGAGCACCTTATCGAGTAGAATATTGTAACAATATCAACAAAGTAACTCATTTGGTAGTTACATATACTCCTTTATCATGTTGCATCCATCTAAATAAGAAATTTCCGATTAATATAACTTACAGAAATATATACTTATTTATTTTTTAAACAATTTAGGTTTAGTTTTTAACGTCAGCTGGCGTTATTGGGCACTTTACAGGTAGATATAACATGTTATTACATGTAACTTCAGAGAATAGTAAAGCTATAATTTCCTAAGAAATCTGAACCGTTATTTGG
This sequence comes from Nephila pilipes, assembly GCA_019974015.1. Classification (NCBI taxonomy): domain Eukaryota; kingdom Metazoa; phylum Arthropoda; class Arachnida; order Araneae; family Nephilidae; genus Nephila; species Nephila pilipes. The sequence continues at coordinate 36,077 of BMAW01032859.1, read as the reverse complement.
TGGCCACAAAATTGCGGTGAATATGTCATTAATCTTCCGAGTCAAGTTCTTTTGTAAGAAACCATCGTTTACCGTTTGATTTACGTTCTACTTGTACTCAACGCTCTTTAGGAAACCAAGCCATCTGATTTACATAGCGTTTATATATATATATATAATATAACATCGATCAATAACTCCCTGAGACTAACCCAGAGATGGAGCGTAGTAAAACCAGTAACCAGGTCTCTTCACAAGTACTAACCTTTGGAAACATGTCAAAATCTTAAGTCGATCGAAGAAAAAGGCTTTTTGAAGAGGAAGGTCGTTTTCCAGGTGCGATTCTTGATGGAACAAAACAGCAACGATCGATGATTCAGAAAGCTGTTTCTCATATTTACTGCATACAAAAAGATTTCTTGCGGGGAAAAATTTGGGAGGAAAAAGATTTCGGAAAAGCGTTGAAGATTGTATCACCTTAAAGCAGATTATAACAAAAGGATGTTATGTTGATGAATAAAAATTTGCAAAAATGTTGTTTTAATGTTGAATAGTTTATTAACGATGTATTTGATGAAGTAATGAGTGAAGATTTGTTCAAATGAAAACGGACTACGAAAGTTCAAAATATCATATATGAAATTGAACAGTGGTACTTAGTCAATATTATAATGAATAAGTGAAGCGAAATTCTGAATACATTCACGTATTAAAATGTAATCAACAACATATATTATACGTAAACAGCATCAGGTGAGATATTGATGACTGTATATTATTTTATACAAAATGAAATAAGTTATTGTTGCATACACAAAAAATTCATTATGTATTATTACACCGTGTTAGTAAAAACATAGGAGGTTGATCGTAACAGAATAACCCCTTTTGGTAGTAAACCGCCTCTTCTATTCTTGATAGCTATTATCATTTTTCGTAAGCTTTCGCTATATTGGTCTACATTAACTGTACATCCCATCTCCAAGCAATCCAATTGCAAGGGGCCACCCTCTTCGAAAAATAAATAAATAAAACTGCAGAAGTATAACATTACCAGCTTGAATTGAAGAATGACATTTTTTCCAACGAGGACTAGGGTATCTTCATTCCTTACTCATCGTTCGAGATTCTTCGTTGTGACATCGCAAAAATGGCAACACTCTTGCGTTACAGGCCACAATCCAGATCAGAAAGTTGCTTTCCCCTACTTTATAACGCAGCAGGTGCAGGGAGCAAACATCCATTCATGGAGACTTTTGACCTTCATTAAGATGTTTTGGGACCACTGCTAAAATTCTTACTCCTTCAAAACACGCTAGTACGGTACAAACATTAAGTCTGTTACATATTCGATTTTGAATATCTGTTCCACAAACACCTTCGGAATTCAAAAACTGAATTACTGTACGCTGCGCCTCTTTGGACATGCTTTTCACTGGTACAGAACGTTTCTGTGTGTTCTCAAAACGATATACGGTAGCCAAACTAAACGGTACTAAATTAAACTCAACTGCTTCCCCAGACATAAAGAGCTATCAAAAGTTTTACCTCTCGAAATACCACTGCTGCTTTCACAGTTTCACTTTCAATTAGACAAATAACAAATTGAAATTAAAATAGTAAGTTATTAACAATCACACTTTTTACTTTTGGTACGTAACCACGTGTCTGCTTTCTTCATAATGGCTTACATTTTTCTCACAGTTACGTCAGCACTGGTTGCGTCATCTGACGTAATTAAATTGCAATAGCTTACGAGATATATATATATAGTAGTGGTTCCAAGAGTACAGACGCATTCACGCTCCTCTTGTCATAATTTCACGCAATGATAAAATAACATATCTGAACAGGTAATCCCAACCAAATTGTCTCAACCGAATTTAAAAGCATTTATTTTGTTATTTCACTTCAAAATGGTTTGTTGTGCACAGGAATAGAATCAAGAGCTATCTGTGGTAGTGTAATTGCTTTGTTCTCAATTTTAATTTGATTCTCGAGTTATTATTTAGTTCATTTTTAGATTAAAGACTGAATAAGCACAATAATAAACGAAATAAATAAACACAGATAAGTCTTATGAACTTTTTAAAGACAAAAACAGTTCACCCCCCGTCCGTTTTTTCTGGGTTCGCCACCACTGTATATATATATATATATATATATATATATATATATATATATATATATGTAAGGATTTAACTTTAATTCAATAATTTCTCTTAATAATAATTTAATTGTATATTCTAACCCATTTCCTAATTCAAAGGTAAAGAGTTCATTCTTATTTCCTGATCTCCTTCCGAATTATCCTTTTATTTATTAAATCATGTGCTCATAAAATTTGTTTAATCCTTTTTTCCCACGATCGTAAATTTGTCAAAATATTCCCTTAAGACTCCTTGTCTATTATGATATTTCCCCATAATCCCTAATCCTGTACCACGTGTTCCATGACGTTTCTTATACATTTCCCTATTATATAATGCGATATTCTGAAAATTAGAGCACTTTTTATCGTCTCGCCATTTCAACATGCACTGCTGTTAAACCGCTCAAAAATTGCTTTTTTCTTCGGCCCGGCAGGCTGATCTTAAGCAGCATACCTGAAATGAACAGTTAATAAAGAAAGTTGAACTGGAATGTGACTCGAATTCTTCACTGATTAAATTTTGTTTTCAACTTCAGCATGATTTAATGTCTTCAAGTAATTTATATATATATATATACATATATATATATATATATATATATA
>BMAW01032859.1:20096-33318 GCA_019974015.1 Nephila pilipes | reverse complement strand
AGCCTAGCTTCACTTTCCGGCCTTCTCGTGACTTTCATCGGAGTTTATATGTTTCTAACTTAATGCTTCACTTCATTTTCTACCTGCTTTACATAATCACGTTTCATTTTGGTTGGGCAAAGGTTGTTTAGCAAAAGTAACTAATCTCACTAAAGTCCCCAAGGTTAGTGAAGAGAAACCGCGAATAGCCTTAATGTCCCAAGTCTAGCAGTAGATTTTCTGCCATTTTCTTCCAAATAAGACCAAAATCTGAATTGCTGGCCTTCAATAGTCCGCACATGACATCTGGATTGAAGTTCACGCGAATTAATCCTACGGGCATTTTCAATGTCGAGCTAATAAAATAATTTACATTCGAACATAAGTTGATTTATTTTCCAGTGTGTTGAACCATAATCGCAAACAACCTTTAAGATAATCATTCATGCACGGTTTTACAGACCTATTGCATAAGCTATTTTCTTCCACCCATCTAGGGGACTTTAAAGGATTAATAGTTCCCAGTTCATGTAACGTTAAGCGATTTCTTGTTATCCACTTGAAGAAATGAAACATATTTACCTAGTCTTATACATTTTATGTAATTATGAAACAATTTATAAAACGTTTACCCAAACTAATTTCCCAAGTGAAAATAATGGGATAAAATTTTGTTGCACCCAGGTTACGTCTGTATTTAGAAATAACAGCTGGACAAACCGAATTAATATACACCTATTCTGCTTCTGACGTCATTACATGATTTGCATATGCAACATTTTCTCTGATTACACATTGAGATAGAATAAAATTCTCGTGGCCTTATTTTGTCATGCCTATGAGAGCCTCAAGGTTCTTTTATTGCAAGTTTTCACAACTCTTTAAATAATTTTATTCACCTATAATTATAAATTCGATATCTGCTTCGCATCAATAGTCGAAGACAACACGTGTTATTTGGAAGAAATATCGCAACGAGTCCTTAAGAAATATTACCGGAAATTAATTTCCGTTCGAGACCTTGCATTTGGCTGATTTAAGTGCTATTATTTGTAATTCAATTCATTCTTTATCTTTCATTCATTCATTCAATGCAATAATTTATCTTTTTAAATTTTTATCTATGATTCTTGGACATGTAATGAATATTAAGGTAGAAACGAGAATAAAATTTTTACACATCAAATTGGTAATTAACTTTTTGTTAAGATAAATTATTCTTGCCTCTTTTACGAAAGTACTTAGTTTTGTCTTTGCAATTTATGCATGTAATTGTTCATAAAATATTGTGCATATCATGAAAATAAAATTACGCAAGAAGTGGCGAAACCTTTGAGAGAAACAAAGATTACGTTTGTAAGAATTTCAGATAAATGTGTTCCATTTGTAATAAAATCTTACTTGTGGTACAATTTTGAAATATTTTTGATTCTTCAATAATAAGTGGCTGTGTATCTATTTTATTTTAGTTTCATAAGCAAAACATTGTTGTTGTATTCCAGTAGTCATGGCCGTGGCCCGCCATCCATGTTGTTTTATTTGTATCGTGGGTTCGAATCTATCAAAAGATCGATCGAAAATGAGCTGAAGCCCTAAAATCTGTCAAGACACGAAGTCAGCACTTTGGATGTAGTGTGCAGAGTGGGTGCTGTTCAGGTATGTCGTCCTTTGTCACTTGACAATGTCTCAAAATTACGAGCTCCATCACAATATTCTCATGGTGCTTCTTCATACTACGTTAATAAATAACAATAGGGAAAATAATTAAAAATATTATTACATTACAAAAATTACTAATCAGAGTTCCAAAATGATCAGCATTTTTAATGACGAAGAACATTAATGAATTTTTATCCTTTCCTATTTTGTAATTTCATCTACAGTTTCTGCTAACGACTTTGTTCGACCCTGAATAAAATACAATTACCTGAAATGCAACATTATACATATCAATCAACTGCAAAGTAACTTTAAAATATTAAAAGTTCTGAAGCAAGTTTCTAAAACATTAAAAGCATTTCGAAGCATTAACATTAATTTTAATTTTTGCATTTTGATATCTAGAAGATTGATTAATGTAAGAAATGTTACAAATTACTATTGGAATATGTAGATTTTCCATTTTACCTGAATATACTTCTTCAAAGTCAAAGAACCACACATACATACAGGTGGTTATAATTAAAGTGGCTCTATTCATATCCCTAGAGCCCGTTCACTTATGGAATTTTAATGAAACGGTATATACGTTATATGGACCATGGGGAAATGATTTTGCACAAAAGTTCAAATTTTGACCAGCAGGGAAATTGTGGCGCCTAAAGAAAGACGAAAATCTGTCAGAATCATTGGTCTTATTCAATTATAGAATGATCAACGTGCTCCATTGACATCAATTATTGAAAGAGCATTATAGCGTGTTCAATGGTAGCCTGAAGAAACTTCGAGAGATTCCAGCAACATGCCGACAAATGATGGCTTTCATCAAAAAAAAAAAAAGTCTTAATTCCTCCTATATAAACACGGTCTTTAGAACTCAACCAGAAATCATAAGGAGTTAAGTCGGGTAAACGAGGAAACCAGGCAAATGGAAAAGCTCTGGATGTTACACAATTCTCTCCAAAGTTAGTTCGAAGCAGATCTTTGACATGGCGCCCAGTGTGGAAAGTTGCTCCATCTTGCATGAAGACAGTGGTCTGCAAACATTATCGTTCCTGTAAAGCAGGAATGACCTGCTGTCGAAGGAGTTCACTGCACCATTCACTCGGGATAGAGCCCTTTTTTGGGACCTTAAGGAGTGAGAGTTTCAAAGAAAAACGATCCGAGAATAAAATCAGCCGAAAATCCGCACCATGCTGTCACGTAATCAGAACGGAGTGGTTGTTGGGGCAGAACATTAGGAGGTGAAGCATCCCAACATGTGACAATTTTGATTATTCACAGCTCTATCAAAAGAAAAGTATGCCTTATCTGACTATAGAATTTACCAAGGCTAAGCGTCAACTTCCATTCTCGCCAAAAATCAGCAAGCTAAATCGGAGTATGTTTGGTAGATTAGAGGTTGCAGCATTCGCACTGCATTGATCTTATATGGATACCATTTTAACATGGATCGCAGAATTTTTCATAATATCGACCACGGAATCGTCAACTCTCGTGACACCGATCGAGCACTTGCTAAAGAATAACTGGAACTGAGGTTCTTTCAACCACAACAGTAGCGACTTCTTCAACATTTTCATTCGCATCCTGTTTCGTTCTCTGTAGTACAACGAAATCTTCAGCTCCTTAAAATTTGATAACTGTTCTTAGACATGGGCCTTTTCGCAATCCTCAAACGACCAGTAATCACGCAGTGAAGCCAAAGCTATTGCTCTGTTCGATAAACAATTTTACCAATAAAAGCTCGATCTTTCTTCTGTAAGAGCATGATTAACAATGACAAAGACACGCAGATTTTGTGCTCTTGACTACAAATGTTTTTATATGTTTGACCAATTTGCATATGAAGTTTTTGAAAGTGCCATCTGGTAATGTACTGAACTAATTTTTAATTGAAGACCTTTCCAGTATATAATGTATATACCAAATTTCATCCAAATCCGATATGCAGAACGGTTTAAGAGGTTTAATATATATATATATATATATATATATATATATATATATATATATATATATATATATATATATATATATATATATATATATATATATATATATATATATATATATATATATATATATATATATATATAATTAAACCCCTGTAGAAGCCGTTCTGCATATCGGATTTGGATGAAATTTGGTATATACATTATATAGAACATGGGGGAAAGAATTCTTCAATTAAAAATTAGTTCAATTTTGACCACCAGATGGCACTTTTCAAAAACTTCATATGCAAATTGATCAAACATATAAAAAGATTTGCAGTAAGAGGCACAAAATCATTCTGCGTGTCTTTGTCATCGTTAATCATGCTCTTACAGAAGAAAGATCGAGCTTTACTGGTAAAATTGTTTTATCAGAACGGAAGCAATAGCTTTAGCTTCACTGCGTGATTATAGTCGTTTGAAGGGATTGCGAAAAGGAGCCGGTGTCTAGAAATGGTTATCAAATTATAAGAGACTGAAGACTTCGGGTGTATTACCAGGAAGAGAACTGAAACAGGTTGTGAATGAAAATGTTGAAGAAGTCGTTACTGCTGTGGTTGAAAGAGCCTCCAGTTCCAGTTATTCTTTAGCAAGTGCTCGATCGATCACGAGAGTTGTCGATTCCCTGGTCGACAGTACGAAAAATACTGCGATCCATTTTAAAATGGTATCCATATAAGATCAACGCAGCGCGAATGCTGCAACCTCAATCCCTACTGATCCAATCCCTACTCAATCCAACACTCTCTGATTTTGCTTGCTGATTTTTGGCGAGAATGGAAGTTGATGACGCTTAGCCTTGGTAAATTCTATAGTCAGATAAGGCATATTTTTCTTTTTCTGTGAATAATCAAAATTTCCACATGTTGGGATGCTTCACCTAATAACATCCTGCCCCAACGACCACTCCGTTCTGATTACGTGGCTGCATGGATTTACGGCTGATTTTATTCTCTGATCGTTCTTCTTTGAAACTCTCACTCCTTAAGGTCCTAAAAGATGATCTGTCACGAGTGCACGGTACAGTGAACTCCTTCGATAGCAGGTCATTCCTGCTTTACAGGAACGGCACTGTTTGCAGACCACTGTCTTCATGCAAGTTGGAGCAACTTCTCACATTGGTCGCCAAGTCGAAGGATTGCTTCGAGCTAACTTTGGCGAGAATCGTGTAACATCCAGAGCTTTTTCAGGTACCTGGTTTCCTCGTTCACCCGACTTAACTCCTTGTGATTTCTAGTTGTTGGGATTCCTAAAAGACCGTGTTTATGGAGGAGGAATTAAGACTTTTTTTTTTGATGAAAGCCAACATTTTTTGGCATGTTGCTGGAATCTCTCGAGAGTTTCTTCGGGCTACCATTGAACACGCTATAATGCTCTTTCAACACGTAATTGATGTCAATGGAGCACACGTTGATCACATTCTGTAATTGAATAAATTCTAATGATTCTGACAGATGTTTTGTCTTTCTTTAGGCACCATAATTTCCCTGCCGGTCAAAATTTGAACAATTTTTTATTACAAAAATCATTTCCCCTAGGGTCCATATAACGTATATACCGTTTCATTAAAATTCAATAAGTAGAACGGACTCTAGATCGATATGAATAGAGCCACTTTAATTATAACCACCCTATATGTATGTATGTATGTGTGGTTTCTTTGACTTTGAAGAAGTATGTTCAGGTAAAAAGTGGGAAAATCTACATATTCCGAAATAGTAATTTGTAACATTTCTTGCTATTAATCAATCTTCTAGATATCAAAATGCAAAAATTAAAAAAATAATGTTAATGCTTCGAAATGCTTTTTAATGTTTCAGAAACTTACCTTTCAGAACTTTTAATAAATTTTCAAAGTTACTTTGCAGTTGATTGATATTACTGGCATAATGTTGCATTTCAGGTAATTTTATTTTATTCAGGGTCGAACAAAGTCGTTAGCGAAACTGCCGAATGAAATTACAAAAATAGGAAAGGATAAAAAAAATTCATTAATGTTCTTTATTTCGTCATTAAAAATGCTGATCATTTTTAGGAACTCTGATTAATAATTTTTTTACGTAATGTAATAATATTTTTTAATTATTTTCCCTATTGATTATTTATTAACGTAGTATGAAGAAGCACCATGAGGGGTATTGGCGATGGAGCTCGTAATTTTGAGCCATTGTCAAGTGACAAGGACGACACCTGAGCTGGCACCCACTCTGCACACTACGTCAAAGTGCGGACTTCGTGTCTTGACAGATTTTAGAGCTTCAGCTCCGTTTTTCGATCGATCTTTTAGAAGATTCGAACCCACGATACAAATGAAACAACATGGATGGCGAGCCACGGCCATGACTACTGGAATACTACAGTTAATAACAACAATGTTTCTTATGAAACTAAAATAAAGGAATTACACAGCCATGACCATTGAAGAATCAAAAATATTTTCAAGAAATTGTACCACGAAATGAATTTTATTACGAATGGAACACACATTTATCAACATGCAAATTCTTACAAACGTAATCTTTTGTTTCTCTCGAAAGGTTTCGCCATTTCTCATGTAATTTTATTTTTCATGATAAATGCACAATATTTTGTGAAACAATTACATGCATAAATTGTAACACCAAAGACAAAACTAAGTACTTTCGTAAGAAGAAGTAGAAATTAATTTATCTGTAACAAAAAAAAAAGTTAATTACCAATTTGATATTAGCAAAAATTTTATTCTCGTTTCTACCTTAATATTCGTATGTCCAAGAATCATAGATAAATTTTTTTTAAAAAAAAGATAAATTATTGCATTGAATGAGAATGAATGGAAGATAAAGAATGGGTGAATTGCAAATAATATTAATAGCACTTTTATCCAGCCAAAATGCAAGGTCTCGAACGGAAATTAATTTCCGGTAATATTTCTTAAGGACTCGTTGCGATATTTCTACAAATTACACGTGTTGTCTTCGACTATTGATGCGAAGCAGATATCGAATTTATAGTTATAGGTGAATAAAAATTATTTAAAAGAGTTGTGAAAAAACTTGCAATTAAAGAAACCTTGAGACTCTCATAGACACTGACAAAATATTAAGGCCACGAGAATTTTTATTCCATCTCAGTGTGTAATCAGAGAAAGGGGGAAATGTTGCATATGCAAATCATGTAATGACGTCAGAAGCAGAGTAGGTGTATATTAATTCATGATTTTGGTTTGTCAGCTGTTATTTCTAAATAAGAACGTAACCTGGGTGCAGCAAAATTTTACATCCCCGTATTATTTTTCACCTGGAAATTAGTTTTGGTAAACGTTTTAACAACTTGTTTCATTCATAATTACGTAAAATGTATAAGACTAGGTAAATATGTTTCATTTCTTCCGAAGTGGATAACAGAAATCGCTTAACGTTACATGAACTGGGAACTATTAATCAACTTTAAAAAAGTCCCCCTGAATGGAGTGGAAGAAAAATAGCTTATGCAATAGGTCTATCAAAACCGTGCATGAATGATTATCTTAAAGGTTGTTGCGATTATGGTTCAAAACACACACTGGAAGAAATAAATCAACATGTTCGATATGACAGAATTATTTTGTGTAAAGCTCGACGTGGAAAAATGCCCGTAGGATTAATTTCGCGTGAACTTCCAATGAGATGTCATGTGAGGACAATTGATCGCCAGCTAAATTCAGATTTTGGTCTTATTTTGGAAGAAAATGGCCAGAAAATCACCCTTTGCCTAACAGGCTTGTGACATTGGGCTATTCGCGGTTTCTCTTCACTAACTTTGGGGACTTTTAATTGAGATCGATTGCTTTTGCTAAACAACCTTTGCCCAACCAAAAATGAAACGTGATTATGTAAAGCAGGTAGAAATGAAGTGAAGCGGTAGAGTTAGAAAACATATAAACTCCGACTGAAAGTCACGAGAGAGAGGCCGAAGGAGAAGTGAAGCTGAAGTTATAGATAAGCGGAAGGAGGAGTGGAAAGAGAAGTTGAATTAGAGGGTTAGATTAAAGATTGTGCAAGAGGTTTATTTACTATTGTTTTCAACAGTTGATCCAGAGTCTGAGTTGCAGTCGAGGAAGGATTAGTGGTAAGAGTCTGTTAGATTACTATTGATGGGTTGAATTGAGGTTAGTAGAAATATTCCCCAGGAGAGCATAGTGAGTTGTTGTCATAGTAAATATAAGTTAGTAAATTCCTTAAATATTGTTCTAGTATCTCTTTGATTATTGTGTCTTAGTGTTTAATAATTGAATCTAGTTATGGCACAAGAGGAAGCCCGGGGCGGGCGGGCGTCACAGGCTCACTTTGAGTTTTCTGGAAGTCATATGTCTTGAGCTGATAAATGGAAAACTCTGTAATTTTATTAGATGTAAAAAAGGTGATAGCATGGATAGCTTTGATGGTATAAATTATTAATGGTATCATTGTGTTATTTGCAGCAAATGGAGTGTCTACATTGGATTTTCCAGGGGGAAACCGCATCTGAACCTTATTATAAATAGGAAATTTAGTTCGGGATATTTACATAAATGGTTAGCAGTACCATGGTGTTTCCTAACTGAAAACATCAATTTTAAATTAGTATAATAACGTATCTGTAAACTTATTTCACAAACTGGTTGACTTACTGATAACTCGATTATTGAATGAAATCATGAATCATGGTGATTCAACCAAGTATTGAGGTCATTTTTCTTTATTTCTATTTGTGGCCTTAAAATTATGTCCCACCTATTTTCTTCCATTTTGTATTTCTTTTAAATAAATGAAAAGTTTTTCCATCGTCTGACTACTTCGCATCAGTAAACTTTTAATTTTGCGCTTGTCTACCATTTTAAATGCATTCAAATCATTTTCTTTTGTGTTACATTATGAATAAATATCTTGTGGCCTTAAAATTTTGTCGGTGACTGTATATGTTTCAATCTGTAAGATCTAGGAACTTAAATCAGGAAAAAAAAAATGCTGCTGTGTAGTTATAATTTCATTTGATTATAGCCAGAACTTGATTTTCCAGAAGTACCATTTTTAAACTGAGGCCTCGTAAACAGTACTAACTTATTTATAAGTTCTGGTCACACTTCTAAGACTAAAGCATATTAATTAGGTATTTCTGTTATTTTTTATTTTTAAGTCATTTTTATATTTTAAAACAATTTTCGAATATTTTCGAGCTTTTGTGAACTAATTTTTGGCAATTATTAATTTTTAATAATATTTAAGAATTCGAAGATACCGAATTCTTGAGTCAAGAACATCAAAATCAACGAATTTTTTTTTATCTTCGCAACCATATATATTTGATAACCTTTGTAAGAGAGTACTTTGATAAGTCGTAGAGCAATTAAAGACTGCTAATTTGATGTAGATCTGATATTATTAATTTCTATAAATTTTGTTCGCATGTAATATTAAGTTTAAACATTTTCTTCAAGTATTTTAGAATAATTTGCACCAATTTTTATTAGTTTTTGAATAACTACTATCCCAGCCTATTATATATATTTTCTTTTTTCATTTATAAAAATCAAAAAAATATTCTTAAAATACCCATTTAAATTTAGCATAGAAACGATAAAATACCGAAGAACTATTGTAGGTTATAAAACAAAAATGGTGAATCGCGTTAATATTTTTATATTACCACAATTTTTACGTTGGAGTTACAGATTTTTGTGATTCCCAAAATTGAGTATACATCTAGAATAATTCCTTAAATTATTGTAAAAACATTAATTAATACTTTATTTCATATCTTTTTGCATTCAGAATTCTTTCCAAACGGCGTGCATTGATATGGAAGGCTTTGTGATGTTTTGTTGGATACTTTGGCAAATTTGTTTTTGTAATATTGCATTTAAGTGTTTTTTGCCCCTAATATTATGCTTTTGAACAGATTTTTCCAACTGTAATCACAAGTTTTTTATCTCAATAAATCCGGCACGATTAAAGTCATGTATGTGCATTCACGTTCTACAATTGTACAATAAACACAACTTAGCAATTTCAGCTCTATGTCTTGAATTGTTATCTCGTTGGAATATAAAATGTGACCCTAAACGTATTTCTGGGCTTTTAGATTTAAATTATTCTTCGTATTCCAAGCATTTTATTTTTTTTCATGACTCCGTCAATTAAAACTGAATTTTCCCAATACCTTTTGCATACATAAAAGAACCAAGCTATCTCCATATTTTATTGCAAAGAAGGTACTTGGGGGGGGGTAGTTCAGAATTAGGATTCCTCCAAATATACTCCTGATTATCACTTCCAAAAACATTTAGCTAATTTTCATCATTGAATATTACATTATTCTAGAAATATCGAAGCTTTGAAATGTGGTTTTTAGGAAATGCTAGTATTTTTTTTTCCTGTTTGTTTTGGGGGGGAACTGAAGTGTTTTCTTCTATCTATGGAACCATTATGAAACAACTGCTTCTCGGAAGCAGAAAGTTGTTCTGTAAAAACGCATCTTCCTATTGCTGTAAAAATTGATGAGTCAATTTTTACTGAAATTACTTTAGGATTTTTTTTTTTACTTCTCAAATTATGTTTCTTTTATTCGTAAAATTGAGAGGATTTATTAGGGATAAACTTTAGCGATCCTTCTGTATTTTCGATCCTCCTTCTTGTCAACCAATTTCTTCCAATTTTTAAAATATCTAGATCACAGTTACACCTTGTTAGGCGCAGCATAGTTTTATCTCATTTTTGCACCATAAAACTCCACCATCCCTCACACTCCTTAGTCAAATACAGCAAAAAGTGAGTGTCGTGTCCACTCCTTTCTTAGCCATTTAACTCGAACGAATACTTCCAGGTTTCATAATTTCGTTTTCTAGATTATGCAACACAACAAACAACTTATTTTCAATAACAAACACACCGACGACAACTTCCTAAAACCAAAAGAAAAAAAAAACAAAAAAATCGAACACTTTGTGTCGAGCGAAAAAGAACAACGCAACTTTGACACAATCTGCAAATAGAACAAGATTTGGGCGGTTCCAACAACCGCTAAAACTCTCTAAAAAGTGCCGCTTCTCTTCTCCGAAGCGTCCGAATTTTTGTGCTTCGGTAATTACAGAGTTCCCACCCGTTACATAAGCAGCGGGCCAACATTGTGGCCGCCCCTGTTTCGTGACGGTGAGTTGTTTTGAAGCGTAGCCCGTATCGCGCTGTAAAGTGGGGCAAAGATTACCCAAATCCTGCATTTGCCTTCTCGCATATTTGCTGCAGAAAAGAACCGCTTTTTGTTGGTCATGACGCATCCGTTTTTTTCAAAGAACTTTTCTCTTCTTGACGTAATTGTATTGTATTTGATTACGTTGGGGAACATTGGCGCAAAGAGAGAATGAAAGGGCCACCGACTTGAAGCTGATAATATCTTTTTTTAATAAAGTGAAATTTTTTCAAGCATGCGTTTTATGTAGATTTATGTTTAACACACAATACTTCTATAAAAGAGAAATTTGGCAGAAGTCGCACGTAGATTTTCTGTTATTGTTCTCTGTTTTCTCTTCATTAACCTCGAGGACTTTTTGGTAGTTTGAATTGCATGCAATTACAATTCCTTGCCATTCGAACTAATTTGTTCCTCATGCAAGCTGAAGAATTTCTAAAATCTTTCCTCCCTCTTCAAACTTTCACATCGTACTAAAGGGAAGGATCGAACCCTTCACACATTTAACATACATCAGCCACACTGCACGGTGGGTCTGTAGTGGCGTCAGGACTTGAACCCACGACTCGACGGGAACAATGCTGTCTGTGATTCAGCGGCCATGACCACTAGGCTACGACATGGGGGGGGGTGCCAGCTCAGGTGTCGTCCTCGTCACTTGACCGTGGTTCATAATTACGAGGTCCGTCGCCAATAGCCCTCGTGTTGCTTCTAGTGCGACGTTAATATAAACTAAACTAAACTAAACTAAACTAAAAGGCTACGACATGACCACGACATGAAATAGAGATTATCGCTCTTGGTAATATAAAAAAAAAGTTGTATGATCATTACCCCAACAACAAATCGCTACTCCCATTTACACACATGATTAGTTAATGAGGTTTAAAAAATCGCAGCAGCTCCAAATAGATTTTATTTTACTTTATAAGTTTATTTTCATTTTATCGCTTAGATTTGTCGATTTCTTTTCCTGAAAGCTAAACTTTATATTTTATTATTATTCTAATTATTTTTGTTAGTGGAACACTTTAGTACGAAAATGAAACAGTTAAAAAAATAAATTCAAAACTGTCTAACGGTTTCCTATTACCCATCTCGTACGTCATAAAGTTAATCTCTAAATCTAAATTTCACTTAAGTTCAAATACAGACCAATTAATTGAAATAATCAGTTTTACCCAAAATATCTTTACTAACTCCTCAAATAAAAGAGAATATTATTTATAGTGTATGTCTTATCCTCGAAACTAACAGCTTTTATAATTTATCAAAGAATGCGTTTACCGGAATATAATGCGAGTACCTCCTTCAATTGCTCCAAGACCGTTGAGTTCAAATCTGATTAAATCTGCTGAAAATGAAAAAATACTTCCGCACACTTCACACTAACAGTCCTTACCATAGTCTTAATTATTTCAATTCAATTCTCTATTGGGTTTATAGTTACACCTTGATTATACCTATTCACTCCACTTCCGAAGTTTACTTCATCTGCATCACGTTCTCTTTGATTGGGAAGAAGCTGGGACTTAAATATAAAATCACAAAGAAACCTCATATGTTAGTTAAGGGAAATAAATCGTATGTTACAACTGTAACGTAACGAAAGTACCATTTTTTAAAAAAATACCGTTATTCTATTAAAAAATATCATAATTCATTGCGAGTATTCTACGAAACCATCAAATGATATGGAAATGAATTAAAATTATTATTATGTAGGTGATCAATATGAGTATTCTAAACATCGTAATACTATTTAAACCCACAGTCTGTTAAGTTACTATAAAATGAAAAAAAAATTATTAACTATTCCGCGAGGGCTTTAAAAAAACTCAAAAGCATTAAAGTTCAGTGACAGGATATTCAACTAATCTGAACTCGGCCTACACATCGGGTTGGGCCCGAACTGAAACTGGCTTGGCTGAAATTTTCTTTTCAAATTTATAATTCTTTTGTACGATTGAAATGGCGAGATTGACAAAAATGAAATTCATCAGACAATAATGGATTTAAACAGATATTTATTAGTTCGGTTTTAAAATAAATATCAGTTAAGAAGTTTTAAAAATTTCCTTACTTTCAGTGGTAACCAAATCAGGATCAACAGAGATTATTAAGAAATAAGAAGAAATAATAAGTGTTAATTTTTCTTTGTATCTTTGAGATTTATTATTATTATTATAACATGACGTGCAAATATAAGTATAAAGTGAAAATTGAATTAAAAATATAAAATGAATACATTTTAATATGTTCTACCTACCTTTGAATTGGAATTAAGGATTGATAGAAAACATCCAAACTTGCAATTTTCACCCTGCAATCCATATATATATATATATATATATATATATATATATATATATATATATATATATATATATATATATATATAT
>BMAW01032859.1:0-20086 GCA_019974015.1 Nephila pilipes | reverse complement strand
TGTGTGTGTGTGTGTTGTTAATTTTGTAAATTTTAACAAAATCTCAGTTTCACCTTAAAAGACATCACTTTCGTTCTGATAGTGAAATGAAAACTGCAATCAAAACCTGATATCGACAACATCTTCCGGAATTTTTCTCCGATGGGTTTGTCCCGACTTGTCACGTGTCGGAAGTACATGAAAAAGAGTGAATAATATGTCAAACAGTAAATAGTGCATTGTTTGGAAGATACACATAGCTTTCAGGTACAAGAAGAATTTTGAAAAATCGGGTTACATACAAATAAAAAAAAATTTGAGAATATAGAGACATAACTTCTCTATAAAGCCTAGTGTGGTGCGTGTGGGCACACTAAAATTTTTCACTAAATTGTGCATGTCTTTGTGCCTTTTTTCAAAACACAATGTTACGTGACCTTAACCAATTCAAGCTTCTTTTTGGAAAAAAACTACTCATATGAGTAAATATATTTGTTTCGAAAGAAAAAAAGAACGAATGGATACAGTAGTAACAGATTGTATCCAAAAAGCACTATGTTGCTGAATTTTTAAACGGTGATAAAAATGACTGATGTCTCAATGCCGTGACTGTTCGCCCCGGGCTAAGTTGTTGAAAGCAGTTCGAAAGCGTAAAAGTAAACAATGCACTCGTATTTCTGCAATAAATTATGCAACTTCTCTACATCAATAATTTACTTCACATTTCTTCTTACTTTTAGGGCAAAAAAATATTGCCTCTGCTTGTTAATTTTATTCGGTTGTGTTTTATACATTATATATAAATTCCGCGTTCCATAATACATAGAATCTCAAAAATGATTTTTAAGTAATTGATTCAAAGAATTAAATTACAATAAAAATTTATAAGATTATTATAAAATGTTTTTCAGAAGGAATTCAAGAATGGAAAGTGTAAAACACTCTCAGGAACATTATAAATAGCACACCAAGAAGGGAGTGAAGTGAAATTTAATGTACGTAATGATACACATGAGAGACTCACTTGATCCCAAAATCAAGGCAGTTAAATAAATACAGTGCAACTTCAGTAGCGCGTCGTAACCTTCCTGTTGCATGCATGTATTTCTATAATACGAATGCATGTAATGCTGCGGGCGGCGCTTCTATTAATATAAATGCATGTATTTCTATAATATGTATGCATGTAATGCCGTGGCGTCTTTACAAAGGTGTGTGTGCCAAAGAATGTATTTTTATCTCTTACTTATAATGTGTCGTGCTTTTACAAAGAGTAAGGCGCCATGTTAAAATCTTAATTCAACTATGGCGCAGTGAGTTGAAGAAGTTTAAGATCCACTGGTATAATAACCCATAAAAATGTTTAACATACAAGAAATTTTGCTTATTTTTTTTTATAGATTCAGCTACTAAATCTTGAGTAATATAATAGTGTTTTGATAACATATACAAATCACATATACTATAATGATTTACTGAAAACATTGAAGAAAAGGAAAAAGTAAAGAAGTAATTAATTATCGCTGAAAATAAGGACTATTTCTTTCTTTCTCGTCCAATTCTCCATGAATTCCTCACTGAAAACACCTGACTGTGGAAATGAATGTGTAGTCATCCTCAAGCTCACACAAAAAATACACATGTATTCCCGTTCTCTTAAAAGTCTTACTAACATTTTTCCAAACATTGTGCAGTCTTGTATTTGAAAGTAAAGAAAAAGACAGTCATTGAGTTAAATTGCAGACATCTCCACTTGTTGCGGTTCTACATCTGATATTTTCCATCTTCTTTTTCGAATTGGGGTGCTTCTAATGAGAGATTGGAATAAGCGGTTTGCAAAAAGAGGTCATGAAAACCTTATTTGGATACGCTGATGAATAGTTATCTTTGAAATAGGATCTTCTCCAACCGGCGTTACTACTATTATTAGTTAGTAAGGGTTGGTTTTCAGTTTCTGGCTTGAAATATGCGTCAGTACTTAATAATTCCTTTTTCAACGTTTTATTTTTCGGTTCATAGTTATGTGCTCAAGGACACAGAGCTTTTTCATTTGACTACTGACTTCAGAGTTTTTAATGCCCAACAGGATTATTATGGTGATTATCGTAGCTTTTGCCAGACTCTTAAAAACAATTCTAGTTATTCTACATTTTTTGTTAACGTTTTGTTAACTATTTTGTCTTTTACAAAGAAATTGAATTTTAATTTTCTAAGGCATCTCTTACAATTAATGAGTAGCTTCTTGCATGAATCTTCGGAGACTTAAAAGTGGATACAGATACTTAATTAAAAAAAAAGTCTCCCTAAAAAATGGCGGTTTCATATCTTTTTATCAACAAATGCAATAAATTTTAACAATAATGCATACACATTTCTCTCAGAAAATTTTCATCAATCTCTAATATAAAAAAATTCTAAAATATAAATAATGTATATTTTCATATGTAAAGATACGAGGCTCATATATATATATATATATAGGTAGATATCAAAATAATAAAAACACTTTTGAATATGAGTAGTGCTTATGAAAATGTTTTTTTTTATTAATTACCAAAGAGTCCAGTCACTATTATTTATTATTTGAAAATAGTAAATATACTATTTTACTGTCTGCAAGTTATTTTGAAACTCAGAACCCTCTTGTTTCTCCTTAGTTGTGCGAGATGTCACACCTTGCAGAATTTCAGTGAAGGCAAATTGTTGGAGCTCGCCTTGTAGGAGTATGTATAACCCCCCAACTGCTGACGTTGTGGGTTTTTTCCGAGGTACAGTTTTGGAAGTCATGACAGCATACCACACATAAGGCAAAACAATATTCCCCAGACTCAACTGTGGACGAAAGCGAAAGCTGACCTCTAGAGACCGTCGGATTTTGAAGTGGCTTATGCAGAGACAGCTTTCCCTATGAAGACGCCTGGGGACAAGAAGCCATTTGGGCCCCTAAATTTTTGTGAAGTAAAAAAACCATAAACATGAATATATATATTACTATTGTATGTTAATTCAATGCGCGATTTTTTTTCAACTAATACACTAATTATTTCAGAAAATCACATTTTTTTGCAATTTTTTCATCGATGTTTAACATAGCAAGTACATTTAAGTGTTCGGTACACATGCTTGACTAAAAAGTTTAGTTTAGGGGGGGATATACTCGGGAATTTCCCGAATTAATAACAAAAACTAGCCATTCGCAAAATCAAAAATTAGTTAGAGAGAGAGGGAGGGAGAGAGAGAGAGAGAGAAGATTGCCAAAAATTTATAGATCTACAAAAATAACGGTAAAATGAACTTTGCGTCATACTGACAACGATAGGAATATTGTCAAGTTTTCAAGTACAAGAGTACATCATTTTAGTTATTGATCTTGTTAGGGCCTCCTCGGTAGCGGCTCCCCTGTGCAAACATCCGCCTCACCCCCCAGATGGTCGACCCTGGGTTTATGGCATATAAAAAGAAGACTACTGCAGCTTAAGTGAGTGAAAAACTAAGTATGCATAAACAGATTCCTGTATCAACGATTACCGTTGAAAGAGAGTGGAACAAACAACAAATCTACAGAAAAATAGCTTTTCCCAAGCCATTTGTCACAGACATGAATCAGAAACACATCGTCTCAAATGGCAACATGAATACTAAGACTGGGTAAAAGATGAGTGGAAGAAAGTAATATTGTCAGATGAATAATCGTTAACATAGTTTTCCACTAACGGTTGTGTTTACGTCTGGAGAGCGCTTGTACAAGCGTGTCAATCAGATCGCCTTATTTCAACTGTGAAACATGGCAACAGTTCTGGTATGATTTGGACAACGTGAGCGTGAGCTCGTTCGAAGACGCAGAACCAATAGAACGGAATAAAATTACGCAAAATGACATAGTAAAATTGTTGAAAGATTAAGGCAGTTTCTTGCAGTTCCACCGCTACGTCAAATGTCGGAAGAAGTTAATCCAAATTTCTGAGTGAGTGCTTATGATTGTGATAGTTTTTATTCACGTCGCACCGAGAAGCAATTTGAGGGCTATTGGCGACGGACCTCTTAATTCTGAACCTTCGCCAAATGACGAAGAGGGCGTGTTTTCGTCTTTATTAATTAATTTCTTTTATTTAAATAAATACTTTTGTGTGGAGGGGACTTCATCATTTTTTAAGTCACAATTAAATCAAAATAAGAGCTAACATTACAATTTTACGTGTCCTCTTTTTTTTTTAATCATAAATATCACAGTAATAAATTATTTGTCTCATTCTTGTTTCTCAGCTATTTTATACAGCGTGAATAATGATCTAATCAAATTAAAACGTGTAAGAATATGTCGGTGTTTATCAAACGGAGTTCTAGTATATCGCAATTCATTTAGACACAAGCCGTTGAATGTTCTTTAAGAAATTATTCTCTTACGTGAGGGTAGACATATGGTTTAAGGGCCAGAGTTCCCATCAAGTACATTAATATTTACGAACACTGTGCATGAAATCTGCACGTGCTACTGTGGAATATCACGTAGAGTACATATTGAAGTTGTTTCGCCCTTAAAGATGGCCAGATGGCAAACGTGATGATTACAAAATCCCACAGCTCAAATTTCAACGGTTTCTAAATTATGTAATGTTACGTATGGCGTAAATTAGTTTTTTTTTTTTTAAAAAAAAACATATTAACGATGACGTGCAGTTTTGCGACAGTTCGAAAAAAAATGCAGTAGAAGAGCACAATTTAACATTACGACGAATTCAGAATAATTCATACGTAAACATTCTCGTTCAATTGTTGAACTTTTGGAACTTAAAGCAAACTGCTATTAATTGAATAAGATGGCGTCATCTTTCAGGAGTTATCCGATTTATAAGTTTGCTGAAATAATAGTTGCGTTACGGATAAGTATTGTAGATTAAATGCATTTAGTTTGATATATATCAAACAATTACAATCGACTGTAATAAAATAAAGTGGTAATATATATTGTTTCCATTATATAAAAAAAAATGTTTCTCTTTTTAAACCTGTCGATGAATCTAACCTTGAAAAAATGTCTAGTTTCACACAAAGACATTCCTGTAAATAATAAATAACAAAACTAAATTATAAGTTGGAAGTAGGAAATGTCAATAACAATAAATTTAAATTCCAAGAAACTGAAACAATCTGATTTTGTAACCTGTTTGTCTGAAATTTTTGCCTTTGTTGCTTGAAATCAACAAATAGGTCACAGAGTGAATCATACTTTTAAGCTCCTGAGAAAATAAATTTTTATTACCGTTTAATCGTTCGAAATCCTTTTGCTACTTTTTCTCTTCCTTTCAAATACATGAATTACAGTATAAAAAAATTTTTTTTGATTGTTTTTAAATTTTGCTCTGTAAAAAAATGAATTTTAAGCAGTAAGATTTTATAGAGTATATTAGGTCTTTCTTCTAGAGAATTTATATTATTTACGACTTTCAATAAAGAATGATAATTTTCCCATTTGATAGATTTTTCTGCATTAATTTGTATATATTGAATCATAAATAAACTTCTATAAGTTTAGTAAGGTAAAATATAAACAGTATTTATCATTTTAATCATTTATGATAATGAGGTGGATAAATAAGTTAATTTAACAAATAATTTTGTTAAATTAATCAAAATGGAAAAAAAGAGATAAATGATGACTTAGTAATTTTGATACTGGCTTACTTATTAAAGAAATTTATATACAGTCATATATCTAACTACCATGATTTAATCAAAATGGTATGGTATTGTAAAAAGGAATTAGGAATGTCATATCCTGTCTGGAAAATTTTGAACGAGTTATTTTGAGACTAGGTTTAGTTTTTACCGACAACTTGTAGGAATACACAACCGTGAAAATGGAAGACAAATATATGAATCCGAAAAAAATTAAGAATGCAAAACGTTTTTAAATTGTATTTGGCATCCCAAAAATACGGCAAGATTCAAATTTTCTCAAGACGAACTCGAAGAAAAAGGGAAGAACTTGAGGATGATTTTTTAGATCTTAAAGTTACTGTTTTCTCTTTGCTGTAGCAAAAACCATATTTAAAAAAAAATTGAAGAAATTCTTTCGGTATTAAAAAAATATCTAAATGGATATTGTTATTAAGAAAGATTAAAAAGTAATGAATTTAAATACATTTTTAGTATATGATACATCATTGGATTATCTCTCTTCCCTTACAGTTACGTTGCCGGCTTGGTCTGGGTTCAAGTCCTGATGCCTCCAAGGACCTACTGCATAGTGAGGTTGATAAACGTTAAATCTGGTCGAGGCTTCATATTCACCCTATAGCTTGGTGTGGAAATGTTTTCCTCGTTATTTGACCGAAGTTCAAAATTGCGCGGTTCGTCTCCAATAGCTTTCGTGTTGGCACAAAGTATGACATTAATAAAAACGATCAACCGATCTTCTACATTTACAAAAAAATTGACAAGGGCAAAATTGATTCACCTCTTTAAACATATGTCTTCAATACAATAATCTGTGCATCTGTTTTAGTTTTTAAATTTTATACTGAATACAAAGCTGAATTTCTTAAACATTTATATCAGAATCATTTGATGTTGAAATCGGAAACAAATATTCTTGAAAAACGTAGAACTATTTGATGCCTTTTGAAGAACGTTCTTTTAGTCACAAATGAGAGAGAGAAAATATATTCTAAATCATGATTAGCTCTGCTATAAATTAATAATTAAAAAACACGGCAATAAGGTGAATGAAAACTTTGTGCATGTACATTCATAATAAAGGAAGTTTCACGCACAAATACTCTTCGCAATTTTACTTTAATTTGATCAAAACAAAATCATGCAGAAAAATGCATTTAGAAATAAAATAATAATTCATAAAAAAAAAAAGATTGTTATATTCAAAGTTTTGCAAAGAACAGATTTAGTCACCAAAAGTGTAAACCTTTTTTAAAAATAATTATTAAATTATTCAATTAAATGTTAAAATTAAAACAAATAACTATATGACAATGGAATGGAAATCTGGTTGATTGACTGACTCACTAACTCACATAATTATTTATTAAAACCAGAAAAGTGGCCACAAAATGCCAGATTGTGGCCAGAAAAGATATTTTGAAAACACTGTATTTTGAAACATGCTTGGGTGACCATTTTGCAGTTGACTAAACATAGGTTAAATAGCCTCTTGGATAGTACAAATATGAATATAAAAACATAAACTGTGTTCTCTTTTCATATGTAAATGTATCAGATTCATTCTTACTATGACAATTTAAAACCCATTGTATTTTAGGCTTACATTTCAATTCCATCGCTTAGAATCTGGTAAATAAATTATTGATAAATAGGCTTATTCTGGAAACCTGCCTTCTAAATTTCATTATAACATTTGTATAGTTCCGTATATTTATAAATGTATTATACTTTAAAAAAAACGAGAGATTCAGGATGCGGATAATATTAATAAACTTTTAAAATTTTCTTTGATTTGATTGATTGTTTAATAACTTCGATCTTAGAAGCTTCACTAGGATATTGATAACAGATCTCTAATTTTGAGCCTCGGTCAAATAACGAGGACGACACCTGAGCTGACTCCTCCCTCTCTAAACTTCCACACCACGCCATGGGTGTTCTTGGAGCCTCGACAACCTACATCAGTTGCCCTCAGGGGCTTACCTTCCGTAGGTAAGTACGGGAATCTGGACTCCGACGCACTTTAGTGATCTCTTTCTTCCCCATGGAGTTTACTGTCATTAGTAAATACGGGTGACGTGCCCATGAGACACCCTAGCAATCCTTCCCTATTTTCGACTCTTCTCTTTGTTAACCAAAGGCCAAGGTAGTCTATTGGTCATGGTCGTATCTTGTGGTTTTCATTGCGTAGTGGGTTCGAGCCTAAATTCCACCAAATACCCATAGTGTAGCCAGGGTTGCTTCATGTTATATCTGTCGAGGCTCAAAGTCCTCCCATTGTCGTGGTGAGGAAGTTTGGAGATTGAGATGCCAGCTCAGGTATCGTCCTTGTCACTTGACCGAGGCTCAAAATTATGTGGTCTATCGCCAATCGCTCTCGTGTTGCTTCTAGTGCAATGTTACTGAAATCAATCAATGGTTGTCAACCAATTTTCATCTTATTTTTCCTATTGGTTACAAACATCTAGATCAAAATTACATTTTGTTTGGCGCAGCATAACCACATCCGGCTCTTACGCCATAAAAATTGCTTATAACTCATTCACTCGCAACATAATCAGCACCGCCACACGGATGGTGTTAAATGACATCATTACTCGAACCCAAGAGTAGACAAAACAACACGGGTCGCGAGTTCGAAACCATGATCATTAGGCTAACGCGGATACTAAATTTTCTTCGAAAACAATACAGTCTTAAGTTTCGGTTAAATTATTCAGATAATTAAAGATTCAGTGAGGAAAATCTCAAAGTTTAATACTTTGAAATCATTAATACTAAAATCCCTTCGAAGTGGCAAACTCGACGTAGAATAGAGATATTGCATTCTTCATTCGCATCCGCATTATAAGAAAAATGTTTTCCCTTTTAAATCAAAACGCGTGTCAAGAAAAAAATTCTTTTCCATGTAAATATTGATTCGATGCATTTGAAAAGAATACTGTTTCAAAGGAACAGTAATCACGCTCCAAGAGAAATCACTATTATTTGATTTTTTTTTTATTTCTAAAAAGGCACGAAATATTGTAACTAACACTCCATTGTCTAAATTCCTGGAATGCGATAAACACTATTTCCTTTTCCGTTTTTTAGGTGAAACGATTTATCCTTCGTTCTCTTACGAAATATTCAAGAAATTTGAAAGAATTCGACTGTTTAATTCAACTGCATATCAAATTTTTTTTTTCCCTCCTTATTCCTTAGAGCAACTGATTAGGACGGAATTCGTGTTGTTTCCTCTTCTGATAATACATGCATCTTTATTAACCTCATGCAGTCTTGGATCCTTTCAAAGTTCCTTTATTTAACAACGTTAATTTGCATCCAAATACAGGAAGAATTCATGGGATTCGCGGGAGGTCTACATGCTTTCGAGCAATGTTTAGTTCCCGAATCAATGTAATACATTGATTGAATTAACTCCATCCGAACTTTTGACCTCCGCTAATTTCGTTCAAGAGTCTGATTTTTCAGTTGAGGTGAAAAGGTTAAGATAACTCGGATGACGCCTTGTGACTTAATTCATGGGGTTAAGTGTTTAGTCATTATTCAGAGAATGCTCTATGGTATCCGATTAATTATTAATCATTGCTTTTCCTTTTAGAATTCTGATTTTAAATTGTGTTTCCTTAGTCCTTGTCACTTACAATGTTTAAAATATTTCAGATAAGATGTACTGAAGATGCTTGCATGAATGAATGGATATATCTTTTCAAATAATATTTTTTTCAAATATTTTTTCTTTCATCAATTGATATTAATTACTGAAGTAATTACAGTCGAATTTTTCTAAAAAGATTCCTTTCATTCCCGATTTGCTCTTTTATTCAGTTTATGAAAAAAAAAATATCTAGAGAAATTTTTCTTTAATTTACTACATGGTTGTAATTTTAATTTTCATAATAATACAAATAATAGAAGAAAAAAAATTGGTTAATATCTCTTATTTTACGCCTTATGTTCTTCACATCATTCACTTAGGAAATGTTATCTGCAATAGGTTGGAAAATTTGAGATTCTACATATAAACATGCTGTCTTGATCTCATCTTTATATATATATATATATATATATATATATATATATATATATATATTTGAAAAGTCCCCGGCCTGACACATAGATGGCGCTACTAGAATTAAATCCATATGTTTTTTAGTTAGCCCTAACCCTCGAAAGATGCGTGTATAAATTTGACAGCTGTCGGATCATTAGTTTGTGAATCATTAAGTGAAGCAACTTTTGTTATTGTGAAAAAAATGGATAAAAAGGGATTTCGCGTGTTGATAAAATATTGCTTTTTGAAAGGGAAAAATACTGAAGTAAAATTGGTTTGATGCCGAGTTTCCGGACATGGCCCCAGGAAAATTCAATCAACAAGTGATTGGTATGCTAAGTTTGACGTGGTGAAATGAGCAAATCGAAGACGGTGGACGTTCGCAAAGAGGTTGTTACCGGACGAAAACATTAAAAAATCCACGAAATGATTTTGAATGACCGTAAAATTGAAAATCGAATGAAAATAGCAGACACTCTAAAAGATATCAACTGAACGTGTACATCATATCATTCACGAATATTTGTGTACGAAAAAATTCTGTGCAAAGTGGGTGCCGCGCGAGCTCACTTTTGACCAAAAACAACGACGAGTTGATGATTCGGAGCAGTGTTTGAAGATGATCAAGCGTAATAAACCCGAGTTTTTGCGTCGATATGTGACAATGGATGAAACATGGCTCCATCATTTCACTCCGAAGTCTAATCGACAGTCATCCGAGTGGACTGCACACGATGAACCCGCTCCAAAGCGTGGGAAAACGCAACAGTCGGTAATTTTTTCGTCGATAACAACCTCTTTTGGGCGTCCACTGCGTTCACCGTCTTCGGTGCTCATTTCACCACGTCTAAACTTAGCATACCAATCCTTGATGGTTGATTTCCCTGAAAATGAATTGGGAATCCATGAATTGGGCTTTGCATTGCTTCCTCATCCACCGTATTCTCCAGATCTGGCCCCCAGCGACTATTTCCTGTTCTCAGATTTCAAAAGAATGCTCGCTGGGAAAATTTTTTCGTCGAATGAAGAGGTGATCGCCGGAACTGAGGCCTATTTTGAAGCAAACGACAAATCGTACTACAAAAATGGTATCGAAAAGTTGGAGGGTCGCTATAATCAGTGTATTATCCTTTAAGTAAATTATGTTGAATAAAAAAACTAATTTTGCCAAAAAAATGTGTTTTACTATCGCAGGCCGGGAACTTTTCAATTGACCTGTTTTATACACACACACATATATATACACACACACATATATATATATATACAACACACACATATATATATACACACACACACATATATACACACACACACACACATATATATATATACACATATATATATGTGTGTATGTGTGTATGCTTTTATTTCAATATTAATTGCATGGGTGACTTCAAAAAATGTTATATAATCGTGTCATGATTTCTACCAGCCATTAACACAGAATTTTGGAGATTGTTACAATTTACCTATTCAAATATTTAAAAAAAAGTATTACTGGGAATATTTTTTTGAATAAAAAGAGGATATTCATCTCTTAAACGACAATTTTTAAATATTCATTTTCTTACTCAATAGTGGCAAAGTAATCTAGTGACCATGGTAGCGAACTCGCGGCTGGAGTTTTTTTTCATCGAGTCGTGGGTTCGAACCCTGATGCCACTAAAGATCCGCCGTGTAGCGGGACTGATGCACTTTAAACGTGATCGAGATTCCAAGTCCTCCACCTGATGTTGTATAGGAGTTTGGAGAGGGATGTTCTAGCACTCAAGTGTCGTCCTCGTCATTTGACCGAGGTTCAAAATTAAGTGGTGAGTCGCCCAAAGCTATCCAGTTACTTTTAAGAGAGAGGTTATTTAAACAATCAATCAATCAAAATTTTAACTTCAAAATAAAAAAAATTGCAAAATTTGAATTATTTTAGTGTCTGAGTGGGTAATAGCCTTTGTTGCTTCCCATCCTTCATCAACTAATCAGTCAATTGTGTCTTCTTAGTTACTTTACAGAAGAATTTCACAAAGGAATATTAGAAAAGAGAGTTTTCTTTCAATTCTATATATTAGCATAATCTTCGGGATATTAGCTTAAACTCACAACAATACATAAGAAATTCCACAGGATCAGGTGATAAAAACAAGAGCAAATTTCTCAAATAAATATATTTGCTTAGAGACAGTCATAAAAATACGTTGATGTTGGATATTTTGATTGAGGAAGAGAAAAAATTTGGCAAGAGAAGAAAATAAATTAGCCCAGTTTAATCTTTCCAAACAAACCGAAGAAAATTGTATCAAGCTAAGAAGCATGAACAGTGAATTAACCTACTTACTGTTTTATAAACAATGCCGTCACTTTAAAGATCTCTCTGCAATGTCCTTTTTAGCTTCCAAAGGGGATGTTATTATAGTTTACGACAAAATGGTCACCCGAGCATTAAAACTTTTCCAAAATTTTATCGCCTAAGTTTTTTGTATAAATGTGTGATGCCTGCTTTCACCAGTAATGAACTGAATTTTTTTAAAAAAATGTCATAATGAATTTCCCCCAATTTTTTTTATTGGATTGAAACAAAAAAAAATTTAAAAATTAATTCATTTATAGCGGCAATAATGGACTAAATTCATGTGACATCATGATCACATGATAACTTGACCACATGATACCTGCCAACGTAAACAAGTCTTGAATCCATTTGTTTTGCACTGCGTTTGTGAAATGTGTAATGCTTCATAAGCATATGTAACTTACATTTTACTTACTATACTACTATTTAATTGAATGAGAAATTATCGCAAAACTTTGTTTTATATATTTTTTCACCCAAAATAAATGTGAAAATCGAAATTCTGGATTGCTGTAGTATATAGGTATTGAATCATTCGATCAACAAGTTCAAATAATGACTGCAAATTTATTTGGTTTACAAACAGACATTTTGTTATAATTATGATAGTATCCTAATTTAACTATGCTATCTAGTATTTAAAAAAAGTATTTTGACTGCTCTGCTTTAAAATTTAATTTAATAATATTTGAGGAAAGTTTGTAGACTTTTAATATGCTAATACTTTTTTTTAACATTTGTTTAAATTTGAGGTATTGCGAAGCATATATATTGTGTAGAATTTAATTTTATTATGTATTTGTTTCTTGAATGAAATACTGAAGAGAATTATTTAAAATAAAATTTGATGCTTGCATATCCTTTCTTTCAGTGAAAATGCTAGTTTATTTCCAAATTTGTCTTCCACAGACGACGCCATCTTTTTTCCTCTTCTGGAAGCAGAAATATATCAAAAATTTCGCCAAGTGGTCCCGGTAAACTGCATTACATAGTCATCATACAGAGTAATACATTTCTTCTAGTATTTCTGGATGTTTCAAAGGCCGTCATTGTAGTACTCAGCAGAGTGAACTCTATCTTCTCCATTCTGTGGTTTACTTCAATCTGTGGCCCCCTGAAACCAAACAAATGAGCATTAATAGCTATAATTTACAATAATTATGCACGTAAGGATAAAATAATATTCAGAATAAATTTTATCCAGATAGCCTGGTTATTTCTTAGCAATAATTAAACATTTGCAATACTCCATCAAAATTTCTAATCAAAATTCCATGGAACTAAATGCATTCAACATTTCAAATTTCAAAGGAAGAAAAACTAAATTTATCTATTTTGTATTTACCTTATTATACGCACAAAGCTACAAAAGATGTAAAATTAATTTTGTCATAATTTTTTCACCTTACATTTTACCTTAAGCCTAAATAGCAAAATTATTCAAGAAATAATTTATCACGACT
This sequence comes from Nephila pilipes, assembly GCA_019974015.1. Lineage (NCBI taxonomy): Eukaryota > Metazoa > Arthropoda > Arachnida > Araneae > Nephilidae > Nephila > Nephila pilipes. The sequence goes on along the minus strand of BMAW01032859.1, from coordinate 6,561 downwards.
TGAATGCAATGAGTAAATTTCAATACAACCCTGCTGGACACTTTCATTATCATTTGCGAGTATAAAAGGCAAAGTATATTCTGGATAGGGAAAGTATGTTAAAGAATTTTAACTTCTGTCATGGTAGTTGAAGAAATACATCGTAAAGAGTGGGGGGGGGGATATCAAGAACTCCTGTATCTCTTAAATTTCTTTTTTTCCTGCCATTTCATAAATTATCCATTTTAAGTGCAACAGTTTCCATACATTTTTTTTCCTCTTCTGGGAGCTACGATATTACTTTAACGTACGCGAGCCAATTTAAGTTTTTTCATATGTGTTTTTCTGTAAGCTACGTATGTTATCTCCCATGATTAAAGCCCGCCTGTAGAGAGTGGTTTTTTTTTCGTAAAGGGGTGAGTGTAAGATGTCATACAATCCCCTCTGAGCAGATCAGACTAATTCTCCGAGCGGAGCGGACGTAAGCGAGTTGATACTCGAGAAAGTTGTGAATCGAGGGTTGATTGAGTGCTAACTGTAAACTGCACGGATCACCATAGTAAAGCAAAAGGAATTGCTATTAAATGTATTGCGGGGTGATGGAGTCCTAAAGGTATTCTATACTGTAGTGAATGAATAAATGAAGTTGTTATTGTTATTAAAAAATATGTCTGATCTCATATAAAGTTTAAGTGAAAGTAAACTTATTTAATAGCTATGTAAGCTAAAGTAAGGAATGAGAGTTTGTAAGAAACAAAGTGATAGGTTCTATAAAGGTTTAAGTTTAAAGTAATACTAAGAAATTGAGTTATATAGGGGGGAAAGGAAAGTAATTTGGTGAAAAGGTAGAAAGTAATTTAGTGAAAAGTTAAAAAGTAAGGAGAACATTTAGTTAAAGTATAAGAGAAAAGGTTTTTGTGATGATTCTAATACATGTATGTATTTCTTTTTTCAGAATTCTCAATCATTCTTCCCTCTTTCTCTTCAACTCCATTTCATTCCATTGTTTCTTACACATGAGCTAATGTTTTAATCATGATATAATTTATACAAAAGGTATCGTAAAGTCTTAATTACTACTACGAAATAAGTGAGATATGTGGATAAAATTTATACTGCACATTAAGGGAACTTCATATGCATAATGTTGAAAAATAACAGCTATTAACTATGATTTGTTTGTATTCAGGAAACCACACATTGATGTACGAGTAGCTCGCAGTGTGGAAAAGATATTCAGTCTGTTGAAAGCTACAATGATTGCCTTCTAAAGGTCAAGATTGGTTAGTTGGTTTTATTAACGTCGCACTAGAAGCAACAGGAGGGCTAAAGGCGACTGACCTCATAATTTTGAGCCTCTGTCAAATGACGAAGACGACACCAGAGCTGGGATACCCCATTTTTCAAACTTGCACACCACGCCAATGGGCAGACTAAGTTTTATCCGGATATACGGGTTATTTCTTAGTGATAATCAAAACTTTACATTACTCGCCTTCGTCTACAGTTGAAAATTGCCCTTCCTATAAGCCCCGTGAATCTGGATTTTCAAAAAAAAATATTGTAATTAGTTAAAGCTCCCGTCTACCGGCCATTTTGATTTCGTGAACGTAATGTTAATCCTATAGTATTACTGCTACTATACCCAAATCTTTATTAATTTATCCATTTGAATGTAAAAAAGTGCACTCGAAAGAGCCAAAAATAATGAAGGTTTCTGAAGAATTATACACTTCCTTCGATTTTTTTAAAAAATTTTAGAATATTTTTTAAGAATCGGAAACACATAAGAAAATCATTAAAATAAGAGTTAAAATATTTTTAAAAATCGAAAGGAAATTATAATTTCGCAGAAACTTTCATCATTTTTTGCTCTTTCGGGTGCACTCTTTTTACATTCAAATAGATTAAAAAAAAAAAAAAGTAAAGATTTGAGGACGGTTGTGTAGAAATTCCATAGGATTAACATTACATTCATGAAATCAAAATGGCGGGTAGACGGAAGCCAAATCAAAATGGCGGGTAGACGGAAGCCTTAAGGCTCCCGTCTACCCACCATTTTGATTTCGTGGACGTAATGTTAATCCTATGGAATTTTGACTTTAATTCTCACATCTTTATTATTTGAACTATTTGAATGCTATAAAGTGCTTTTGAAAGAGCAAAAAAATAATCAATGCTTCTGTGGAATTACTTTTTTCCTAAGATTTTTAAAAATATTTTTATTCTTATTTTTATTATTCGTTTTTGAGTTTTCCGGTCTTTAAAGAATATTTTCAAGTGTTTTTAAATATCGGAGGAAAAAAGTAATTCCACAGAAACATCGATTATTTTTTGCTCATTTAGATGCACTTTATTGCATTCAAATAGATCAAATAATAAAGCTGTGAGAATTCAAGTTGAAATTCCGTAGGATTAACATTAAGCTGGAAAAAATCAAAATGGCTGGTAGACGGAAGCTTTAAGAGAGAAATCATATCCATACTCTACGAACATAGGCTCAGCGGAGTTATTAAACTTATGATCGTGGTTTTTTAGTTATTCTTCTTTTATTTTAAGCATTTAATTTTTTTTATTACCTTTACAACTTTCGATCTTCCGTTTTCTGTTGAAGTTGAAAAATCCAAACTTATTAGAATGCACACTAGACCTTAAAATATAATTAAGTAATTATTTTGCCAATGAAGAAGGGGGAAAATTATCTCCCTTTTTTTTTCTATATATTTTAATGCCTAATAAAATATTTATATTCACGGTTTTTCGCCGAAATAATTGCTAAGGTGAAAACACTTTACCTAATTAAAGTCTTAGTAGACAGATAAGGAGAATTCCAGATAGAAAATAAAGAATTGTGTTTAGTAAACTTCTTCAGTCATTTAATTTTCAGCCTAATCACATCCTTATGGACGTTATTTCCTAATTAAAGATTTATACAAAAGGAGTATTGTCTTTCTTCGAATCAAATAGAGTTTAAGAAAGCTTTTTTACTGCCTTAACTTTATTATCCACGAAAAGCTAATTTCTTTTAGGGGTTTATCTTGAGGATTCTAAAAAAAAATGATTTTTATATAAAAGTTTTCTTTGATCCCAAATGAAGCTAGAGATTTTCGAATTACACTTGCGACGTTCTTTTTTCATTATTTAATTCTACCATCATCTTTCAATTTGATTAAATAGTCGATAACAGAACTCCAATTGAAGAACAGTACAAAACACTTCATCAAGTATCACAAAATATGAAAGGCCGTTCTTTCTCGACTCCCTCTTAATTCGGTCAATTCTAGTTCATAATGTAATATTAAAGTCTCAGCTTACCAAATCACTTATCGACAATAGCCGAGTCTTATCTAAGTACTTAAACCAAGAATCACTTCGATTTAAAAGATTAATTAGGATGATCTAATCCAATTTATATATATATATGTGTGTGTGTGTGTGTGTGTGTGTGTCTGTCTGTCTGTCTGTCTGTCTGTCTGTCTGTCTGTCCATACATATATATATATATTTATGGATATTTTAATGGATATTTTTAAATAGATAATAATTTTTAATTGGATAATTTTACAGATGGTTTTTAATTAAAAAGTTTTAATTGGAAAGTTTTTAGGTGAAGAATTTATTTTATTAGTTCGGAAAAAAAAATTTGAAAATAATTAGTAATTGAGATATCTCGCCATTCAGTTTTTCTTATTTGCTTATTGTTTCTTCTCTTTAAATTACAAATTGAATTTTGGAGTAATCCGTTTTTACCCAACAAGATGCATTGGGGGAGGGTTGGTACCATAGAACTACTTTAACCTGACAATTCAGTCCCCAGTCTGAATATGCATGTTTTGTTTTGCTTGGTATTTAAGTTATTCCTTAAAGTTTCAAATTTGATTCAACTTCATCTTTTTTACGTAGTTCTATAAATGTTTTTTTTTGTTGTTGTTATTGATTTTGGATTTTAATTGTTCTCTTACATTTATGCTTTTTAATGATAAATTCATTGCTTTATCTTATACATACATACACACACACACATATATATATATATATACATATATATATATATATATACATATATATCATATGGTTATCCACTATCTCTCTTCTATTTCACTATCTCTAATTCAATTTATTACATTTCTTGTGCTCATCTATTTTACCAAATCACGTTTGATTTTGGTTGGGAAGGAATTGCAATTTTACGCAGTTCAAATTACCAAAAAGAGTAAGACAAAATACTTTATTAATTTCACTGAAATGTAATATATATATATAAGCTCACTCTCTCTCTCAAATCCCCTTTAATTCGTCCATTCTAGATTACACTCTAATAACGAAATCTGATTTTACCAAATCACTCGTTTTGATTCAAACAGTTCTCTATAACAGCCCGATTCTTATCTTAACATTTTAATTATAATTCGTCTTAATCCAAAAAGTTAGCTAAGGTACTTCAATCCAAATTACAAATATCTATTAGCATATCGTTGTTCTCTGTCTCCCTCCATTTCTTTTTCAATTCTATTTCATGTATATATCACTATCTCTAATTCAATTCACTGCACTTCTTTTCATAATCTAATTTAACTTATCACGTTTCATTTGGTTTGGGAAGGAATAGCAATTTTATTCAGTTCAAATTACCAAGAGGTTCCTAAGGTTAGTGAAGAGAACCAACAAACCAGAACAGACCAACGTCATATACTTAACTTTTTCAATCTCAGTAAAAAAGAGAACGATTTGAAATAAATAAGGAACCCCATACATTCTTTACTCATTCAGGTAAACTATTATAAAATAGCTGACATAAGAATAATAGAATTCGATACAGCTGCAGGAATCTAAATAAAACTTCATGAAATATATTATTAATTCAGATCAATAACCAAAGCGTTACGAATATTAGAATAGGCATATAGGAAGAAAAAAAATCGAATACCTGAAAGAACCGAAATAATTTTATGAATAAGCAAAACGTCTAGAAATATAAAGATACTGCGAAGCTGAAATCGAGAAAAACACATCTATTTAAAAATAACTTGCTGCTGACAGCAATATCCGGCTTTTCAAGACAGATAAATGTAAGATATCTTTATTGTTTTTGGTTTTTTTTTTTTTTTTTTTTAATATTTTGAATGGAATGACATTTCTAAAGCATTGTTGATTCATGCGCTCGTACAATTAATCTAATCGTGTCAATCGACATCGCTGTATGTTCTGCATACAATCTTATCAGACGTCCAATTTTCATGAATTTGTAATATTTTGATGTTATTATTGATATAATGCAAATCTCGACCTTTTCAAAAAAAGTGAAGCTATCCGTTTATCTAGCGAAACGAAACGACGCAATGAAGTTATGCAATGGACTATAGTGATGATACATGAAGATCTTAATTATTGTTAGGTGAATACGGATAATATATCTGAATTGATATTTTATTTTTCAATACTTCTTATCATAATTCTTTAGTGACCATAAACTATGTACCTCGCATGAAAGTAATTGAAAGTTCTGCTATTATTAAAATTAGCACAACTTCAGAAAGTTTAATATTAAGGCTCCCGTCTACCCGCCATTTCGATTTCGTGGACGTAATGTTAATCCTATGGAATTTCGACTTTAATTCTCTCATCTTTACTATTTGATCTATTTGAATGCAATAAAGTGCATCTGAAAGAGCAAAAAATAATGAATGCTTCTGTGGAATTACTTTTTTTCTTCAGTTTTTAAAAACACTTGAAAATATTCTTTAAAGACCGGAAAACTCAAAAACGAATAATAAAAATAAGAATAAAAACATTTTTAAAAATCTTAGGAAAAAAGTAATTCCACAGAAGCATTGATTATTTTTTTGCTCTTTCAAAAGCACTTTATTGCATTCAAATTGATCAAATAGTAAAGGTGTGAGAATTAAAGTCAAATTTCCATAGGATTAACATTACGTCCGCGAAATCAAAATGGCGGGTAGACGGAAGCCTTAATGTATCGATCAGTTTATCGTAAAACAATATTTTAAGATATCCATACACCTTTAAAACGTCATTTTTGTCAAAATTTTCGATTTTCTAATTTTAATGTCAGTTTAAAATTTAAACTTTTTTTTCTTTCTAACAGTGTTTGAATTTTGCTTATACCTTATTTAGAACTTAAGTTACAGGGATTTGAATTTTATTCGGTAGCTAATTTTTAATTGCATTTGAAAGTTTGTTTTCGATATTTCTCGAAATGAGTTTTCTCGACATATTTACGTATGGCATCGTAGATATCATAAAAACTTATGAACCAAATTAATTTAAATTTTGCGAGTATTTTCCTTATGTAGTGTTTAAGGCTCCCGTCTACCCGCCATTTTGATTTCGTCAACTTAATGTTAATCCTTTGGAATTTCGACTTGAATTCTCGCATCTTTACTATTTGATCAATTTGAATGCAATAAAGTGCATCTGAAAGAGCAGAAAATAATAAAGGCTTCGAATTACTTTCGGAATTACTTTCTTCCTCCGATTTTTAAAAATATTCTTTAAAGACCGGAAAACTCAAAAAGAATCATTAAAATAAGAATAAAAATATTTTTAAAAATCGGAGGAAGA
>BMAW01032856.1:0-15113 GCA_019974015.1 Nephila pilipes | reverse complement strand
GTATTGATTAATTAATTAATTACCAATTAAATTTTCATTATCGTCTTTAATTTATTATGAATAGCGTATTCCTTTAATGAAAATACTATTAAAAGATTTACGAGCATGTGATTTTTCTTATATCTTGAGTAGAAATCTTTATGAAAACAATTACGAATTTATTGCTTTTGAATCAAAATAATTACTTTGGATAAGTTTTCGAAAAGAAGTCTATTTTTCTATTTTACTTATTACATGTATTAAGAAGAAGAAAAAAACCTTAATTGATAAATATACTATTCTATCAGGAAGTAATTTATAATTTGATTATTTTCTTTTTCTGTATGAAGACTAAACGAGCATTGAGTTATACAAAATTGAATAATTATAAATGCCTGAATAGTTTTCATAAAATATATAAATAATTTTTATATTTCAAGTATGATATAAATAGGGTCATGAATTTAAAATTTATGTAAGTAAAAATAGGTCATTCTTTCATGAAAAGCTTATTTCCATGAATGACAGAAAATATATGCATATTTATTTTTAAATGTCATTAACACATATTCCATCTGTTCACATATATTAAAGTTCTTTAAAAATGTATAATTTTGTGAAAATACTTTAAGTTCATTAAACGAAACATCCAAAACTTTAAAACATTGTTCTACAATTTTTTTTGTTTTAAGAATTTTCTCCAAATTACCCACCCAAAATAATTTTTTTATGATACAAAATCACAATGAGCAGGGAGAATAAACTTGTATCTTCATATTACGTGCATATGAAAGTTAAATAATAAAATATAAGGAATATTATAAAGGAATAAGGAAATTTAGACTGTATTTGTGCCTTAAATAATACACATTTTAACTACTAAAAAGGTAAAAAAAAATAATATAGATTTACTGATCATTTACAAAAGCAAAGTGTGTGTTTTGTTTTACAATTAAAATTATACGTAATTTTTATTAGCACTGTAGTATTTTACCTTGTTTATTCCCAGTGACATGTTTTGAAAAAATTATTTAATAAGGGTGCCAATACTTATCCAGATATATATTATATGATACTAAGATGTCTGAAATAAATTATTAGGAATTTGTACTCTATTTTTATTACTTGAAAAAGAAGCTCGAAAGTGAAAACTTGCTATTATTATGTATTAGATGTAATCTATTGTGTAGTTTCAACTCTTATCTACTGGTGATACTTAAGACTTTATTGATACGATTTCCTTTCCTTATCGGACTTTCATAGTTTAATTGAAAAGGAAATTATTGCTTGTTCATATGTATACAAACAACTGTAAAATGAATATATTACAATAAAGGATTTTCAAATTAGAAATTTAATTTTTGTCCATTTCCGTAATAGTTAAGTTTTCTAATAATTTTACATTTAGGATAATGGTCAGTTGAAATATTTTTCACTGTTGATATTATGAAACTAAGGAATTAAAAAAAAAAAACTGTTTAATTGAAGTTAATACTTTTAAACTTATTTTTAAATACATTTTTTATCAAAAGTGTACTTAAAAAAAATAAAGTCCTTCCGCGTATATGAATTTATGAAATCCAATATTTACATGTTGCACAAGAGAGTTAAAGCAGTATATTTTGAGTTCCAGGAGTGCGAAAATATTTCCCCTCAATTTAACTCGCTTTTGACAGTTATTGGAATTCGCTATTTCAATACAAAAATGCCTTTTATTTTGTCACCTTTAAAATATTTCGTAAATTCTTGCTGGCATGTATAGGCATTTTAAGAATTCAATACGACAACAACGCGAGGCTAAAAAGGTATCTATTTACTTTATAAGTAATTTGATATAAAGTTCACAGGTTGTTTTTGGGCCCTAAATAATATAGTAAAAGATAAAAATCTAGATATTGATCATTTATAAAAATTGAAGATTTTTTTATATTTAAAATTATTCCCTACATTCACTGCAAGAGTACATTTACTTAAACAAAAGTTATTTTAAAACTTGTAACAAAAACTTTATAAATCTGATTCGTGTCTTACACATTAAATGTTTTTGATATTTAGAGTCAATTAACCCAAATTCAGGATAATATTTCATTTTTGAACACACAAAAATAAATAAATAACCTATGCGCAATTTGACCTTCTGGTTGAGAAAAGTATTAACCAGAATAAAAATATTTGTTAAATAAATAATATGTTAGAAAAACTCTTATGATACTTAATTTCTTGATAAAATTAATGTATTACTCACATTTCATAACAATACTACTACCAGTGAAGAATACATTTGTTATAATACAGGTATATTTTATCTTTTATTTATTCGTACTTTACTCGGTATTTTCTCATCTTTGGATCTTAATGAGTTCCTTATAGATCTGCTCTTCTTACTAGATATATGTCATGTAACATTCAGCATTACCTTCCATTCTACATCAATCATTCTCATTTTTTCCCTTTCATTTGAACAAAACATTGGTTCAAGATCATTCTTTCGTTTTGCTTTTTTGTGAGTATCTCAGACTCTATACGAAAGACAAATAACCTTTTGTTGTGTGAGGTTTCTTATTTCACCTTTTAGACGAAGCTTTCTTATTCGAGGTGAATACGAAGACGAATGTAATTCTCCTGAAACTATCTACTTTCACTATGCGGTTGGCTGTTAGCTCCTTTTATTGCCTTAACACCATTTCTCTGAGGGGTTGAATGATCTGCTTTATGGGCGTCATACTTCTTTCTTTTTTATTTCTTGTATGATTGCAGTTGCCTGTGCTTATTCTTCTTTTCAGTTTCGCTGACAGTTTTAGTGAGTCACAAAAAAGTTTCTCACAGGTGTTTGTGCAGTAAATTACGAGAATCTACCTGAACATGAAAAAGCAAGTTGAAAAAACCAGACAAAGGATTTTGAATCCTTTGATGTTAAAACATAACGAATACTTGCCAAAAAAGGGAACAAATAATAAATATGTGTAGTAAATTAATATTTACCAAACAATATAACTTTCACAACCATTTTATATTCATTAAATTATTTATTTAAAATGCACATATTTTGAAATAATTATTACTTATATAAGTATCATCATTAAGAATAAACACGTTATTTTATTCAGAATAACCGGTGAAATCAAATCAAATGTATGATTTTATCAAAGTCCGTACTTATCAAATGTATGGGCTTACGATAACTTATTACACATCATGTAATATGTAATCAAAAATTTTATTTAAACATTTAAATAGAATAAAAATTAATATTTGTGCAGATACATCATTATTTTAGCAAATTCTTTATTAATTTCTTCATAACTTTTGAAAAATGCTAGTTGATGATTGCTTTTCTGTAAAGAAGAAACATAAGCATTTGAAAAATACCATTTGCTGTATAAATAAAAATACAACTTATGAATATGCTACTCACATAATTATAAGTATTCAACTATATCAGTATTATATTTAACTTAATAACTAAAACCTTTTAACAGGTGGGTCTGATAAATGATATTTACTATTTTAGAGCAAATTTACCTTTTTTCTATTGATATCAATAACGTTTTTATCACCTGTACTAAATTGCCGATTCCCTCTGTATGTAAAAATATTATGTTAATTTATGTTACTTTTTCTTCCCGTAAATAATAGAACAGTTCATTAAAGACTAAATAAGCCTTATCTGATTAAAGACTTTAAAACAATTCTAATACAATTAAGTATCACAAATCGTTTTTGAAAGTGAACAGTTACACTATCTAATATTTTGTAATTGAAGTAAATTTTAGGATAACCACTTATTTTGGTTTTGTAAAATTTGTTCATAACTACGACAGTGGATTGAAAAGTTTCCAACCTCAACGTGAAGATGATAGCACTTATCAATAAAAATTTGGGAATGTGGCCGCGCATCTTTTGATAGATACTCACAAAAATTTAAGCCATTTTGGACGTGTTTGACAAGCGTTTGAGATAATTGATATGAGTTCTTTCGGGAAAATAAAAAATATATATATTGAGTATAAAACTGTTATAAGTGACTACCTATGTACAAAATGTGATTATTTGACCACTTGGGTCAATTTTTTTTCTTTAATAATCTTTTAGTTTCAAAATTTCTCTTCTCAAATCTGTTTTGCTTTTAAATTTACGTAAAATAGAAATAAAGATATAGCAATTTAAAAAAAAAAAAAAACATCGTCAGCTGCAAAAGAGAACCGGAAGTAGAATTCTGTTATCGGAAGTTATACATAATTGCCTTTTTGAACTCTATTTCTACATTTTCCTTTTTCTTTTCATTTATAAATAATATTTTAATAATTTTTCTAGTGTTTAGCCACTACTGCACAGTTTAGTGTAATGATTTAAAGCCGAGAATTGGCAACAACTTGCTTATGTTTACATTTGAATGTATGTTTTGTTTTAATATTTGTGATCATTTTTTTACAGAAATAATATATATTTTGCATTGCAATTTTGCTTGGAAGCAATTCAAAGTCTTATAAATATGGTTCACTGCAAAAATTAGCGCCCAAAGAAACGAAGATTTTCAGGAAATCAGTACTGTAAGAAACCGATACTGAACAATGCTCAACATGAAAAATGAAGTTTCTACTGCAAGTAATGATGAGCAGAAAACAGCAAGTGTTCCAAAACTTTAGGGCCTGATGCAAACCTTTTCTGGTAACAGATATTCTGAAGGTTCTAGTGAACTTTTTGGTCATCGTATATAAGATATTTGAACATTAATATTTGTATTTGCAGTATTGTGTTGCCCTGTTTGTTTCCATGATAACCACAGCTTGACAGAGGATTCAAGATTTGGCATATGCTCAAATTCTTATATAAAATGTATGAACTGTGATTTTGTAAAGGTATTTGTGTCATCTGAAAAGATTAATAATGCATTTAACTTAAATACTCTTGTTATTTATGCATTAAAATTTATTGGGTAAGGTTATACACAGCTGGAAATAAACTTTTCAGTATGTTAGACATGCCTTTTTTGTCTAAAAAAACTTTAAGAAATCAAGTGTTAAAAATTCTATGCGCTTCATCTGAAGATGCTCAATGCAACAGATGAAATTGGAAAAGGAAAAACTTTAACAGATATAAGTTGCTGCAAAATGTCAATGGAATGGGACTTGGAAAAAATGGGGCTACTCATCTCACAATGGTTGTTTTAGTTGCATATCCATTGATTCTGAAAGGTATTTTACGTCAAAATAATGTCACATTTCTGTAGAATATGCAATAAAATATCAAATACTCCAGGTGCTGTTCCGGGTTCACATGTTTGTCGCAATCATAAGGGTTCTGCTTCTAGTATGGATACAGTTGCAGTGTATTGTATTTTTGAGCGATCTGAAAATCTACGGAAATTATAATACAGGGATTATTTCGGAGATAGTGACTCAAAGGGATATGAGTCTGTTAAAAATATGTTTGGTCCATATACAGTCAGTAAATTTGAATGTATTGGCCATGTTCAGAAGAGAGTTGTGAGTCATCTGCGGAAATTAAAAAAAGTCTACGAAAGGAATAGGAGGAAGAAGAAAGTTAACCGATAGTTTCATAAACAAGCTGCAGAATTATTATGGAATTGCTATTCACAGTAACATAAAAAATTTAGAAAGCATGAAAGTGCAGTTATTGCTGCTTTTTACCACTCTGTTCCGGTAAAGAGTTTCCTATGCATGGTCAGTGGCTACAAGGAAAAGACAGGTAGTGCAAATTTCCACAAGCAAAAGCACAGGGTAAAACATTACCTGATAAATCCATTTGACTTTAACAAAATATTATAAATTTAATTAAACCGACTTATATGAAATTATGCGACCAAAACCTTTTAAAAAAGTTGTATGGCATGACACAAAATGCCAATGAAAGTTTCAAGGGTGTTCTTTGGAATATTGTTCAAAACAACATTTTACCGAATTGCAAACTTTGCAATTAGGTGCTTACATAGCTGTTCTTTAGTTTAATGAAGGTGCCAGTGGTTTCATTGAGGTAATGAATAAGTTGCAGCTAAATGTCGGTAGTTATATGCTCCGTATTTTAAAGCAATATGATTTTCGACATATCACCGATGCAAAAAAACATTCTTTACCCCTTGTAAAATTAAAAAGAAAAAGAAGCATGTGCTAGGAGAAAAATAAAAGTTTTGCAGTAGGAAAAAAAAAGAAGGCCTGAATTAACAGCCCGGGGAATTTTAGATTATTTTGAAAAGGGTAAGTAGCGTTTCACTGCAATATATGAGTTTAAATGTGTTTTTCTCAAAATTGTGTTTTTGAAGAAAATTTGAAACCATTTATATGATATCTCAAGAAAGAATCTAGAAAATGTCATTAAGTTTTGTGAGAATATTTATTCTTAATGAAATCTATGATGTAGGGTGAATATATTTTTACTTATAATTGTTTTTATAAAAATAAAGTTGAAAAAATTGCAGAAATGTACAGTGTGATTACCTGTAGGTTTGTTAAATTTTATTCTTTCACTTAGATTTTGGTTCATTTTGAAGAAAATTGTTATTTGTATTTCTTTGTGCAAAGTAAATTGATGTAGCTGTATTAGAAATTTTAATATGATGTTAGCTGTTTCAGTCAAAATATGCTGAAATTTCCTTGAAAACGATCAATTTATCAAAAAGTACAATATTTATTTAAATTTTTTTATGGGTTTTCATATTTTTATATACTATTTCTACTAACAACACAAAAAATGTGCAAAAAAATAGTTTTTTTAAAAAAATTTGGTTTCAATGGTAGGCAGTCACATTAAATATTTTTTTTTCTAAAAGGCAATATGCCTATGCAAATCAAAGATGAGTTGGACGCTATATACAGGAACCAGAAACGCGGCACTCTCATTTACCACCATGAAATTTTAGCCCGCTGAATTTAAACATGGCCATACCAGCTTGGGAAACGATGAATGTTCAGGGCATACGAAAACTGCAGCCACTGACGAAAACATCATTACAGTTCAATATATGGTGCTAGACGACTATCGAATTGAAATAAGCCCATTCGTGCATTTCGAAAAAACCCGATTCCTAAATCGACCGTGATATGGGAGTCATCATCGCAGAGTTGTGTGCTTATTCGCTAACATATGTAATTGAGCATGCATGTCGGAAACGTGGAGCAGAATAATGACAATTACAGATAAAAATTGTACAAAAATGCAAAAGATTTCCTACCCATCCAAAGAAGTGCTTTTCACCAGCCTTTACCCTCGGGAACTACTCCCAGATGAATGGTAGGAGCCTGAAGACAAAGAAAGAAATCAATCAATAACTGTTCTGTGGCAAATGCAGGTATAGCACATGCAAAGCTTGCGGGCAGATAAGCTATTTAAATACATGAAACTCTCTTTGAAATTAAAACAATAACTTCGGTGTCCAGGACCCACAGTCGTAATAAATCGATGCGTAATAAAACATTTCTTAAGCAGACCAAAATCTGAAGAGTATTCCCATGGAAACCGTTAGAAACACGAGTGGGAAATGGAACGGTCCTCTGAAATACAATTGTTTTGTCGACTGGAACTCGCAAAATTAACACAGAAATATGTAGCAATCACAGTACCAATTTTCTGCAGCATATACAGAGGGGCTTTTGACAATGTAACCACCATCGATTGATAATAAAAACACACCCGATATCTTTGAGCATTTGAACCTGCACCGAGTTGCACTCGCCTCTCGACAGCAATTACAAAGGCTATCAATACGTCCAAAGAATATGTTTGTCTCATATTGAGTCATGTTTTAGGTAAGAGAAAGCTGTCCTTGCGTATGGGGTTTCTTTTACTCTCGTTATGTCGTGTTCGAATAAACATTCTTTTGGATGTATATTAATTACTGTAGAGTAAACTTGAATACACCATTATACTCTCAAAACAAAAAATGCAGTCAAAACACTGGACTAGGAAGGAGGGATTGGCTCCTAAAATGTAAAAGCATTTTTTTCGCCCGGGAAAGTGATGACGATTTTTTGGTACAATCATGGAGTTAATCGATTATCTTCAAGCTGGAAAAATCTTTACAAGAGTACAAATCATTACTTTACAAGCTGACGGCTGTGGAAAATGGCCGCATTTTCAGAAAATAAATCAATCTCACCCAGATAATATGGTGTTTCACACCGGAGCTGCCGACATAGCGAAAATTCCGGAATAAGTTTTTGAACAACTTGACCAACTTCCTTACTCTCCAGATCCATCTCCAAGCCACTTCTTTTTGTTCCTTAATCTAAAAATTGCACTCAGGAGAAAAAAATTTTCGTCAAATGTGCAGGACATCACCTTTATTAATAATTATTTTGCAGAGAAACACGCCAAATACTATCTGAACAGATTAAACAAATGGGGACATCGTTAGGAGAAGTGAGTATTTTTAAAAGGAGAAAAATATCTTGTATCTTTGTTACGTCGGAAACCTTTCAGGCCTAATATTATCTTACCAACTACAAAACATGCTTACAAATCTCATTCGAATAAATATTCTAATATCACATATTAAAAGTCATATTAATGTATCGTAAATAATTAAAGTTGTTTGAATTAAGTTAATTTTTATTTATATACTATTATTATGGTGTTTCACAAAACTCGCTTTTAATAAAATTATGAACTATAATTTTTTTTGAAAATTTGGAGCAATTTAAATATTTGAAATTAAACAGTATATCTTTCAGCCCAATGGAAATGTTAAAAATACAAAAAAATAAAACAAATTTGGTACATATATTTTTATAGGAATTTTGTTATTCATACAAAAAAACTTAATATAAGTAAAATAATTTTTTAGTTTTTCCATCTTCTTCGATTATTTTCTATTATTGCTACTGATCTTGAACTTAATGATTTGAATTAAATTGTATATCCTTTTTTTAGATGTTTGAATCCAAGCAAATTGAATATTATTATTTTGGTTAAAAATATAATTGAAAAAAAGTATGTTGCAGTCCAACCTGAAAAGAAATCTTCCATAAACAAAACAATTGGATATTCCAAGTAGTAATTGTATAAAAATATGTTTCGTATGAAAAAAATATTTACTTGCAACATGCAGGTGTTTTAATTTTTGCGAAAAATGAATGGTTGTGGTTCCAGGATTCTGCATCGTAATTAAATAACAGATGGTACATAAAAGAAAAAAATTAAAATTCTAATGAATGATTTATATTTCAATTTGACTAAATCTCATCTGTTTTATTATGATTCTCATTTCCTAAGAAAGAACTTAACGCATCTTTCCTTAGGTCATCATTTGGAAAAGAAGAAAATTAGGACTTTTTAAAGCGAGGTATTTAACTAAATTAACATTTAACATTCTAATCAAAACACTTTATTATCATTAATGAATGATATTTTGAAGAATAACTGAATTGTGATTGAGTGTTTTGTAAAAGAAAATGTAAAACTCATACTTAAATAGAAGTCAGAATTTATCCTTTTCTGGACGAATGAAACAAATATGCATCACTCGCGATCGTCGTTCAGGGCCGAAGGTACCAAATACGCATCAGTAGAGAATGAGCTCAGGGGCTGAACGATGCGTATTCGCATTCTAAGGTGGAACGTTTTCTAACTAACTCTATTAAAACGTTTTTCTGAATTTCACTTGGTGTGAGTGTGTGTCATCAAATTTTCGATCGTTAATTTAACCAACTTCCCATCAAGCTAGAGCTTTGAAATTTTGGGAATCGTTCGTACTCGCCTAACAAAGCAATACTTAGACATTTGCGACAAGTTTAAACTAATATTTCAATAGTTTTAATAAGTCAAAATATTCTTTCATCTCGGCGTTTTTAGGATTGAGGGAAAAATTTCTTTCCCCCTCTGGGAACACCGGGCACTCCGCATGAGGTATGGTAAAACTTTTGTACTCACAAAGGGGAGATACTATCTCCCCTTTACTATCTCCGAGATAGTAAGGGTTGCTGACTTTTGGTCAGTAATCATTGGCAAGAAAGAAAGATTCCAATATTTGGCACCGTGTCTTATCACAATAATTTTTTCTGAATTCTGGTTCCCATTTTTTTTTAATAGAATGACTTACAAACTTTCAAATGCATGTTTTGATTTTATGAGTATTATGAATTTTTCGATACGCTCTCAAATGTCTCTTTTTAAGTAAATTTTAAAGTTAAAAATAACTAATAGTTTTAACTAATATTTCAATAATTTTCTTTAATAAACTTTGCCACCATATAAAAACGTTGGTTTTTATATCGAATTTTACTTTTGAACTGAATAGTAGTTTTAAAGATCTTGACATTCAATTTGATCTTAATTAATTATTTTGCTCACCAGCTGCTGTGGGGAAGGAAGGAAAGCGTAATGTAAGCGAACTGAACTCGTCTCTTTAAAACTTCCATGTGATTTACATTCGAGTTTCTGGATTTTCAACAAATGTTTCCTATTGGATAGAGCTGTACCGTCAATACTGATTAACTTCGCGTTGATTTTAGATGTATTTCCTTTACCCTCCTCCTCCATTTTATTTTTGAAAGCCTCGACTCCTTTTTATAATTGTTAGAAAGCGGTGTTTTTCAGAAGAATACTCACATGGTTGACGATCAAATTAATGATGAGAGTGTGATTAATTTTTTGAAAGGTTTGAATGGAATATTTCTAGTGATTCTGATGCGGACATTTTGTCAGAGACGAACAAAAGAAGATTTTGTGTTTCTCCACACTTCAAGAATTACCGCATTCGTTTTCACATTAAATTTTGTTACTTCTTGTAAATAGTCTTTATTGTATATTTCGTTATTAATTTTTTTTTTTCAAAAAAAAACTTTGGAATAATTTTAATATTGCTTCTGAAAATTAGTTCTAAAGGTAAGTATTCCTTTATATCAATTTTTCTGTAAATTAAAGGATAAAAAAAGTATTAAAAATGCTAATTTTAAAATATATATATTAACTTAATTAATAATCTAAAATGATACGAAAAATTATAACATTAGGAAGAAAACTTTTTTTTGTGATTTTTTTTTTCTTAAATTAGGCTTGGAGACGCAAACACCCCGACTATCGCGACTTCTTTCGATTCTCCTCCGTCCGTAGAGAACGTCTTACGCCAAGGCGTGCCGTCAAGAAAGGGTTATGTTGGTACCACAATCATCAGAATACCTACCTTTTCGTTTACCAACTCTTCAATTTGTACGAGACAGCAGGCAATTCTCAGAATACCAAAGCAGGCCACTCCTATATCGGAGTCAGAATTTACGATTGCAATTGGCTCAACTTCCCTACTGTACACATCAACAAGGTTATATGTAAAGATGAGCCACTTTTGATTTCAAATCTCCCTGTTAAGAGAAAATTTGTTTGCTTTAAAACGAAGTCCAGATTTCCAGCGATAACAAGCCTACAGAGTTTCCGATAGTAGTGTGATGCAAACAGAAGTGGTGCCGTCCACACAACCTCGAAACACGGGAATTGCGGAGCTTTGATTGAATGCTGACGGGATATTACTAATTTGATTTATAATATTTAGTGTCACTAGAGTTTTAGTTATTGTGTTAATCGCGATCTTTTCTTCACTAACCTCATTGACTGTAACACATCAATCAATAACTCCCGAGACTAACATTGAAAACAACATTTTTTTTTATTCATCAACATAACACCTTTTGTTAATCACCTTTTAGGGTGATACAATCGTTCCAACGCTTTTCCAAATCTTTTTTTTTTCTCCCCCCCTCCATTTTTTTTTCTTTTTCGCAAGAAATCTTTTTTGTTGCGAGTAAATAGCGATAAACAGCTTTCTGAATCATCGACTCGTTGCTGTTTTTGTTCCATCGAAAGCAATCGCGGCACCCACTTGGAAAAAACCTTTTTCATGCTCAATTTTTCATGAAGGATAGTAAATACACTTCCATATGATATCTGTGTCATCTCAGCAATCTCACGGAGCTTCACTGTACGATCTTTCATTATAATTTTTGTCACTTCACTCACATTTTCCGGTGTAACGGCTTCCACAGGTCTACCTGAGCGTTCCGCGTCATTTGTGTCGGTACGACCACGTTTATACTCGGCAAACCACCGACAAATCGTTGCTTTTGATGGACAAGAGTCCGGGTAACATTTTTCAATCCATTGTTTCGCTTGCATGGTGTTTTTACCCATTAAAAAACAATGTTTTATCAGAACACGAAACACGGTTTTTTCCATTTTTTAAACAAACTACAAAACGACTTTACTCCAACCTCGATAACTCAGCTGTTTCTGGTCCGATCGACTTAAAATTTTGACACGTTTCAAGCAAAGGTTAGTACTCTAGAAAGACCTGGTTACTGGTTTACTACGAGCGCCATCTCTGGGTTAGTCTCGGAACTTATTGATCCATGTTTTATATATGCTCAGTAAAAATTAAACAATAAGAGAACGCAGAATATAAGCCTTTTCAAGCAATTCATATGATTGTAATAGTGATAAGTAATGTAAGATTATTCATATAATTCTATAAACCTTTACAATGATGCTTTTTCAGGTGAATAAGATAGTAAACTATATGCATATTAATATCATTTTGCATTCTGCTTAGAATGAAATTAAATTCCTCGAAATGATATATACATATGCCTCGGTCAGAATGCATGAAATTGTTTTTGAACATATTAATTTTATTTTAACTTTGGGTAATTTTATGATTGATATTTTAAATAAATTTTGGGTTTCAGTTAAAAATGAAGAGAAAATGCAAGGTAGTGGTTCAAACATAAATTCGTAAATATCATACTTTTCTTTTGTTTCAACGAAAATGAAGAAAAAATGTAAGATAGTGGTAAAAAAGTAATGTATGATGATTGGTACATTTCCATACACCTTTAAAGTGTTGCTTTTTCAAGGAAATAATTTAATAAACTCTAGAATAATTAAAACAATCATGTATAAAATTTTTATTTTACATTCTGGTTAGAATGAAATGTGATTAATTGATAATTTTTTACATGTAAATATATTTGCTCTCTTACAGAATGCGCGAAATTATTTTTCAGCGTATTTGTTTTTTTTCAATGAGGGCTATTTTATAATTGATATATTAGATAAGTTTGATGGCTTCAACTAAAAATTATGAGAATAGTTTGAGATAATGGTTCGAAATCTAAATCGGCTTAAAATTTCAATTTGCAATTATAATCAGTCAGTATTTTTCAAAAAAGAATCATATTTAACAAAATAAAATTCTTGTACAAAGTTGTATATTAGAATTAGATTTAATCAAAAAATGCATGCATCTAATACAATGCTAAGATTACTTCAAATATTTCAAAGCATTTGGCAGCATCAGTTAAATCTGTATACTTGTTAACACTTATTATTCAGAAAATAGTTATAATATGGAAAACGATTAAAAGAGTGTTATCAAATTTCTCAATGAAATTAATATCTGTTCAAATGAGAAATATTTAAAATTAAAATTGGTATTGCTAGTAATTATCAAAAAAATAAAATATTTTATACTACAATTTAATATAATATGCCTATTAAAATTATTTGAAGTTTATGTTATGAAGCTTTATTTTTTAATATTTGTTGCTTTGCACTAACAATTTCAACAATGTATAGTAAAACTTTTGATATTTTATAGTTAACACATAATTTTTGCATTTAATTTGATTGAAGTATTTTTTTATTATGGAACTTATTTTACATTATTAAGATTATGTCATTACAACTCATAAAGTTTTGCTTTGATGAAGAAAAAAAAAGTATTTTATATTTATAGAGAGGTTCAGGAATGTAATTTAATATTTTTTTCAAATTCATATTTCTTACCTTAAAACTGAATAGCAATATTCATGTATTTGGTCATGAAACGTAAGCCAATAATTCCCAAATTTCTTTGATTTTCCTCCACTTAAATTTGAATTTCAGTCTTGAAAAACCGTTTTGACAGGGGTTTCTAAAGCCGCTTACTGATTTGTTTTTAAAATACGTAAAATATTTTTCAATGTCGAAATTATATTTTTTTTGAAATTTTCAAATTAATGCGAACACACAAATAATATTTTATCAAACGTTCTAGATAAAACCTGTTGTTTACTTTTCTTCTAAAGTATTCCTTTTTATATTCTTAGAATTATAATTCATTATCAAGTTTATGCAAAAATAACATACAAGTCTGCTTCATAAAATTTAATTTCAATTAGGCAGAAATAAAAATATTATGTTGATTTTACCTGATATACTATAAGAGATATTAATAAAACAAATATATGAAAAATATCGATATTGCTGTTTAAAGACTCTACAAAATGTACGTTTAATTTTCTCTCTTAATTTTCTTATATTTTTGCAAATAAAAGGAAAATAATTTTGTTTGATTACTAATGGGGGAATAAGTTTGTTTTCGATATCAGTGCTAAACAAACCAAAATACTGTAAAACTTAAATAGCCCCGTATTAAAAATAAACAACTTTATAAAAATAAATTTTTATTAATTAGAATTATTTTAGAAAATGCTTTCCCTTTTCTTATAACTAAAATTTAATTAAAAATATTTAAATATGGTAACTTTATGTATTTGATGGTTTTATATAAATTTTCTTCGATTATTTTGAATTCACAATCTTATTACTTGTAGTATATTACATTTATACTCCAATTTGTGAAAGATAAATATTTTACAAATAATGCTTTTCATTCCCAAATTCTACTTCTGTCAAGAAAATGTTTTCAAAAGATGCATATTATTTAAAAATAAGAGACTGATTATGAGGTATTAGATTTAAGACAATAACAAATACTCTTAAATTGAAATCTTCTACTCAACTGATTTTTTTTCTCTTTAATAATAAAAAAATTCATTTTCTGGAAAAGAAAACACTAAATCTCATTTAAAATAATTGAAGATAAACACTTAATAGCAAAGAAGTATTCGTTATCTTTAAGAATATTTGGAAAAGCAAAATCCATTTTCTATTAAGTTTCTGTCTTCCAACATTCTGAGTTGCTTCGAGGAATCAATGAAACACCTTTAAATGCGACTAGACACGCACATCTTCTACAAGTTTAACATAAAGTAACGAAAACTTGGAGCGGACTACTTGCAATGCAAATGAGCAATAATAATGGTATTGATTAATTAATTAATTACCAATTAAATTTTCATTATCGTCTT
>BMAW01032843.1:172186-405267 GCA_019974015.1 Nephila pilipes | reverse complement strand
GCTTACATTCTTCTGGTGAGGGCCGCGGTAGCATAGTGGTAAAGGTCGTAGACTAGCAGCCGGCGTTTTTCCTTCAGTCGCTGGTTCGATCCTTGGCCGCCAAAGACCCGCCGTGTAGCCGGGGCTGATGCACGTTAAATCTGTTCGGGGCTCAAAGTCCTCCCATTGGCGTGGTGTGGATGTTAGGAGAGGGGGTGCCAGCTCAGGGGTCATCCTCGTCACTTGACCGTGGTTCAAAATTACGAGGTCCGTCCCCAATGGCCCTCGTGTTGCTTTTAATGCGACGTTAATAAAAAAAACTAAACTAATCTTCTGATGAGTATGGCCATCACTCACCAGAGGTACACTAGTGATTTTTTCTTTTCTTATGGGGTTTACTGTCTTTGGTAAACTCGGCTGACGAGCCTCTAGGATACTCTAGAGATTCTTCCCTATTTTCGACCCCCCCCCATCGCATGCCAAACTTCTTATCCTTTTCTTCTATTTTTACAAGCGTTCTAGATCACAGTAACACCTCGTTTGGAGCAACGTAACCATATCTGGCTCTTTCAAAATTAAAATTCAAAAACACTCAGTCACTCTTTTACAGAAATAGTGCGTTCTATCTGTTTGATATCAAATAACAATGTGCAGATCGGTTTATTTCAATTAAGTAGCTCTTTTTTTTTACACAAATGGATTATGCTCAGGTATCGTCCTCGTCACTTGACAGAAAATTACGAATTTCGTCGCCAATAGTCATCGTGTTGTTTGTAATGTCAATCAATCACAAATGGATTATATTATAGTCCTGAAGGTACTTCACATCATTATTAATTGCAAAAACTTTAATTAAGAAATAATGCTTATCCAATGAATGTATTCTTGAATCTTTGCAGTAAAATCCATTAAATTAAACTTATTCAAATTTTAAGATTAATAATACGCAATAGATTATTCCTCTTTGGCTAAAGACCTGACTTGTATTTGGTTTGATGCTTAGAATGCATGGAAATCGTTAAGGGGGTCTTATTCATCCGCGTTGATCAAAGACACTGAATTCTATAGCATAGAAACAAGAATAGCTGTGTAGCGTGACTTATGCACATTAAATCTGGTCGAGGTCCCAAGTCCTTCTGTTGACGTGGAGTGGAAGTTTGAATAGAGAAGTACTTATTAAGTGTCGTCCTATACTTGATCGAGGTTCAAAAATTGAGGTCTGTTGTCAATAGTCCTCATGTTGCTTCCAAATGTGACGTAAATAAACAAACAATTTTTGTAATCGATACATAGAATTAGTCTTACGGTCAAGTGATCAGCACAAATCTAGAAATGGTTTACTCTCCAAAATTCCATAGTGCAGCTTATGTGCAGATTTTGAAGGCTCAAAAACTTAATTATAAAGTAACGAGATATTATAGTAACCTAGCGGTCATGGTCAAAGATTAACGACCGGCATTGTTTTCATCGAATCGTGGGTTCGAGTCCTGACACCTCGAAAGACCCGATATGTCGCGGGTCTGATGCACGTTACATCTGGTCGATGCCCCAAGCCTTTCCGTAGGCGTGTTCTGGAAGTTTGGAGAGTGAGTGAGTGAATGTAAAGTTTATTGGCGCAAGAGCCAGATATGGCTATGCTGTGCCATACAAGATTAAACTGTGGTCTAGACGTGAAGGTGAAAAAAGGTAAAAGTGATTGACAAGAAGGAGGGTCGAAAATAGAGAAAGATCGCTAGGGCATCCCGGGAGTGCTTCACCCGTGTTTAGGAAGTTTGGAGAGAGAAATGAAAACTCGAGTATTATCCTCATCGCTTGACCGAGAGGTTCAAAATTAGGAGGTCCGTCACCAATAGCCATCGTGTTGCTTATCAAGTCTCGTTAACAAACCATCGCAATACGTAAGGGTAAAAAACTTCGAAGCTTGTAATAATTAGGTCGGAACTTGATCTAATTTCAACAAAGACCCTCCATATAGCGTCATTGAGATTACTGAATCCTAAATGGAATAGACTATCAAAATCCTCTCTTGATGTGAAGATTACCTGATTGATTACTATAGGTATGGTCTTTCTTGCCTTACCTTAATGATGTGAAGTATCTTCAGGACTGTGAGATCCGTCCTTAATTACCCTCGTACTTCTTCTGAAGCTGCATAGTTCCCATTAAAGAGGAAATAATCAAAAAGGTAGAAGCGACTAGTAGAATTTTCTTTGACACAGAAAATTCAACACTGATGAAAGTTCTGATTGATCAATTGCATATTAACATTGCACTGAAAAGCTACACAAGGGCTATTGGTGGCAGACGGTGATAGGAACAAAAGTAAAAAAAATGAATAACATGTTCAAAAGAAAAATAGAAAGACTACAAATATTCAAGATACAAAGGAACTAGGTCATATTATATATTTGGATGCTGACTTAATAAAAAAAAATGGTTATGAGTGGTATACGAAAATTAATGATAACACTAAACAGAAAACTAGCTCAAAAAATAATGTTCATATTAGATCAGGTCTAGTTGCCGAGGCTCGATTTGTTGAGGACTAATTGATTGTTTTAATTTATTTATTTCTTGAATAGTAAAGAAATACACAAAAGCAGAAATAAACCGAAAGAAGATAGGTCATGTAAATGTTAGGAACGGTTCCTTCAATAATTTAAATTACAATGAACTAAATGCCTTGTTTAGAATATTAATACTAATTTCAGCTTTACAAGATAACCTTTTGTCAACAAAAGTTGTGTTTGATGCAACTTTTTCAAATGGAAGGAATAGAGCAGCATCCAACGCAAGACCCGTGTGGTGACCGGGGATGACAGAATAGTCCCACTATAGCTCATGCATGTCGTAAAAGGCGACTAAAATGGGTACCCAGCGTCTGGGGGTATAGCCGGGCACCCTGCCCCTGGGGATTATATCAGGAGACCTCAGGGACTTACCTTCTTCAGGTAAATATGGGCTTCACGAACCCGAGGAACCCTAGTGATCTTTCTTTCCCATGGGGTTTACTGTCTTTGGTAAACACGGGTGACGCATTCCCGGGATACCCTAGCGATCATTCTCTATTTTCGACCCTCCTTCTTGTCAACCACTTTTACCTTTTCTCAGCTTCACGTCTAGACCACAGTTTAATCTTGTTTGGCGCAGCATAGCCATATCTGGCTCTTGCGCCAATAAACTTTACATTCACTCACTCACTCAGCATCCAACGCAAATGTGGAGACCACCAGAAATCATGTCCTTCTGTATAGACATATAATTGTATTCGTAACAAATTGTTATGTAAATTTATTTCCCAGTTTTATAGATTATGTTAAATTTAAAAGGAAAACGACTTTCATTATAGTTAAAAAAAAACCATTAATGTATTATAAGGAAATAAAACGAATTTTACGTGTGACCGTAAATTTTATGTATCTCTAGTGATATCGGCATATATAAACACGCTCTAGTGTTTTAGGGTTAAGAAACATTTAATTATTTCAGTTGATGTCACTTGAGTGCTTCTCTTAAAAGTGCGTATAAACATGTGAGTGAGGGTACAGTTATATGGAGGCAATGGTCAGATGTGTCTATGCTAATCCAAACAAGGTTTAACTGGGATCTAGAAGTCTGAAAAAGGAGAGGAGTTAAAAAAGGATTGACAAAAGAGAAAAATTGTCGGGGAAAAAAAGAAAAGAATCGTTATGGTATCCAGGAGGCTCGTCTACCATGTTTACCAGAGAACGAATCCCATGGGAAAGAGAAAGATCGCTAGATATCTCGAGGTCAAGATGATCTTGCCTTCCTAAACAGGATATACACTGAGCCCGTATACCCTTGTGAACAAAACAGTTCGATGATATTTTAGTTTAGTTTATTTATTAACGTCGCACTAGAAGCAACACGAGGGATCTCGTAATTTTGAACCATAGTCAAGTGACGAGGGCGATACCTGAGCTGGTACCCCCTCTTCTAACATCCACACAACCCAACGGGAGGACTTTGGGCCCCGAACAGATTTAACGTGCATCAGCCCCGGCTACACGGCGGGTCTTTGGCGGCCAAGGATCGAACTCGCGACAGAACGAAAATCGTCGGCCGCTAGTCCACGACCTTGACCACTAGGCTATCGCGGCCCAATAAATGTGTCAAAAATAAACTGCTCATGGAGATCCAACATCTGATGGTTTTTCAGCGATCCCAAAGAAATTTCTCAGCTTAGTTTGAGACGGTGCCGCTTAACAAATGGCTCGGGAGTGACTCGGCTGGCCAGTATTTACAAATTGGAAACAACGACAGAGCTAAAAATAACGAACAAGTATGAAATAAAGTAACTTTTGATATGACTCTGGGTTTTGTTTCAATGAATTATATTGGCATCATTTTTTTAATTTGAATTAACGTCACTCTATAAGCAAGTTTAACAAATTACGGTAAAGTAATGAAGACGAGTTCGCACTTCTAATTTCTACAGCACATGTTTCGGATCAATTTCTGCCTTTTTGGAGGAATTAGGAGTTAAACATGAGACTCCACTTCCAGACCTCCGACCACAAAGCTTGCCATTTTTATCACTCGCAGCTCGCTTATGTAAAAGCGTCGTGGTCGCGGTAGCCTAATGGTCAAAGTTTCGGATTCGAGGCCGGTGGTTTTCGTTCAGTCGCGGGTTCGATCCTTGGCTGCCAAAGACCAGCCGTGTAGTCGGGGCTGATGCACGTTAAATCTGTTGGGGCCCAAAGTTCTCTCATTGGCGTGGTGTGGATGTTAGGAGAGGGGGTGCCAGCTCAGATATCGTCCTCGACACTTGAACAAGGTTCAAAATTACGACGTCCGTCGCCAATAGCCCTCGTGTTGCTTCTAGTGCGATGTTAATTAAAAACTAAACTAAAAAATTAAACTTGTAAAGAAGCTCATTGGAACGGAACTCAACTCATCACCAAGAAACTTTTCTAGCCAATAAGACTGCTTTCGTCTTCTTTGGAGTAGAAGCAGACTCATCAAAAGTAACTCGTTGTTTCAATTTCTGCCATGGTGTATAATGACGAATCCATGTCTCATCAATGGTGACAATTTGACGTAAACTTATTATAACTCGACGTGGCAGGAATCAAAACTAACCTAAAATTCAGTGTCTCAATGATGAGTGATGTTTAAAAACGTCGCAATGAGAATAAACATGAGGATTATTGGAGACAGATGTCGCAGTTTTGTATCTCAGTCAAGTGAAGAGAGTGATACTCAGGCTGACACCTCCCATTCAAAACTTCCACACCACACTAAGAAAGGACTTTGGAACTCGATCAGATTTAACGTGCCTACTACACGACTGTTTTAGTTCAGTTTTTATTAGCGTGGCACTAGAAGCAGCATAAGTGCTATTGGCGACGGACCTCGTAATTTTGAGCCACGTTCAAGTGACGAGGACGACACCTCAGCTGGTACCCCCCCCCCATCTCCTAACTTCCATACCACACCAACGGGAGATTTAGTTTAGTTTTTTATTAACGTCGCACTAGATGCAACACGAGGGCTATTGGCGACGGTGAGTGAGTGAGTGACTGTGAGGTTTTATGGCGCAAGAGCCAAGGTAGGCTATGCTGCGCCAAACACTTGTTAAAATCTATTGAAAAGTAACGCTATTGGCGACCGACCTCGCAATTTTGAACCACGGTCAAGTGACGAGGACGACACCTGAGCTGGAACCCCCCTCTCCAAACATCCACACCATGCCAACGGGAGAACTTTGGGCCCCGAACAGATTTAACGTGCATCAGCCCCGGCTACACGGCGGGTCTTTGGCGGTCAAGGATCGAACCCGCGACTGAACGAAAACCGCCGGCCGCGAGTCCACGACCTTGACCACTAGGCTACCGCGGCCCTCGTCACGAATCCGAATCCATGACCGCTAGGATAGCACGGTCCTGCAACACGGCGGGCCATTAGTGCCACGAATCCACGTCTCGAAGAAAACAATGATAGCCTCGAGTCTACTACCATGTTCAATAGGTTACCATACCCACAGTGTCCCAATGGCAACACCAACTTGCCTTTGGAAAGCCCTCTGGCGTTAAAAATAGGTATATACAGAAATACTAACTTGATATAGTATTCAAAACTGAATGTTTTACTGAAATTTCTAAACCCCATGTAACTTTTAATATAATGCAAGCAATTCAACTGATTTTGAAAAAAATCAACAGAGGAGTTGACATCCTCCCCTCTCCCAACCGTATAATTGCTGTTAGTTTACTGTTGAGGATAGAAATAAGCTTTCAGCATTTGTCTTTTCAAAATGGGTGAAATCTTATGTCTTTGTCTAACATAAAACAATAGGACCCAAATTCGGGAAAGCCTTTTCGGGGTAGATAACCATCCCTATATTCACACGAGTTTATCAGTTATAATCCTTATATATTATGTGTGTTTAATTTGCAATCATTTAAAAATTTTCGAATATTCGATAAATACTATTTTAACACATGTGAAATTTTAAGGGGAGGGGAGGGATTGATTTAGCATTACAGTATAAAACACGCAATTTGTAACATTTTATCTTATACTAGATAGAATGAATTAATCTCAGCAAATATTGCGTAGAAATTAATCTTATATCACAGTAAAATCAAGTTGCGATATTAATACCCGTCATTTTTCGCCTGAAATATATTAACTTTTGGTACTATTTCTTAGAACAAGGTCTCGACATTCAATAAATCTTAGTCGAAATCAGGTAAACTAAAACCTAAGCGAAAAATTGCTGACAAACATCAGTGCTACCAAGAAAAGAGGAAATTATAGAATTTTTGCTGTGATGCGAAAGAAAAATCTTCTTGATATATATATGATGATATGTAAATGATTCTATTAGTGTACCATAAAGCGTGAAAACTCACCAAGACGTAAATCACAAGTGACAGTATTCCCACTACGAAAATGAATGAGTGAGTGAATGAGGGAAAGGGAAGTTTAGCGACGGAAGAGCCCGACATGCCTATACTGCGCCAAACAAGATGAAACTGGGGTCATGATGTTTGGAAAAAAGAATTGAATTTGATTAAAAAAAAAAGTGTTGAAAACAGAAGGATGGCTTAGTTTTACCGAAGGTGCGTCACCCGTGTTAACCCGAGACAGTAAACTCCTTGGGAAAGAAAACTTTCACTGGGGTACTGATGCCTGCCCCTGCCTATAGGAATTAAGCTACTGAGGTTTCCTGATATAACCCCAGGCACAGGGTGCCCGCCTATATCCCAAACAATGGATACCCAATTTAGTTGCCTTATACAAGCACGAGTTACAATGGGACTATGCTTTCACACCCGGTCACCACACATGTGAGCATTCACTCACCCGAGCCACCCCACACGTGTGTTGTGGCTCGGGTGAGTGAATGCCTGTACCTTCCTGAAGGAATTAAGTCTCTAAAGGCCAGGAGAATTAAATGCTAGCTCAAATGTCGACGTCGTCACCTGATAGTGCTTCAAAATTATATACTTTAGTTGCAGTTGTCGACTGACCGGAGTGGTCACCGGGAATGACAGAATAGTCCCACTGTAGCTCATGCATGTCGTAAGAGGCGACTGAAATGGATACCCAGCGTCTGGGGGTATAGCCGGGCACCCTGCCCTTGAGGATTATATCAGGGGACCTCAGAAACTTGCCTTCCTCAGGTAAGTACGGGTATCATGACCCCGAGGCACCCTAGCGAACTTTTTCTTTCCTATGGTGTTTACCGTCTTTGGTAAACACGGGTGACGTGCCCTCGGGTTATCCTAACGTTCCTTCTCTATTTTCGACCCTCCTTCTCGTCAACCAATTTGTTTCTTTTCTTCAATTTCTTCTCGTCTAGACCACGGTTAAATCTTGTTTGGCGCAGCATAACCATATCTGGCTCATGCAGCAATAAACTTTACTTTCTCACTTGACCAATCTTTTTTTCATTGTTTCAACGTCTAGATCACAGATTTACCTTGTTTGACGCAGTATGGCCAGATCTTACTCTTGCGCCAATAAAACTTCACTATCATCATGCAGTGAGCGACTGAAGGATCAGTGAGTGTATAAGAGGGAAGTTTAACGATGCAAGAGCCAGTTATTACAATCATGTGGCAAGAAAAGTATAACTAGTTATGTATAAAATAGAACAAATATTTGAAAACATTCATTGAATACCACTTTATTGAAATTTAACTGATATTCGTGATTCAGTACATCAAATCTACATACATCAAGTCAGACGTTAACAATATTTGAAATATTAAAGTCAATAAAATTTGAACAAATGGAATTAAAAATGTAACTCTAGTCCACAAATAAAATATAAATGTACTTCAATCAAAGGAAATATTAGAGATAAAAGATTTTTCGATTACAATATAAATCTAGTTACATACAGATTTATTTAATTTAAAATTAACTCTCCCCCCCCCCTATTATTTAAGGGGGGAATCTAGCATACATCATGCTACATTCTTTACTACAATAATCATTTCAAGTCGAACGTAGCACGACATAAAATCGGAATAATTTCTCCTGCAAGACCAGTGCATATACCTCTCAAAATCTGAATACTCCGATTCATCTTGATGAGGAAGTTCATAGTAATAAGGCGAGGCTATTGTTTCTAACACGGAAAATTCGTTCATAGAATAACCAGTCTCCCTTCTCATAATCTGTTTCAATACATTAACTGGTCTATTCTTTTCTGTACTTTCCTTAACGTAAATGTCGATGTCAGAATGTTTACTGAAGAAATACGAATTGTTACTTTCGTAAACACGCCTCCATGTAGATTCACACCTCAAATGTTGAAAAACTTGAGGAGATTTCACAATTGAGCTCAGTGGGATCTCTGGATTTATTTCCAATTCACGTGTTAAACTAGGATTCCAGTTTGGTAAATGTTCGTATGCAAGTAAGTCTCTGACTAAAAAAAGTGACTTTATATTCGTATTCAAAGAACTGTGAATTGCATGGAAACCACGATGGTCTTTTAATATACTCCCACATTCCTTTAAATTGTCCAAAGTGAGTACTAAAATTTGATTATTCGCAACTACACGGAATGCATGGCATAAACAGACGTAGAATACTTCCAATAACTCCTCTGCTAACAAGAATTTGTGATTAAAATAATGCCCAAGATTTTCGAAGTGATCTTGGCTCCATATATTCAACTGTAGAGCATTGCGCATTTTAGTGATGTAAATCATTTCTTTTCGACTGTTATGGATTTTACTCAGAGTAAGCAATGGCGATATCTGTAAAAACAAGTGTTTTGTAAATATCTCATTGCATAGAATATTAGAAGAGCGATATTATTAATGAGAAAAGAATCCAAATAAAAATTAAATAAAATTCGAAATTGCATTGCTGCATAAAACTGATACTAAAAATACCTTATCTATATATATAAGCGAAATACCACTGACTGACTCATCACGAGATCTCAAAGGTTATACAACCGATTGACTTGAAATTTAGCACAATTACTCATTTTGCGATGTAGACGCTCCCTAAGAACGGATTTTACGGAAGTCTTATCCTAAAAGTAATTTTCATCCGTTAATCTACTCTTATCTCTTGGTTACGTAATTTTGGCGACTTTATCGCCAAAAATGATATGACCGACGCGAAACTGAATATATTTTTTTATATATATACTGTGTATTGTCACCAATTAAGTTTACTTGGTGAGATTTGCGCGTGCGGAATGGAAAAATACCAAATAATTTTATATTGAAGTGCTGATGGAGGATGGGCAAGATTTTGGCGAAGGAATTCTTTATGTGAAATTTCGTACATGTCGAAAATAGGAAACGTAAATATTTAGAGATAGAAATAAATGAGTTTGAAATAAATTGAGTTTCTGAATGTGGAATATAGTTTAGCTCCAAAACTGAGCGGGATTTTGAAAAATATTAAAATGGCGACTTTTTACTGAGTAGCACACACGCAAGACAATCTTCGTTTACTGTAGGGCCTCGCTACATGCATGAACGAACTGAAGAGGCTATGACATACGTAAGATATTTTGGACTTCTCGACTAGCACGACTTTTTTTCAGGATTGCAGTCACTTGCAATCCTAAATGGTCAGAAATCAAAATGTCTTGAGGCAAGGACAACAATCTTATAAGCTATTGCGAGGGTATTTCATTTGAAAGCGAAGAACATGATGAATATTCTGACAAAAGGTTGCATGTTTGGCAATACTAAATGTAACATGTATACAGTGGAAAGAATTTTATCCATTTCATATATATGGGGTAACTTTTTACTAATTTTTTTTATTTTTCTTATATATTTGAATGTCGAGGATAACTATTATTACAGACAATCAATTTCTTAAAATTTTAAATTTAGATTATCATTAAAGTTTTAAAAAATTGTAATTTTTCTTGATATCTTACGTATAGGTTCCAAAATATTATATTATCGTCTGTCGAGCGAAGCGGTCTGGTATCAGTTAGTATCTTAATATACACATTACCGAGATTACGCCACCTTGGCTAAAAAGTATTGGGTGCCTCTTGGCGACTTGGCGAAAAATATGGAGAGTTAAAAAAAGGGGGGGCAATAAAATACGTCAAAACGACTTAAAAAATGAATTGTAAGCCAAAAAAAAATCCCAATTCTGTCAAGAACAATTTAATTTAAATTTAAATAAATGAAATTGATAATGTTAAGATTATTATAATTTTAAGGAGCAAACAAAATTAAATCATGAATATTTGTAATTTTATTTGTTATAATATATATTTATGTATAATTTTAAAAGAATTATAATTGTATATTTATTTTAACATGTAACGATTATAATTTTAAAATATGTCTACAATATTAACATATAATTATAAATTTATTTTAAATAAATTAAAGTTTATTTTGTCTAAATTATTCTGAATATTACTGTAATACCTGATAAATTATTTAAAACTTATATTAGAATATAAAAAATGAATAAAACTTCAATAGAATATAAATAAACTTTACCCAACATAGTAACATTATGCATTAAAATTTATACAAAAAGAAAAAGTTATTTTCTAGAATAGTTTATCAAAACTGTATAAACTTATTATTCATTTATTGCGAGCCCAATATTCCAAATTTTATAAAAATAAATATTTATTCATGCATTAATTTAAAACTTTTGCTCTTTTACTCTGAATGATTTAAGAAACAAATGCAAATTATGCTTTTCAAACAAACTTAAAAGAACATTCCGAGGCGTTCGTTCAGCTGTCACAAAGAGCAATAAATGGTTTGAAAAAAAAAAAAAGATTAACTAGCAAAAACAATTGAATAAGTATTTTTAAATTGCAGTTTATCAAAAATAGTCTGTCTTTTTAACGACTAGCAATCAAGGAAAAACATGTGACATACGTAAAAGTTTTCCGAAAGAAAGGCTGTTTGGGTTATCAAAAACTAATTCTTCAGATTGGCATTATTAATTCACCGAAAAATCGCCAATCTTAAGGAATACCCGATACTTCTTTTTCACCTATGAGTTTGCCATTCTCGCTCTCAACTTCTATATCAGGCATTTTAAGGTACAAATTAAATTTAGAAACACACCTTGGATTGTAACATAACATATAGTTAAATCTTGTGTCAGATAACAGTCCCGAGGAAAGATTAGAGAGAGGTATTAGGTATTGTAGAATTATTTTCTTAAATTCAGAATCGGGCTTTTCAATTTGAAATATAAATTAAATTAATTGCTATGTCAGTAAATTTAAGTTTGACAAAATGGACATATTGATTAAAAGTTAAATATACTTAGGAATTTCTTACATTGCTAGCAAATTCTCTTATAGCAGCTCGATCCATTGAATGAAAGAAAATGGATGCCCGGATTCTTCAAATAGAAATATTCGAACTCGTTTTAAGATGCTTGCGAAGGCAATTGATTTGATACTGGGGCTTTCTTCAAAATTCAATTCAATTTTTCAATGCACATAAATAGATATGAGTTGATTGATTGATTGATTTTTTTAAATGTTGCGCTCTTTATGATCTTATTATTTTGAGCCTCGTTAAAAAAAAAAAAAAAAGGATGAGGGTTACACCTTTGCTAGAATTCTACTCTTCAAACTTTCACATGTAAAATATTTTCAAATTAATTTCTATTCTATTATGAGAAAACTATCAAAAATCGTATGGAAAAGAAAACATGGCTCATGGCTGGCAAATGTAGTTCTGGATTCCATTTTTGAATGCTTGGTATTGGGACCTTCTCAAAAACTTACTTTCTAATTGTAAGCAAGAAATTTAAACTCTTGAAGTTACAAAGTAGGCTTTCCTCTTCCCCTCCTAAAAGGGCTTACTAATTTTAATACATAACGCGGATTTTCTGGAGATCTTTATTTTTTATCTTTCTCTTTATTATTTCAATGTGGCCGTGATAGCTTAGTACTCATGGTCTCGGACTTGTGGCCGGGAATGCTTTTATCGAGTCGTGCGTTCAAGATCTAATGCCACTAAAGATCCATCGAGTAGCGGTTCTGATGCACATTAAATTTGTATGAGGTCTTAAGTCCTCTCGTTGATGTCATGAGGAAGTTTGGAAAGGGAAGTGCCAGCTAAGTTGTCATCCTCGTCACTTGATCAAGGTTCAGATTATAGAGGACCAATAGCCTTTGCGTTGCTTCGAACTACGATGTTAATAAGCAATCATCATTATAATTCTGTTAATGGACTGATTACTAGCGTAAACTTAGAAATAACAGGGCTATTGGATTCTCTTTACATTATTTTCCCCATTACTCCTAATTTATGGTTGGTTGAAGCTTTGTCTGTGACAGATTTTATTTTTAGATTTTTTTAACGTCGTACCAGAAGCAACACGAGGGCTATTGGTAACGCACCTCCTAATTTGAACCTCATTCAAGTGACGAGGACGACACCTGAGCTGGCACCCCCCTCTCCTAACATCCACACCACGCCAACGGGAGGACTTTGGGCCCCGAACAGATTTAAAGTGCATCAGCCCCGGCTACACGACAGGTCTTTAGCGGCCAAGGATCGAACCCGCGACTCAACGGAATCCGCCGGCCACGAATCCAAAGCCATGACCGCTAGGCTACCGCAGGACACCAGACCCATCGTGTAGTAGGGCTGAGGCACATTAAATCTATATAGGCTCCAAGTCCCGTTAGTGAGTTGGAGGAAAGAGGTATCAGTTCAGGTTTCAATGCTCAAAATTACGAGATCCGTAGCCAAGAGCCCTCACATTGCTTCTAAGTGCGACGTTGATAAACAATCAATCAAATGTTTATTTCAGAAAGGTTTTTTTCAATAAATTAATGAATATTTTTCATAATTTTATAAATATTTTCCACAGATTGACCAAAATTTTGAAACGGACCACTAACCGGTCAAATGGTGTAATGAGTTTTTGTTTTTATGAACATCGATTTAAAAAGGCACATGAATTATTGGGGAAAGGTAGCCGTCTGGACGTGATTAGTATCTTGACAGTAATCGAGCCACCTTCCCATTATAATGAGTGAGTGAGTGAGTGAATGTAAAGTTTATTGGCGCAAGAGCCAGTCATGCTGCGCCAAACAAGATTAAACTGTGGTCTAGACGTGAAGTTGAAAAAAAAGGTAAAAATGGTTGACAAGAAGGAGGGTCGAAAATAGAGAAGGATCGCTAGGGTATCCCGGGAGTGCGTCACCCGTGTTTACCAAAGACAGTAAACCCCATGGGAAAGAAAGATCACTAGGGTACCTCGGGTTCATGAAGCCCGTACTTACCTGAAGAAGGCAAGTCCCTGAGATCCCCTGATATAATCCCCACGGGCAGGGTGCCCGGCTATACCTCCAGACGCTGGGTAACCATTTTAGTCGCCATTTACGACATGCATGAGCTACAGTGAGACTATTCTGTCATCCCCGGTCACCACACGGGTCCCCATTGTAATAAGGTGACCATTTCTTTTACAAAGAAAAGGAGGAAGATAAACTTACAGTGAAAATAAATCAAACATTTTATTAACTGAAACAAAAATACACTAATTATGCTTTCATGCCTTTTAATCGTTTAATTAAACGAGTATTTTTCCATTGAATGAATGAATCGCACCCCCGGGTTACCTAACGATCCTTCTCTATTTTCAATCCTCCTTCTTATCAACCAATTTTTTTTCTTTTCTATCAATTTTTTTGCGTCTAGACCACAATTAAATTTCATTTGACGCAGTATGGCCACGTCTGGTTCTTGCACCAATAACCTTCACATTCATTCCCTCACTCCCCATTGAATGAATAATTTTGTCAATATATCATTGTTTAACAATAAATTGGAATTTCAGAGCAAGAAATATCCTTCATATTGAATTTTACGGTAAATGCTGCAGCTCTTCGAGAATCAACATTCAATCTTGATTTCACCCTTGTACAAAAATCATTACCAATGGAAGAAAAACTTTCAACTGCTGCATTATATATATAGTTCCACTACAGCATAACGTAAATTCAACAAGAATAACTAAATTTTCATTGTTGAAATGGTTCAGTATTTCTACCTATCTTTAATCAATTTTAGACGAGTTGATTTTCCCATTGTTCTAATTTATCAGAATTTATATACACATTCAGTATTTTAAATTTTTCAAACAGACAATAGTCATGTATTTTAATATGAGACATTTCTTTCGATAAAAATTTGACACAATTTTCAATATCTGCCCAATTTACTAGCAATGAAGCAAAAAAAAAAAAAAAACATTGAAAACTGTTCTTTCCTGTGATATTTGTTTCATACCATTCTTCGACATATTGGAACCATGTTTGGTAAAAATTCAGCTCTTCATTGGTACGCTTTTCATTATACTCCGATTTGATTCCTCTAAGTTTGACAATTTTCTTTTTATTACTGAAAGAATAAATTTTTCTTAAAATCGTGATTTATATTGTAGGACAAAATCGTTCAAAATAAGATTAACTTCTACAGCTGAAATATGTTCATCTTCAGTCTTTTGATTCGTTTCATGGAAAATAGAGGCCTCTCTCTCTCTTTCTGATTATGTACAAAATACATTATTGTCTTCTATAAAATTCGTAATTGAAAAAAAATTCAAGAACTTTTGGATATTTGCTTAAACTTTAAAAAGTGAGTGAGTGAGTGAATGTAGTTTATTGGCGCAAGAGACAGATATGGCTATGCTACGCCAAATAAGATTTAACTGTGGTCTAGACGTGAAGTTGAAAAAAAGATAAAAGTGATTGACAAGAAAGAGGGTCGAAAATAGAGAAGGATCGCTAGGGTATCCCGGGAATGCGTCACCCGTGTTTACCAATGACAGTAAACCCCATGGGAAAGAAAAAGATCACTTAGGTGTATCGGGGTCAGCCAGGGGTACGAAAGGAAACTTATGACCGAAGTCAGTTGGGGAACAGGTGAGAAAATATTACAAACCAAAATCGGTACTACCAAAAATACAAGTTTTTTTGATTTTTCAAAATGGGACAATTTTTGCCCCTACACCCGTGATCAGGGTCGTGGCTACTTCCAAAATGCTGTTTATCTACGTAATAGGTGAAGGACCTAGTAATTTTAAGCCCCAGTCAAGTGACAAGGACAAAACCCGAGTTTGCATTCCCCTCTTCTAACATGCACACCACTCTAACGGAAGGACTTTAAACCAAGACAGATTTAATATGCAGCAAGCCTGGCTATACGATGATTCTTTAGTGGCATCAAGCCTCGAACCCACGATGAAAACCGCTAATCGCGAGTCTGCGACCATGACCACTAGGCTACCACGGCCGAATAGAACATATAGTGGAGAGAAAGGGATCTGATCATAAATTAGAATAGAGAGAGAATTAAAATTAAGAACAATGATTCAAATTAAAGCACTTTCATTTAGTGCATCGTTTAATTTGTTGAAATAAACAGAATTAAAGTTCTCATAAACTCAATATATCTGGAGGAAGATGACAGTAATGATTCATCCATGAAAGGGCAAGGCAAGTACTTTAAAAGTGTGTTTTGTGTGCGACTCTTGAGAGAGTGGTGACATGTCTTGGTTAATGTGTCCGTGTGAATGCGAATATGAGAATGTACATGATTCTCAGGGAAATTCTTATTTAAGTGTGCCACCAGAAAAGGTATGGATGGCAACCACAAAGAGGGATAAATCAACCTTACCTTCTGCAATTGCGAATCATACTTCTGAAGATTAAGTGTTCAATGGTCTTTCGCCGATAGAATCAAAGTGTTCAAGAAAGGCTGTCACATATTATAAGCCTTTTGCACGTGATGTGTGTGTCAAAACCTATTATTGTTTTAACAGTCAAAAAGGGAATTCGCTACTCTGATTGGGACGACGTAGTTGATTTCCTCTCAGCTCGTACACATGCAAGAGCCAATGTCTTTTTAAATTCCTACTATTATCTCACACTCTCCCTATGTACATCTTGTTCAAATTTTCAATCATTAATAAAATACTTTTTATCCATCCAGTCAAGTTCAAATACATTTTTTTAAATTTGTAGTGGATGACACTTGATGTTAATACAGTTTTTCAAATATTAATTCATTTCATTAAATTTAATTGGTGAAAATGCAGTTTAGCCCAGCCACTTGGCGCGATTTCAAAAATTGCCAAACGTGGCTTTTTTTCTTCTTTTTTTGAACGTTAAGTACGCGAAGCGGACCAGGGTAGTCACATTTGGCAAAATACCACCAAATAATTTTAAAAAAGGTAAATAAAATACAATTTTCTTTTTGAGTTAAGTGGAAATTAACTTAATTTTTTTTTACATTACTTGTTTATTTTATGACCTAAATGGTTCTCGATCAATTCTTCTTTTCCTATGGGTCAGATACAATAGTTGTTGTTGCTCCATTTTCCATTAAACGGCGAGGTTGTGGTAGTCCAGTGGTCACATGGACACGAATTCGCTACTATTGTTGTTACCGTCGAGTCCTGGGTTCGAGTGCAATGTCACTAAAGACCCATCATGTAGCGGGCTCATGTTAGTTAAATCTGATGAAGTTCCAAGTCTGCTCGTTGGCGTGGAATGGAAGATTGGAGACGGAGGTACCAGCTCATATCTCAACTCGTCACAAGTTCGAGGTTCAAAATTACGAAGTCCGCCACCCAAGATTTGTCACATACTTAAAAATAAAAATAAAAACTTTTATTTTTAGTAGTGCGGATTTTGTACTGTAATATTTTCTCATTGGTTGCGGCATTGATTTCAGTCATTAATTTTTCTGCTTCTTTTCGCATCCTTGACCGATCAAATCCATATTTTACAATTCAGTATCAATCACTCATGGGCTGTGAGGGGGTTGCCAGCTCAGGAGTTGGCCTCGTCACTTGACCGTGGTTCAAAATTACGAGGTCCGTCGCCAATAGCCCTCGTGTTGCTTCTAGTTCGACATTAATAAAAAAAAAAACTAAACTTAAACATGGGCTGTGAGTCTCTATACCTTTGTAGTCGCTACGGAAGGCGTTTCCGACCTTCTGCTTGTGCAATTATTACTTTAATTTTAATAATCATGTAATCTCTCCCCCTAGTTCAATTCAATATTTCTCTTTAAAAAATAAGCACGTCTCACTGTCTGTTTTAATATATTATTTTACCCCGAATTCTTCAATAAAAGTGATCATTCGATAGGTATTTTACTGAAATTTAAAAACTTTCCATTTATTAATACACTTATACATCCATCCTCATGATGATTTTGATAATTTGCTAAAGGAACTTTCTGCTTATAAAATTTTAAATCATACTTGTTTCCAAACGGGGGATTTAATGCGAGGTCTCCCATCTGGTGTTAGGACTTAATTGATAACTGAAGGAATTTTCTGATGGATTTTGCATTACAATGTAATCTAAATTTCCTAAACATGCCAAAATTGGGACCTTTTGTGGTTTATTTAGGTAAGGGCAACCCAGATATTTCTTTGATATCTAATAGCTTTCTTTATTTGTTTGTTAGGTGGGTGTTGAGAAACCGTGTAATCACGTGATCGTCGTGGGTGAAGCTAGGTGTCACTCATTATCTAAACCCCACGTGGTATACTGATATAAAAAGAAATTAATTTTATTTTTCGTTCTAGATGCTAGATCTCCAAGAGCCCTTTTGGTGTTGTTCGCGATTGGCAAATCTAGGCCAGCAGCCGATATAATTTGTTTTCTCGTAATTCGTCTTCTGTTATTTAAAATTATTTGAAAGAAAATAAGCTACAATTCTCTGTGCTCTGCAGCAGAATTGTCATTGCTTTTTTTTGTTAGGTTTATCAAGAAAAATAATCTCTGTGAAAAGACCATCAAGATGTTATTTCTAGGACCAAACTTGGTTATAAATAATAAGAAGGAATAGATAACTAAAAGTTATTTATCAATAATTTTCAGAGGGAGGTTACGGACCTGGAATCTCTGAATGATCACCAGTTTGTGGGCGTAAATCTACTATGTAATTTAAATACTTCCGAATTTTGTTTAAAAAATAAGTACGATATCAATAAATTTATAAAATTTTTAGGAAGTCCTACACCAAGCTTATTCAAACAGTTCAATTAGTTCTGAATTCCATCAGCTGGAGGATTTTGTTATTTAATTAATATCAGTTATCAGCTTTCAAATCCATTTGTAAGCGACGTTTGTAATGGTAAGAGTTCTTGCTTTTCCAGTTTTCACTTGGTCGAACAATAACTTGAAAAATTCTCAGAAATAAACTAAATGTTTTTACAAAGAAAATAATATATCTTGTAAAAAATAATTTTCCACTAGGAGAGATTCAAAATCTACAATTACAATACAAAAAAAAAAGAAATATCTTTATATAAAAGGAAAATTTTTGAGGATAAACACGAGGTCTGGGAAAACTTCTGTATTAACGAAAACTTTAGCCAGAAGTTCAAGGTTGCTTTTGGCAAGTCCTTGAACTCTCGGGCCCTTAAGATCAAATGTCCAGGTTCGTCTGATAACTCTCCAGAGCACAGAAATATGAATTTTTAATACATAATCGTTTCTAAAAGTCCAATAAAACTTTTGATTTGAAATTGATGAATTTGCGTCTCCTCCGAGGCATTCTTGGCGTTTAAAAAACTCAGTTGTGGAAAAGTTCCGGCCTTGAATTTTTGGACTATGGAATTTGAAAACGTATTTTCTTGCTAACTTTTAGTGAAATTTATAAATGTATATGTGCAATTTTCCTCTTTTCCAAATAATTTAAAATACGTTAAATTGAAACTCCTCCTTAAATCTGGAAAGGACTCGTCATCCGTTAAATCGTACAGACCAATCTGTTTGTTACTAACCTTAAGGAAAATTGTGGAATGTTTTTTGTCAATATTTCATATTTCTGGATTCATCAAAACAATATTATTCATCCACTTCAATTTGGGCTTAAAGATAATTTTGAATATGATGATGCATTTTTACATTTGGTTTCGCATATTAAACACAAAAGGTCTACAGATGTGTTATTGTTACTTTTATCTATATGAAGGGTGCGTTCAACAATATAACTTGGTCAATTGTATTTAAAATTGTTTAGAAATCTTTATTTTCCAGTCAGTTTTCATAAGTTTATTACTTAATAAAACGATATGTCATTTTTTAATACTAAATTTACGCTAAAGAATCTAATTACTCAAGCTGCCCACAGGGTTTGGTGCTTGCCCCAGCTCTTAATTCTGTTCTGGTGGCAGCGTCTTTAATCGAAACCCAATTTTCAAACTAAATGCTTTCTACGTTAAAATGTATAGCTTTTACAAATATTTAGTTCTGATTGTCTTCCAACTATCCTGATGCACTCGTATTAATTATATTGGGGAAAAAATTATTATCTCTCATATTTTAATAGTTTTCTTCGTTGATTTATATTCCAAAAATTATTTATGAATTATAGTACTCTTCTGTTAGAAAACCAAAAATAGTATAAGATATAGGAATCTGGGGGTGGTGCACTAAGCTCCTCTCAAATTAGTAAGTTAAACTCCAATCAGAAAATTTACCTTTAAAATATTATCAAAGCTTATAGGACATCACCAACACCTTCTTCGCTGGGAAATGCTCGTCTTGGAAAAACCCAAATATTTTACTTAACAAATTTTTGGGACCCTCTGAGTAGGAGATTTACACTGCCGAATCAAGGACTGGATTCTCTGTATGTGTCTACTATTCGGGTATTCTAATTAGGGTCTACATGTTTAAACTGAATTCTTATAGATCAATTTTTTTAAGCCGAACTTTCTACAATCGGATATGCCCTATTGTTTGCCTTTTCTCATATCTTCAAAGTTTTTTTTACCATTTATCTCGAAAGTTCATTATCAATATCCCTACTGCAGAATACCAGAAATAAATCGACTTTATTATATCATTAAGGAGAAAATAGTAACTTATTCTGATTTTTACTATTTATACTGGGTTCAGCCCCACGTCGGAGATTATTGTAATCAAACCGCAGATTCATTTGCAAAGCTCGATATCACTGATGGTGAGGGAATGGAAAGTATCTGCCCCTCGGTCTCTTATAGTTAAGATTTTAAAAAGTAAACTTCCTCCGTTTTCTGACCGGGAATTCTGGTGGTCAACTATTAATACTAGTATTAAAGTTCAGTTCTATATTTCAAGACCAAGTTGGAAATTTTACTCCAATTCAGGTTTTATTACTCGCTTTTTAACTGGCCATGGTGCTCCATTCCGGAAGAATAGAGGAGATTGGTACAATCTGCCTCTCAAATCTTTTGCAAATGAATTATGTCGATGAATGAGGCAGAGAATTTCAAACAATCCGGAAACATTTTGTTTTAAATGGGCGGCTAGCTTCAAGAAAGACAACAGAAAGTTACACGTCTGAATAACTAATCTAATGGGAATTCATTTTAGTATAGTTCGTTAGAACACTGCGAAAAGTTATCGGAAAACTTTTCATTGGTCAGATAGATGAAAAGGGTCCAAATCCTCCTCGTCACTTGAAAATAACCTCCCTCACCACAGGATAGAAAACTTCTGAAAAACGTCTTTGAACTGCTTAATTCCTCAAAAGAATTTTTTTGTAGTATACATATGAAGTTTTGTACAGAACCTGATTAAATGGGATCCAATCTCATGGAGCCCATTTATCCCCCTTCCCCCCCCCCCCCTTTTTTTTTCCATTTACATTGACCCCTTGCAGGTCGGAGTGGACCCATGGGAGTTCATATAACCCATACTCTTGATCATCATGAAGGCTACTGACACAAAACCTCATAAATTTGAGTCACGGTCAGTATATTATTGGTTAGTTGATTTAATTGGTACACGGGGCATATTTTACAAAGATTAATATAATACTCGTTACTTCACTAAAAAAAACAAACAAACAAAAAAAAAACTTTGACAAAACCTTATAAATACAAGAAGGGAAGTGCCAATTGAGCAAGATGGTTGGAAAAAAGAATTATTGCTAGGAGACATCCAAGAAATGCTTGACTCGTGAACAAAGACAGCAAAAACCATGGAAAAAGAAAAGATCGCTCGGGTCCTTATTTAGTTTTTTTATTAACGTCGCACTAGAAGCAACACGAGGGCTATTGGGGACGGACCTCGTAATTTTGAACCACGGTCAAGTGACGAGGACGACACCTGAGCTGGCACCCCCCTCTCCTAACATCCACACCACGCCAACGGGAGGAATTTGGGCCCCGAACAGATTTAACGTGCATCAGCCCCAGCTACACGGCGGGTCTTTGGCGGCCAAGGATCGAGACCACGACCTTGACCACTAGGCTACCGCTCCCCCATTCACTGTCAGAATGCGAATTTCATTTCGATGCATACGTATGGATCGAAAAGAACTGGGAAAATTTCCCCTTCAGTAGTGTTATTTCTAATTACGTTATGCATAATTACTAGCTAGACACTTCTTATAGAGTATACTGACAAACCACTTTGTCCCTAAACTAGTCGACAAACTAATTACTGTAATTCGTGTATAAACGGACACGTTCGAATTCAGTCGAGAAATCTGGCCAAGGATGCAATTCGTTTATAGGATTGGTTTATTAATGCCACAATAAAAGAAACAAGAAAGCTCTTGGCGACGGACTTCATTTTCAATGTCAATCAAGTGACGAAGACTATACCAGAGCTGGCACCTCCCATTTCCACAACACTTCAACGGTAGAAGCTTTGAGCCTCAACAGATTTAACGTGCATGAACCGTGGCTGCATGGCGAGTCTTCAGTGGCACAAATCTGATACACAACTCTATGAAAACCGCCTCCCGCGAGACCGTGATGACCATAAAACTACTTGTACAAGAAATATTGTCTTTAGGAACAAGCTTATTCGAGTGCATTTAGTTTTTATTAACGTCACACT
This sequence comes from Nephila pilipes, assembly GCA_019974015.1. Classification (NCBI taxonomy): domain Eukaryota; kingdom Metazoa; phylum Arthropoda; class Arachnida; order Araneae; family Nephilidae; genus Nephila; species Nephila pilipes. The sequence goes on along the minus strand of BMAW01032843.1, from coordinate 382,967 downwards.
AGAAGCAACATGAAGGCTATTGGAGATGGACCTCGTAATTTTGAACCACGGTCAAGTGACGAGGACGACACCCCAGCTGGCACCCCTTCTCCTAACATCCACACCACGACAACGGGAGGACTTTGGGCCCCCGAACAGATTTAACGTGCATCAGCCCCGGCTACATGGTTCTTCGGTGGCCAAGGATCGAACTCATGGCTGAACAAAAACCGCCGGCCACGAATCCGATACCATGACCACTAGGTTACCACGGCCCTTTATTAGAGTGATGATAGTATTTAGGAGAATAGATTAATTTCCCCCCCCCCATTAAATTTATATTTACAGCATTTTCCCCCACCAATACCCAAACATTACGTTAGATACACTAAAATAATTTCCGTTATTTTTCCGACATCGATCAGTACAACTATTCCAAGCCATGAAGCAATTACCTGATGCATCAATCTTCCCTGTAACGGATACTATTTGGAATATCGAACAAGTTTCTTGCAGGTACAATAGACATCTACATAAAGTGTATTTCTATATTTTTCCGAACGGAAAGAGGAAGTTATGAGCAGAAAGTCCGTTTCAATAACAGAGAAACAACACGAGGGCTATTGTTAATTTTGGACCTCTCAAATAACAAGGACGACACCCGGGCTGAAACTTTCGTGGGTGTGAAACTCTAGGGAGGAGAGGACTTTGAAATTCTACTAAATTTAACTTGTAGTCTCTATAGTAAGAATTTCCATATGTATTTCTAGGAATGAAGAGAGTTCTTATAAGTTATCAAGGGATACATGCGACTTGATACCTCAAACGCATATTTGACCATGTAGCAACCATTTTAACAGACACAAAATTACACGGCACATATTGAAATACAAGTAAAACACCAAAACTCTTGGATCATTTATTGGGAATTTTTGTACACAAGTCGGATTTAAAACAGTTTAGTAAAAGCAAAATAAAAAAGAACGCGTATACATTTTAAACGTTTCTGTATTAATTTTAAAATACTGGCAGAACCTTCAGTTTCAGTACCGAAATTGTAATGAAGTCTTCAGATTTTTCCTTTGATATTGTAACTGGGATCCTTGTCGTAGTCTTTAATGTGTTGCTCCATGAGCCAGATTTGGCATTTCTGATGTGTACATCGATTAAAAAATTCTCATTCTATTGAAACACTTTTGATGGATTAATTCAGTCTCTTCAAGTCCCTCCCCATACCTCCGATTTCGTTTTATACTTTCAGAATCGAGGCACATCCTTAGAGTATTTAATTCAATATCCAGACAGCTCAACAGTTTCACCAAATAATATGAATTCGGAAGGCGACTGCAAAAGATACATAATTTTAATAACACTATTATTAATTCATACTTCAAAATGCAGCTCAATAGCTTTGAACATTCAAATATCATCGACAAGATCTTTTTTGAACCAAATTCTATAAAATTAACATCAATTGGTATGACAATCATTTTTATATCCGTTTGCTTATTAACGTAACACCAAGACGATAACAAACCTCAATTTTAGGTGTGGATTAAATGGCAACATCCGAACTGGAATCTCCTTTGCCAAATTTCCATTGGAAAGATTAGGGCCTGTAGATTTAAAGTGCATATACCCCGGTTACACAGGGGGCTTTTAATGACATCAGGTGACAAAGAGGCGCGAGTAAGAGAAGACAGATTTTAAAAGAGTTATAGATCAAGACTAAACCAATAGTTCTACCTTTCAGGACACAAATTTAAAGTGTTGCTGTCAGGCAACTACAGTTTTAGTTGAAGATAGCAACAGGTTATATTGAAGCTCTTAAATCTCAGGCGCCTAAATAAATTTTTTTAAATCCAGTTATTTGTACAAATACAAGTTATTTGTCGTCCTAGATGACGAGATCAAGAAGCCGAAGCCAAACTAAGGAAGAAGAGGGCCGAATGGAAGTCTAGGTTTATGGCACAAATGCCAAATCTGGCCATGTTACCACAAACTATATCTGCGATCTAGCGATTGAGTGAATGTAAAGGTTATTGGCGCAAGAGCCAGATATGGCTATGCTGCGCCAAACAAGATTAAACTGTGGTCTAGACGTTAAGGTGAAAAAAAGGTAAAAGTGTTTGACAAGGAGGAGAGTCGAAATAGATTTGATTTTGATTTAGTTTATATTAACGTCGCACTAGAAGCAACACGAGGGCTATTGGCGACGGACCTCATAATTTTGAACCACGGTCAAGTGACGAGGACGACACCCGAGCTGGCACCCCCTCTCCTAACATCCACACCACACCAACGGGAGGACTTTGGGCCCCGAACAGATTTAACGTGCATCAGCCCCGGCTACACGGCGGGTCTTCGGCGACCAAGGATCGAACCCGCAACTGAACGAAAACCGCCAGTCCACGACCTTGACCACTAGGCTACCGCGGCCCCCGAATCGGATCCAGAATTAGACTGATTTGATGGTGAGCAATAGACATATTGATGCAATTTAACAGAATTACAGAAATCTACCATTCATCATTATAGTAAATTGTAACCCTTCCATTTTAAATAAACTTCGCAATTTAGAAATATAATTTACTTCTCTTGATAATTGTAATAACGAATTCTCTTCGAAGTGCGACGGCAATAATACCAACACAAGAGCAATTGGTGATCGATCTCGTAACTTTCTCCTTGTCGCTCAGCTGAAGTTAACTCCTGAGCGGCCCTCTCTCAGAACTACCCCACCTCAACCACGGGAGAATTACGCAATTTGAGTGAGGGAGCGATAGTGAAGTTTATTGGCGCAAGAGCCAGATATGGCTATGTTGCTCCCAAAATGATTTAACTGGCCTAGACGTGAAAAAAGAAATGGAAGAAAAGACAAATTAGTTAAAAAGGAGGTTCGAAAATAGAGAAGGATCTCTAGGGTATCCCGGTTGCGTGTCACCCGTGTTTACCAAAGACAGTAAACCTTATAGGAATTACGCAACTTTGATTTAACATGCATCAACCCACTACATGATCAGCCTTAGGATATGGAGAAATGCTCCTAGGGATATTTAGTTTATATATAGAGAGAATCTGATCTGGCCAAGACGCAAATATTCTGGAACGAAAAGGGAAATTTTGATCGGGATAGTAAATAGCTAGCGTCTCCCCCTGGTCAGCGAGGGACCGAGGGGTTATGGCGCAAGAGCCAAGGTAAGCTCTTGCGTTCCCCTGGAGCAAATCCTCCCCTAGAGTTCAATAAACGGTACACCCAATGGGAAACACAGGGGTACTTCCTGAATAAGTAGAACTTCCCCGGGCACAAGAAATACAATAAAAATTCTGAAAAATAATCATTTACTTACCAGCGAGGACAAAGGAGTTTCCTCTGAACTTGGCAAGACAGTCTCTTTTGGAGACTGATCCGTATCAGTTTGGATACCATTTTCTACAGGTTTAAATAGTTGTTCACTCTTTAATACTTTGGTATCAACATCTTCCATTTTCGTCAACTCATCGGTCTCCATGGGCAGTTTTCCCACCTTTCCTAGAGAAATTTTATACTCCTTCATTGCTCTTGTAAACGCGAGTTTCAAATTGAGCATAAATCTTTTAGTTTCCGAGACGATTTGAAGTCTTCGAAACGAAGTAGATATTTTCTCTTCATTAGGAATCACGTCGTAGCCTTGCTCTTCCTCCTTAATACCCAAAAGTGTTTGGTCTTTACGAGAAATTCGATCCAAGCTACTAATCATTTTCTTGGTCATAGCGAATAACTTTGAAATCTCATTTCTGAATTCTGTTTCAAGATTCAACAATTCCAATTCGCATTCAAGATTAGAGATAATGCGCTCTTCATCATGCTTCATTTGAAGCGAATCAAAGGCAGAATACGATAGAGATTCTGAAGTTTGAGACACATTACCAATAATGATATTCTGGGTTTTAATGTCGGCACTTCTGGCCAATTTCTTGCATTCTTCACACCGAGGTTTCGATATCACGATAACGTTACCATTCTTAGATTTAAAATAAACATCCGACAGGTTTCCGGATAGCATTTTCACGATATCTAGAGGATCTTTATAGGAACTTCGTATTTCACCGCATGTTTGATTGAAAGAGGCTTCGAAACCTCTTTGAGAACTTTCGAACATCTGAAACAAACACTCATTTAGCGTCAGTTACCAAAAACACGTGCACATTAACTCTAGTACAGCCAAATCCTAATACACGATAACTTTCTAAAAGATAATCTTAAATACAATTAGCGGTTATCAAATTTATTCAATGAGTGATCGAGGGCTTATAGCGAAAGAGCCAAATCTATACTGTGCCAAACATTTGTGTCAAAATTTCTAAAATATACGACATTTCTGTATGCTTATAGATAAATAGATGACAAGGGTTTTATGGCGCATGATCCAACTAAACTGAAACCTCGTTTGAATTCTAATATATAAAAACAGAAATTAGTTGAAAAGCGGGGGTCAAAAATAGACAAGTTTCGCTACCGTCAGAACAAATAGGCTGCTTCTAGTATTTGCTGAAGCTAGCATAGACAAGAAATTAAGAAATGAAGATGGATGACTTTGACATTCATGTTTATGAACACCAAATTTTGTAAGATTACTAGTATGGTGCACTGGACGTCGGCATTCCCGAAACTATAGTCAAAAGCATGAGAGGAAGATCCAAAGATAATAGGAAAGGGAGGGAGGGAGTGAATGTAAAGTTTATTGGCGCAAGAGCCAGACATGGCTATGCTGCGCCAAACAAGATTAAACTGCGATCTAGACGTGAAGTTGAAAAAAAGATAAGGGGTTGACAAGAAGGAGCGTCGAAAATAGAGAAGGATCGCTAGGGTATCCCGGGTAATAGGAAAGGGAAGCAACTTCCACCATAGTATATGTATATTAAGAATTTATACATTATCAAGGCTATTAGAGCTAGGAAAGCTTTAAGGGGATCACAAGTGTATCACGGGAGAGAGTCATCCAGTCACGGAGACTGGTTTGATTAACGTCGCACTAGAAGCAACACGAGGGCTATTGGCGACGGACCTCATAATTTTGAGCCTCGGTCAAGTGACGAAGACGACACCCGAGCAGGCTCCCCTCTCCAAATTTCAACGGAAGGACTATGGACCCCAGACAGATTTAACATGCATCAGCCCCGACTACACGGTGGGTCTTTAGCTGCCAAGAATATAGCCCACGACTGAACGAAAACGCCGGTCAGGAATCCGAAACTATTACCACCAGGCTACCGCTGCCTCCACATCATGCCTACGTGAGAACTTGAGCCCCGGCTGCACTATTCTTGTGGCATCAAGGTTAAGATTCATAACCCGTTGAAAACTACCGGCTGCGAATCCGCGACCATGACCAATGGGCTACCGTCACCACACAGGCACCGTGGTATTAGTCTTACTCTTTTCGGCTATTACAAGGGTTTGCAACAATAGTTTTCATCTAATCGAACATTAAGACTAGTTCATTAGCTTTTCTTACCCAATTTTTAATGAGCGTCATTTCGTTAAATCCAAATCTTTTCCAAGAGCCAGTTTCTTGAACGCCACCGAGAGTTCTTCAGAGAAAGTCTCGGCTATTTTGTAATCAAGTTAGGAGGCCTATTCAATCTTCCCACAAGTCTACAACTCTTAAAACATTGAATTGGACATCAAAAGTAGCGTTTGGGGTTGTAACCTTCTTTCAAACAAAGATTTGATGGAATCCATTTATACTAGTTTACAAACAGTACTAGTCGAAAGCTCGAGTATTACTCAAGAAATCATATGGAATGAAGTTTTAATGTACCTATACCTACTTTTAATATAAAGAGATTTTAGATCAAGTCTTAAATTATGTTTGGTTCAAGTTTCAGCGAGTGCTAGTAGCATTGCCCAGGAAGTTGCGGTAGATCCTCAACGATCTTTACTTTCGACAAAAGACGCTCCTTTGGAACATTTCTACAATGAACGGTGGACAGTAACGCCCCCGTTGGGAGACTGTAGGATCGTGCATGCATTTTAATTTCAACTAAAGTTTACCTGTTCGATAGCCGTGCGAGGATTTAATGTCCTAAAATGCGAAATGCGATGCAAAGCTTGTTAAATTTAAAACGAGTGTTTCACTTGGTTACAAGTAGAATACAATGGGATGTTTGTTACTCGATGACATGCAACGAGATAGTCCTACAAGCGTCTGGCCTCAATGTCTAGTCTTAATACTGTGAGAATTTCCATTATAAGCATACACAATACTACAGTTATATTAACCATCAGCATTTAGAAGAGTTTTACAGATCAGAGTCATCCGTTGCACAGCTTTATTTTAAAATTAAAACACCAGCCGTTTCCGGTCAAAATTGGGCAAGAATTCAAATAACTATCAAATCTAATACTGCTGGAGTCTAATAAAATAGACAATCATTCCGTAAAATGGAGTTGCATTCATCTTCAAAAATAATTTCAAAGAGATTCGAACAGCTATTTTGTTAACAATAAACATGCAAATTAAAATATTCAGGAGTATTCAACTCATAGAAACTTTTGCTATACAATAACTATACACCAGCGGTAATTTAATAAGATTGTAGAATTAAATATCCAAATTTAAATTGTTATTCAAAGCTATTGAAATCTTCAAAAATCATGTGCCGAATGAAGTCTCTGCTATTCAATGGATGCAAGTTGTTAACCAAGAATGTCAAGGAACTCTGCACAGAGTCTTAAACTCGCGTAATCGAACTAGAAATATTATAAAGAGAAATAATGTTACTCACGTCAAAAACTGCCGAGTTCACAAGAGTTACACCAAAAGAGCCTGCAATAAAAGAGACGATCGTCCAATAGTTACGCTCCTTCATGTTCAGATAGAGACAGTAGCCAAGGCCAGCACCACTAAGCAACGCCCCTGAAATAAGTTCTTTCCAGTTCTGCTTAAAGAATCCATATGGGGATGGAGGTTTGGAAACGGTCTGAAAGAAAAGGCGCCATTACACATTTAAGAGTTATAATTAGCCGTCAAAATTTTGAGTTGACGCATGTTAAATACCCTAGTCAGATTCCGCCGAATATGGAGTTTAAGATAACCACAAGTTCTAGAAACTAAACGAGACCAAGATACCACGCTCAGCTGGCAGAGGTTTAAATAGAGTGGAAATTTAGATCCGATTGCCAATGTTCCTCAAATTACAAACTTAAAGGTTTAATGGAAAGTTCTGATTAAGCAAATTAAAATCATTGGAACTACGACCGATTTTAGAAGTGCCGAACATAACTCCTTCTCTACCGGAGGGAGAAAAGCTTCTCTGGGCCCGCAGCTTCACAAGTTTAGTTTTAGTTTTTATTAACGTCGCACTAGAAGCAACACGAGGGCTATTGGAGACGGACCTCGTAATTTCGAACCTCGGTCAAGTGACGAGGACGACACCCGAGCTTGCACCCCCCTTCTAACATCCACACCACGCCAACGGGAGGACTTTGGGCCCCCAAATAGATTTAACGTGCATCAGCCCCGGCTACACGGCGGGTCTTTGGCGGCCAAGGATCGAACCCGCGACTGAATGAAAACCGCCGGCCGCTAGTCCACGACCTTGACCATTAGGCTACCGCGGCCCCAGCTTCACAAGCGTCACACTGTGCCCAGAAGATTTTAGATATTAAGCCCAATTCGCGAAAGAAATTGCTCTTAAAACTTGCTATTCATTAGAACGCTTTGGTTTTTACATATATTATTCAAAATGCGTTAAGCTTAATATATGCGAAAAGAGATTTAATCGAAAATTATATTTACATAAGAAATCATAGCAAAAAAATTCAAATATAATTACATTAGTTACTTAAATTTCATGGTTTGATGTGCAGTTACATGTAATATCAAGATATAAAAATTAATTTTGTCTTGCTGTATGGCATTTTTATAAAACAATTCTTCAATGCATAGTCCAACGTCACATGTCTTACAAATATTTTGTCAACTTTTGACAAAAGATTTCGAGCAAAGGTCACATCTTAGTCCTTTTATTTAATGGCTATGTACAGATTTGCATTATTTTCGCTAACATCACCGAAACCGAAATTTAGGAATTGATGAATAAATCTGACAGAAACTCTTTTCGTCACGACTGTAGCTACAAATAAAAACCGACCGAATGAAACGAACAGCAGAGAGAATCCGTAACCCAAACCCCTATAAACATCCATAAATTCTCATTCAAACTTCCAAGAACCATGCAAGAAAGAAAATAGTAAACTTAAAACAAGTGAACCCTTTAAATCATGTCAATACATTTAAAAATCCGCGCCGCAATACGCGTTTTTAACTATTACCCCCCCCCCTCCCGATAGCCAGAAATGAAATCCTAGCCCATATAACCAAGGTCAACACTCCAAATAAGCCGTCTATATAGATTTCGTGGCATTTACCCCAAAAGCAATATTAAAAAAAAATCAAATAAAACGTTCTCACCGAGCGTATCTCTTGATACGCTAGGCACAAGAGAGCAAACGGATTAACGCTTGCACAAACTTGAGGCTCTCGGCTAGGAAACGCCTAGAGTCATTCCTAAATCTTTTACCATTACACAAAGCTTTCAGCATACCGAAGGAGTTGCAATACAACAGATATCGGTATACAAATCCAACCCAACATTTCCTTAGGTATGGTGACATTGAGTTATTCAGAGATTTTCTTCGAAAAGTTCAGTTGCCAAATTCCACACAAACAGTCAAGACTAAGACGACGATACATATTAAAAACATTAGATTATACTATATTTAATTGACAACACAAATAAACTATACAATTAATTACTATCGTCCATTAACGTCACACAGAAACACCACGAGGACCGTTGCAATTTCTATCCTCGGTCAAGTGAGTAGACCAGAGACCTCTCCAAACCTCCACACCATAGCATTAAGACTTTGGACCTATACAGATTTCGCGTGCATCAGCTGCGCAACACGAGTCTTCCGTGAATCAGGGATCATAACTAAACAAGTGATTACTAAAAGTTTACAGATTCAGGTAATCCTTGTATAAATATTCTGAAGCACAATCAACTTTAAAGTAAATCCTATAACGAAAGGAAATTTGAGAGTTTAATTCTCTCAGAAACAATCACGTTTACAGGATTTAAGTCGGTGAGTAAATGTAAAGTTTATTGGAGCAATAGCCTGATATGGCTATGCTGCGCCAAACAGGATTTATCTGTGGTCTAGACGTGAAGTTGAAAAAGATCACAAAAGTCTGATATGAATATATAGGAGAATTCTTTTGCATTAGTTGCAGACATAGCCAAATTTGTCGAATCGTAGGAATTCAACTTGATCCTCATATTATACCAAAAGACTACTGCAAGTTTAAATTAAAAGAATATTTCCATTATATAGATACCAAAACACAAATAAAACTCATTCAGTTACTCAACAGTTCTCTCTTTTAAGTGCACATTAAACAAGATATTGGATCACTGTTGACATTACTATAGCATTCTTGCAGTCGAAATGAACAAAAATATATCAGTAGACCACTCATTTTTTGATTACTTATAATTATCTCGAATCATTTAACCGAAATATCTAAAAGCAATAAGCCTTCATTAATAAATTTAAGAATAAATAGACGTACCTTTATAGCAGCAGACATGATAACACAATAAGTCAAACACCAAAATATTTGTAACACATTAAAAGTGATAATACATAACAAGAAGGAGCATATATACCTATCATATGAAAAGTTGAACTGATTTACATATAGTAACCATGTTATGTATAATCGATCGATCGATTGATTGGTTTCCTTAACGTTGCACTAGAATACACGTAAGTTATTGGCGAATGAACTCATAATTTTGAACCCCAATCAACTCACGAGAACAAAACCTCAGCTGACATCTCCCTTTCCCAACTTTCACATCACTTAAATGGGAGGATTTTCAGCCCCGAAAGATTTAACGTATATCAGCCTCGGCTACACTGCAAGTTATTAGTGGCATCAAAGTTAGCCTTCTTCGGCCTATAATTAAAATTGACAGGTCATTCATTTCTCCTTTTCCATATTTATCAAACTCCTCTGCTACTTATATCTACCCGAGTAAAGATTCAGAAAATACTGCTAATTCTCTTCATAATTTTAACAAAGCAGTCAAACGACAATGTTACATCTCATTTTATGTATCCACGCCACATAACTTAAGAACTTTTGAGTCTCGGAATTTTTACAGTGCGTCAGCCCCCCCTACACGAAGGTCTTTGGAAATAAGAGATCCTAATCCTATGACAGCATTCAACCAAACAAGATATCATTGACTGAAACACTGCTAGTTTTCCCATAATTTATGGGCCGTGGTAACCTAGTGGTCATGGTCGCGAAGTCACGGCCGGCGCTGTTTCCGTCGAGTCGTGAGTTCGAGCCTTATGCCGCTGAGATTCCACTGTGGAGTGGGACTGTAAAATCTGTCGAGTGATCGCTTTACATTGGCATATTGCAGATGAGGAGAACCAGACGTCAGCTGAGATATTGACGTCGTCATCCTGAGGTGACGGAAAATTATGAGGCTATGATTGATTGAGATTATCCCTATGAGGCTTTATTTTTTTTTTTTATTTTTGGTTTGTTTTAGTTTTATTAACATCGTACTAGGAGCAACACGGGATATTGTTGACGGTCCTCGTAATTTTGAACCTCAGTCAAGAGACGAGGACGACACCTACGAGGCCACATTGAGTGTGCTTATTGGACTTACGAGTCGGTTCGATGGATTGATTGCTTAATAATGTCGCGCTTTGAAGCAAAATGAGTATTAATGGCGACAGACATAGTAATTTTGTTCCACAGTAAAGTGACGAGGAAGACACGCGGTCGTACTTAACTCTCCAAACTGCTACACCATACCAACGTGAGGAATTTAAGCTGTGACAAATTTAATATGCATCAGACACGCTACACGATGAGACTTCATACGCACAATAACATAAGCCCATGACTCTCCACAAACCCTGTAGACATCAACTTGCTAAAATGAAAAATCAACATTCGCTGACACCCCTCTCAGTCAAGAATTACGAGATTCCCCTAACATTGTCCTCGTATATAACTTTTCAGCGACGCTTAGCCCATCTAAACGAAATCAAAACTGATTACTCGAATTCATTAGAGATTTTAATCAAACACAAACCAAAATCTCATACAATCTTGTTTTCCAATAGCATGAAAAAAATGCTGAATCTATAAATTTATAACATAGTCGTGGACTAGAGGCAAGTCTTTTTCGTCGAGTCGTGGTTTCGAGTCTTAATGCCACAAAAGAGCTGCCATGTAGCCGGGCTGATTCACGTTAATTCTGTCGAGGCTGAATGCCTTCCCATTGAATGAGTGAATGTTGGGTCTTATGGCGCAAGAGCCAAAGCAGGCTATGCTGCAATGCCTTCCCATTGGAGTGGTTTGGAAGTTAGGAGAAGGAAGTGCCATCTGAAGTGTCGTCCTCGTCACTTAAATGAGTTTCAAAATTATAAAGTCTGTCACCAAAAGCCCTCGTGTTGCTTTTAGTGCGGCGCTGAAAAAAATCAATCAATCTCATTACTTTAAATTAGCAGACCCTTTTATTGACAAAGAGGGAGGGGTGCAGCAATTTTCTCATGCCAACAGGTTATGAACAATGCTGCCATTTTTACCTCAATACCCTTATTTTTTTTTTAATTCGGCTTTCTTATAGGTATTATAGGCTTCATACGATTCGAACTCCGCAGTGTGTGTTTCTCTATGCGCCATTTCATTCCTTTAATTATTCTTTTCATTCCATGTAAAATCTTTGTAAAATATTAAACATATTATTGGGTTAAGCACTTGTTCCATTTCTCTAGATATTTCAGCAAGTAAATAAACCACATAAAACACTCAAGAGAATTTTATTTTTTTATTTTCTATCTAAATGATCTTGAAATGGCATTGACTTTTGACTTATAAATTCGAAAAAAGAAACCGGAAAAACATTTGCTTTCGTGCTCGCGACTATATTTTATTTCTTTAATAAAACCATCTCCATATCTAAATAAAAAAAAATATCTTTTTTTCTCTTTACCAGTATTGATTATACATTCAAAAACTGAAAACATAAAAACATTTTTCCAAATATATTTTCTGGTTGCTACAACTCTTTTGCGGAAACAACGACCGAAAACTGAATTTATTTCCTTATTTTAAAACGTTTTTCTGAATTTCACTTGGTATGTGTGTGTGTCATCAAATTTTCGATCGTTAATTTAACCAACTTCCCATCAAGCTAGAGCTTTGAAATTTTGAGAATCGTTCGTACTCGCCTAACAGACAAGACGTTTGCGACAAGTTTTAACTCATATTTTCTTTAATAATGCAGTTTAGCCCAAACACTTGGCGCGATTTCAAAAATTGGCACCAAACTTGGCGATTTTTTTTTTTTTTTTTTTTGGCTGAGCGTTAAATCAGTGAAACTGAACAGGGTAGCCACATTTGGCAAAATACTGCCAAATAATTCTTGTCGCCAAGGGTAAACCTTTTCTGAATTCTGGTTCCCATTTTTTTTAATAAAATGACTTACAAACTTTCAAATGCATGTTTTGATTTTATGAGTATTATGAATTTCTTAATATGCTCACAAATGTATCTTTTTAAGTAAATTTTAAAGTTAAAAATAACTAACAGTTTTAACTAATATTTCAATAATTTTCTTTAATATACTTTGCTACCATATAAAAACGTTATTTTTAAAAACGTTGGTTTTTATATCGAATTATTTTCCTACATATCCTGAATTTATAGATTCCTTCTAATTATGCGCGCATAGGAGCTTTTTTGACGTCTTTTCTGTCGCATTTTCCATAATTATCTACCAAGTCTACCAGCGAGATGTGATAAGTCTCGGAATTTAGATGATAAGGGAAACCTATTTTTCTCAAGGTACTAGTTATTGCTGCGGCGTTATTATATTTAAACACCTTGTCGTAGTCTTGTTTATTGAATCTGTGGGAGTGTTTCTTGGAATATATATTTTCATCACCGAAAGAGGCTTTCTGATATCATCAAAATTCTACTTTTTATGACACTGTGTGTGAGTGTAAATTCTATGTATTTTTCATATTTTCTTCTTTTTAATTTTCAAATAGAAAATAGCATTCTTAAATCCACATTTATTCAATTTCATTGTTGCTTCCTAATATCTAATAAAGTAATACACTTTCATATAAATTTCTTTTCCACTGAAAATTCCATTGTAATTGTCAGTGATATAATTGTTTGAATTACATTAGTGAAATGTGTGTGTGTAGTGTGTACATAAGTTCTCTTTTCGTAGAAATATTTTACCCTTCCAGAAGACTGCATTTTATTCAGCCTCCCTCGAAAAGAATACTTGCAATCCATAGCTACCAGTGTAAGATTTTTAAAGGGTTGGGAGTAGGAAACTATTCCGCCCCCTCCAAAAGTTTTGAAACCATTTTCGTTTAAATTAAGTAAAAAAATATATGTTTATAATTTTTAACTGGAAAAGTATTCGCCTTGAGGCTCCCCAAGAATATTGCTTTATAGTTTCTGAATTCATTACTTTAATAAATGATCCACCACAAACCAACTGCTATTCCAGAACTTCCACGCAGGCCGCGGTAGCCTAGTGGTCATGGTTTCGGATTCGTGGCCGGCGGTTTTTGTTCAGTCGTGGGGTCGATCCTTGGCTGCCGAATACCCGCCGTGTAGCCGGGCTGATCTGTCAGGGTCCAAAGTCCTCCCATTGGCGTGGTGTGGAAGTTAGGAGCGGGGGGAGGTGCCAGTTCGGGTGTCATCCTCGTCACTTGACCATGATTCAAAATTACGAGGCCCGTCGCCATTAGCCCTCGTGTTGCTTCTAGTGCGACGTTAATAAAAACTAAACTAAAATCCAGAACTTCCACAGTACGGACCCAGTTATAATTGATGCACAGCTCAGAAGCATTTACGGATGCATATATTCTGGTGCCAAAATATTCTGCAGGTTTTCTCGTTAAAATATTCTTTCATTTAAAGTAAGGGTTGGAAATACATTTTCCCAATTCTTTCACTCGAATTCATGGATTTCTTCGAGGAAGTATTCCAAACCCAAGCCTTTATGTATCATATCACCTATACTTTCTCCACTCGGACGCTTTTATGTCAAAGACCTGTAGATCTCTTCAAAAAGATCGAAATTAGCAGGGATTTCAAACCGTGGCCGGCGAACTGGTAGATTGTTGCGACTAAGATATTCAAAGTATCTTTCCAAGTAAAAGTTGGCGTACGATTTTTTATAGAAAACAGGGTTCTTTTCACTGACCCTAATATTCGTATCTGGTATACATCAAAAATTGTATCCCTGATATCCCTCTCGAAATAATTCTTGACTAAAAATTTACTTTCCTTCCGAACATTTTAAAACTGCGGTAGAAGTGTGATCAGTCAATCTCTTGAAGGTGTTATCAAATATCTCATAGGTAGTGGATTTAACATCATTACTGTAAGTATATCAATAAATCATTATGTCCTAGATAGATTAAGGATATCAAAATTCTTTATTCAGCGTATAAAATATAAGTACAGAGATTATAAAATTAATAGTCGAACATAGATCGGGGCTTCACAAAGTCAATATATAAAACACAGTAAAATGAGTTGCCCGACAGAAATTTGGGATTAAAAAGAACGCTGAATAAAAGAACACAAAAAAAAAATCCGACATCATGGACGAGTAGGGAAACAGCAAAACACAAAACATCGGATGAAAGCTGGAGATGACACACAAGAAAAATGAAAAGTCAACACAAAGTCTTTAAGTGCAGAAAGGCATATTCAAAAGAAATAAGCAAATAGCTCCACAAGTCTTGAGACACAATCTTGGAGAATCTTCCGGAAAAATTAGGTCGAAGAAGTAGTTTCTTGGCCGTGAATTTTTGAGGCCAGGAGAGCGAGGCTTGGAGCGACGAGTCCAGGGAGGCCCCTATCCTCAGGTTCAACGCAAAAAAATAAAAAACAAGTCATTAACACCAATACAGAAAAATAAAATATAATGTGAAATAAGGTGGAGTGCAAGGCTTGCCACAAGGTAGGATGAATTCCCACCAACACACACGTGCATAATCTAAGAACAAACAAATTTGGGTCTATAGTTAAAAAATCATGAGAGCCTGGACAAGACCTGACTCCAGTAAGGCCCAATTATAGAAATATCATTAATGAACTGATTACTAGTAGATTCCAAGTCAAAAGGGTAAGAAGACAAAAAAATTTACTTTCGAAAAAGTAGAAAAACCTAAATTAAATCTAAGGCACGCAGAAATGGAAAATTAGAGAAATAAAATGCTGTACACAAAAAGTGTACCAGGAAATATAGAAAAGAAGAGGTTCCATTCGGTCACTTAATCCCGTATTTACTTACAGAAGACGAATCCTGAGGGCTATCCCGTGTTTCATCATCATTGTATCACCTTTGAATTATGTTGTTTTAAACTTGTCTGAGAATTGCCTTTGGTGGAGGAAGCCCCACCATAACTTTTCTTTATTTAAAATAGTATTTTTGCACCATATGGGAGATATTAACCTTGCGAACTTACAGTGGTTTCTTCATCAATTATTGTTCTTAATTTATCAATTGTTCTCAAGAGAACTTGGAACTCTGGAAATCGTTAAAATATGGATTTTTTATTAGTAAGATTATTTTTTTGAAAGCATAAGAGTTTAAATTAGTTTAGTTTTTATTAACGTCGCACCAGAAGCAACACGAGGGCTATTGGCGACGGACCTCTTAATTTTGAACCACGGTCAAGTGACGAGGACGACACCTGAGCTGGCACCCCTCTCCTAACATCCCCATCACTCCAACAAGAGGACTTTGGGCCTTGACAGATTGAAAGCATAAGAATTAAACGTTGGGAGTGAAATAAAAAAGTATAAACAAATAAATTTTAAGTCTTGACCACACACCTTTTCGGAGGTAGTTTCAGTAGGGTTTGTTTTTTTATCAAAGATTTTTTGAAAACTGATTTTATTTTGATCATAACTGATCGTTTACTGTTTTTATTAGCGAGTATCTAATCTTTCATTATTAAAGATTTAATGATATCTTGTTCTTTGTTTGTTGCATTTATGCAGCCAATTCTAATTTCGTTTTATATTAATTTCATAATTTTTGTCCTTATTCATCATATATATAATTGAAGAAAAGCTTGATTAGTTTTTGCAGACAAACTTGAAAATGGGTTTTCTTGGTTTGCGTTTTTTAAATGTATTTAAAATGTTACTCGTAATGTTAAATATTTATCGGTAACTATTACTTCTTTATGTTTTGCAAGCAAAAAAATAATGAATCCTTTCTGCAATAAAATTAATATTTTTTTATAAAATCAATTTTGGAAAACCCTTTAAGTTCAAAATTTTCTATCTTTTGAAATCTGATCTGATCACTTGAGCGCTGAGAATGAGTGTGCGATTTTGGAGAGGAAATGCACAGATATTGGAATGCTGGGCAAAACAGAATGCAACTATGAACTAGACGTTTCAAGAAGAGGAAGAAAATTAAAAATTAACACATGTAGGTTCGAAAGTAGAGAAATATATCCCGGGGTGCGTTACTCATGCTTACGGAAGATAGTAAACTCTATGGGGGGGGGGGAGACCACTAGGGTGCTTCGGGTGAGTGATGCCCGTATCTACTTGAAGAAGTTAAGCCTCTGACAGCAAAGTTGCACTGGGAATTATCACGAGGCCTATTGGCGAAACCGTGGTCAATTCGGCACAGGACGAAACGTGAGTAGGTTCTTCCCTCTCAAAGCGGCCGGAATAGCCTAGTGGTCATGGTCACAGACTCGAGGTCGATGTCTGTCTATATAATATATGACATGACAGAAGTTTACTGGCACAAGAGCCAGATGTGGCCATTCTGCCCCCAACAAGATGCAACTGTGGTCCATATGTATGAAAAAAAATTGGAAAAAGATAAAAATTGGTTGACAAGAATGAGGGTCGAAAATAGAGAAGGATCACTAGGGTATTCCAAGGGCACGTCAACCGAGTTTACCAAAGACAGTAAATCAAATGGAAAAGAAAAAGGTAACTAGGGTGCCTCGGCGTCATGATGCCCGAACCTACCTTAAGAAAGCAAGTCCCTGGGCTTTCGTCGAGTCGTGAGATCGAGCCCGATGCCACAGAAAAGTCACTGTGTACCCGGTCTAATGCACTTCAAATCTGTCGAAGCTAAAAGTCCTTCCATTTGAGATGTATGAAAGGAGAGGGAGGGGCCCGCTCAAGTGTCGTCTTCATTTGAACGAGGTTTAAAGTTTCGAGGTCAGTGGTCAATAGCCCCAGTGTTGCTTCTAACACATGGTTCAATAAGTTCCGAGACTAACCCAGAGATGGCGCTCGTAGTAAACCAGTAACCAGGTCTTTCTAGAGTACGAACCTTTGCTTGAAACGTGTCAAAATTTTAAGTTGATCGGACCAGAAACAGCTGAGTTATCGAGGTTGGAGTAAAGTCGTTTTGTAGTTTGTTTAAAAAATGGAAAAAACAGAGTTTCGTGTTCTGATAAAACATTGCTTTTAATGGGTAAAAACACCGTGCAAGCGAAACAATGGATTGAAAAATGTTACCCGGACTCTTGTCCATCAAAAGCAACGATTTGTCGGTGGTTTGCCGAGTTTAAACGTGGTCGTACCGACACAAATGACTCGGAACGCTCGGGTAGACCTGTGGAAGCCGTTACACCGGAAAATGTGAGTGAAGTGACAAAAATTATAATGAAAGATCGTAAAGTGAAGCTCCGTGAGATTGCTAAGATGACACAGATATCATATGGAAGTGTATTTACTGAAAAAGGTTTTTTGAAGTGAAGTGAAAAAGGTTTTTTCCAAGTGGGTGCCGCGATTGCTTTCGATGGAACAAAAACAGCAACGAGTCGATGATTCAGAAAGCTGTTTATCGCTATTTACTCGCAACAAAAAAGATTTCTTGCGTCGTTACGTGACCATGGACGAAACATGGGTACATCACTACACTCCAGAGTCGAAGCGGCAGTCATCTGAGTGGCGCATGGCTGGCGAAAGCCGTCCGAAGCGTCCGAAAACGCAGCAGTCAGCTGGCAAAGTCATGGTGTCAGTTTTTTGGGATACGCATGACGTGATTTTCATTGACTACCTCGAAAAAGGTAAATCGATCAACAGTGATTATTATATTGACTTGCTGGTGCGTTTGAAGGAGGAAATCGCAAAAAAACGACCGCACAGTCTCGGGACTTATTGATCCATGTGTTAGTGCGACGCGTTACTAAAGCCAAACCAAACTCTCCAAATTTCCACATCATGCCGATAAGAGGATTTAACACCTCGAAAAACAATTAACGTGCATCAGCTCCGCTACATAGTGTGACTCAAGTTGCATCAGGTCTCGAAACCTCGACTCGACGGAAACAACACCGACCGCGAGTCCGAGACCTGCCCATTAAGTTACCGTGGCCGTTCGACTTTTTGAGGAGAGAGTAAATGAAAGGCAGCCCTATTGTTTCTGAACATTTTGGTGGGAAACTCTTAATACCTTAAAAACTTCGAGAATTATCGAGAAAAAATTAAACCTTGCTTAACTTGCATTTTTTGTTATATCTTCATTTTCCTCTAAACAAAAAAAAACTTTAGCTTGCGCATAAATTTTTTTGATTGCGATAGTTTATTAACGACCTCTAAGAAGCAACACTAGGTGGGCTGTTGGCAGAATACTCAGGAGGACCAAGCTCACCAAAAGGAAGTTAAGAGAGGGAGGTTGCCAGTTCAGGTGTTGCTCTAGTCACTTGAATTGGGTACAAAATTCAGATGCCCGTCGGCAGTACCCTCGTAATGTTTTTAGTACTACGTTAATAAAATCAAATCTTTCGAACTATAGTCATTCTTAAGGAGTTTCGAATTTAAAGAAATTAATGCTAAAATTCAATTCCAAAGCATCTACACTCCTGATATCTTGAAGTGTACTAAGCTGACACAGGTTCATAGCAAAATAACCAAATATGGCAGAAAAGTGCCAAAAAAGGCGTAACTGATCTAGACATTTGAAATGAAAAATTGGTTGACAAGTAGAATCCATTTGTTATTTAGGGCCGCAGCTCCCATGCTCACCAAAAACTGTCAACTCCATGGGAAGGGAAAAGTCACTGCCGCACCTCAGTTTTTAATTGACAAAACACTCAGAAGCAACATGAGGGCTGTTGGCGACAGACCTCGTAGTTTTGAAACCGATGAAGGCCACACTCAGAGATAGCACCTCTCTAAGCTTCCACACCATGCCAAAGGAAGTTTAGCTACTTTAAGTTTAGTTTTTATTAACGTCACACCAGAAGCAACACGAGGGCTATTGGTTACGGACATCGTAATTTTGAACCTCGGTCAAGTGACGAGGACAACACCAGAGCTGGCTCCCCTTCTAACATCCACACCACGTCTCGGGAGGACTTTGGGCCCCGAATAGATTTAACGTGCATCAGCCCCGGCTAAAAAGGATCTTTGGCGGCCAAGGATCGAACCCGCGACTGAATGAAAACGCCGACCGCTAGTCCATGACCTTGACCACTAGGCTACCGCGGCCCTCTATGCCAGGGGGAACCTCAGAATTATGATGCTCGTACTTGCCTAAAGGTCAATTCCCGAGAGGCTAATAGTTGGAAAATATTTAAAAGAATCATCAGATGAACATATTGGGCGATTCAATGGAAATTTATGACTAATATTCCTTTCCTATTTTACAGAAGCATTTTTCCGAATAAATATTTTGTTAATTTGTTTCAAACATTCTAATGGACATGTTTTGAGAAAGTATTTTTATAACAAATATGACTTTAGGAATAACAAGTCTCTTTAAATTGGCATGTAAAATTGAAGTCATTTTAACCAACAATGTATTTAACTTAAGCTATGGTGATTATTTATCATACGTTTCAAATTAGATATGCAGTTTTATTCCCTCTTCTGTTAACGACGTTTTCCAGTCACTATATTACCAACTATTCTAAACCGGTAAAGAAATCAAGTTGTGCAAAACTTCCTGTGAATTGCAATGGAGTCAGTCGGAAATATATTGAAGGTTCTCGATATCACTATGAATATCTACAGGAAGCATATTTCTAGAATTTTCAGAAGAGCGGGAGAGGGAAGAGGTAGAGCCAGAAATTTGTTTTATTAACAAAGAAGCAACACGAGGGACGATTTGAGACAGATTGAGCCTCTGTTAAGAGTTTAGTTTTTTATATTAACGTCGCACTAGAAGCAACACGAGGGCTATTGGCGACGGACCTCGTAATTTTGAACCACGGTCAAGTGACGAGGACGACACCTGAGCTGGCACCCCCTCTCCTAACATCGACACCATGCCAACGAAAGGACTTTGGGCCCCGAACAGATTTAACGTGCATCAGCCCCGGCTACACGACGAGTCTTTGGCGGCCAAGGATCGAACCCGCGACTGAACGAAAACCGCCGGTCGCTAGTCCACGACCTTGACCACTAGGCTACCGCGGCCCGCCTCTGTTAAGAGACTAAGGCGACACGAGCTTTCACCGCCTTCTCCATACTTCACTACCCCAACGGCATAAATAGAGACCACGATAGATTTACCGCACACCATCACCGCTACATGGAAGGTCTTCACAGACTGATCTGATCCATGCTTAAACAAAAGTGCCGTCCGGGAGTCCGAGACCATGATCACTAGGTTATCAAGGCCACGCGTGAGATTAGGACCACAAAAATATTGAATAATGATCTACTTGCATACCGTTTCACTCATTGACTTAACACTCAGCATTAAATCAAGAAATGAAACTTCCATTTCGTTACTTATTCTACATGAAAATATTGGCCGATGAGTATTCAAGATTATTCGATCTCCAAGTTCTTAACACGATTATATTAATCTTGAGAATGTTTCAAGACTCATGCGAAATTACATATTAAATAAAAGCTTTTAATTTCTTGTAGTGAACCATAAAGGATTCTATGAATACTTAAGCTTGCGTAAAAAGTTATAAAAATCTTTCAATCAGTACAGCGAGTGTAATTAGATTTCCATAAACATCTTAATATGCAACCGATACCTTTCTTTCAGAGAAAAGAAATAGTTGTACCAAGAATCAACCATAGTAGTAAGATTAACCGAGATTTTGTATCCGAAAGAAAAGTTTCTCGGAGGGACGTATAACAAAAGCTTTCAAATCTTCAATTTGTATATTGTTAAATATGTGCAGTTTGATTTCATATAAAAATTATTTTCCTTTTTTGGGTAATACCCGCATTTCATTTTAATATTATGTCATAGCGATCAAATTTGCTTGGAATACCAAAATTTGAATATTTACCTTTATCGAGTTTGCTTGTTAATGCCGAGAAATTCACCACTAGTGAGCGAGTTTAAAGGCTCAAGATTCAGACGTGGCTATACTGCGCCAAAAAAGATTTAACTGCGGTCTAGACGTGAAGGAAAGACAAAACTTGGTTCACATGAAGGAGAGACGAGAATAGTTTAGTTTCAATTAACGTCGCACTAGAAGCAACTCGAGGGCTATTGGTGACATACCTCGTAACTTTGAGCCACGGTCAAGTGACGAGGACGACACCCGAGCTGGCACCCCCTCTCCTAACATCTACACCACGCCAAAGGGAGGAGTTTGGGCCCCCAAACAGATTTAAAGTGAATTAGCCCCGGCTGCACAGAGAGTCTTTAGCGACCAAGGATCGAACCCATGACTGAACGAAAACTGCCGACTACGAATCCAAAACCATGACCTTTGGGTTACCGCGGGCCGAGACTAGAATGGAGAAGGATCGCTACGATATCTCGGGAGAGCATAACCCGTGTTTACCAAAGACAGTAAACCCCATTGGGAAGAAAATCACTAGGGGGCCTCTGAAGGCTATAGTCCGAAAGGCTGAACCACAGTCAAGCAACGAGGACAACACCAGATCTACTTTCTCCAGACTTCTACACACCCTCAGGTGGGATAATAGCCTCGCTACAGTGTGGGTTTTTATACGAGATACCAGGAATGATCTGCGTTATTCTAACTTTGTTATCAAGATACATGTGGAGCATCAATACCCCAGTTTTAAGATAACACGCAGCGTCAAAGACTGTTCTTTAAGACTAGTTATTAAAATAATGGTCAAAGAATAATTTGAAATAAGGAAATTCTTATGAAACAAACTAGTGTACCGTTGGATAATTTATTGGGAATTTTTTTGTACACAAATCCGATTTAAAACAGTTTAGCAAAAGCAAAATAAAAAAGAACGCGTATACATTTTAAACGTTTTTATAATTGCTTTAAAATACTGGCAGAACCTTCAGTTTCAGTACCGAAATTGTAAAGTCTTCCGATTCTTCTTTTTCGATATTGTAACTGGGATCCTTGTCGTAGTCTTTAATGTATTGCTCCATGAACTAGATCCGGCTTTGCGATCAGTGTACGTTGATTAAAAGTCTTTATTCCTTTGAAACACTTTTGACGGATCTACGTCTCTTCAGTTCTCTCACCATACCTCCAATTTTGTTTTTTATACTTTCAGAATCTGAATATGCGACTATCGACTTATTGGATTCACTATCCTGACAACTGGTAGCATCATCTTCCTCATCGTCGTCATAGTGTATCTCTGAAATGTCAAAATACGGCTGCAAGAGAAAAAGCATCTTAATATACATAATGTTAGATTACGCATCAATAACTTAAGCTAGTTTAGAAATTCACATTGATAACAAAATAAAGCTACGTATAAGCAACAAACCTGATCTCTATAAAATTGATGTCAATCGGCATACATCTATTTTTCATCGTTCTGTTCATTAACTTTGCACAAGGAACATCGAGTTTGTTGGCAACGATTTTGAACCTCGGTCAAGAGAACCATACCCGAATTGACCCCTCCCTCTCCAAGCTTTTGATACAGGAGAGCTTTGAACCTCCAGATTTAACGAACATCAGCCCAGCTAAACAGAGTTTTTAACAGGGTTAACACTCGAACTCAGACTACGAAGGCAGCCGAGTATTCACAGCTAAGAGGCCATGACCGAGGGACGGAAAGGGATCGCTAGGCCCCCCCACGTTGCCCCAATCCTACGTACAAAAGACAAGCCAGACACTAGGTACCCCCTTTTAATCTCTTCTCACAACATGCATAGGCTACAATGGGACCATTCTTTCACACGATTGCCATATGGGCTTAGAAAATCTGGTAAACCCTTAATATTACGATCCACACGATGGAAAAGAATGAGGAAAAATTAGTTGGAAAGAAAGGTAAAATAGTAGCACGTGTTCAATAGCAGTATACCCCCCCCCATGAGAAACACTAGGATGATTCGCGGTACGATTTTTGTACTTCCTGAAGAACGCAAGCCTCCGAAGATACAAGAAATAGAACAGCAACACTCCAAAAAGAATCCAATTGTTTACTTACCCGTGTGAACGGAAGAATTTCCATCGAACCCTGTATGGCCGCTTTTTCTGGAGAAGAGGCAACATCAGTTTGGGTGCAGTTTTCTTCAACCTTAAGTGGTTCTACACTCTGCAATACCTGTTTCGTTAACTTATCCGTCTCTATGGCTAGTTTTCCCACCTTTGTAAAAGACTTTACACACTCATTCACTACTGTACCAAACGAGCGGTTCAATTTAAAAACAAGATTCCTCGTTTCCAAGACGATTTCACGGGCTTTGAGAGACATTAGTTCCTCTTCATAGGGAGACTTGTAGTTGCCTTGTTCTTCCTCCGCATTACCCAAAGCTTTTGGATATCCTGCACGAGAAGTTTGTCCTAAATTACTAATTGCATCCTTTGTCGTAGCGATTAACTTTGAAATATCAGTATCCAATTCCGCTTCAAGATCCAATTCACATTCACGATTCAAGGCTCTGAAGTCTTTTTTATACTTTTGCATTTGAAGCAAATCGAATGTTGCATCTGAATTCGATTCTCGGCAATGAGTCTCAAACTTCCGAGTCTTATTGTATGTACTTCTGGCTAATTTCTTGCATCTTTCACACTGAGCTTTCGATATCCCTATAACGTCATCATTCGTAGATTTAAAATAAACATCAGTCATGTTTTCGTACAACACTTTCATGATATCCAGCGGGTTATAGATGGTTTGCGTTTGAGAGCAAGTTCGATTCGGTGAGGCTTCAATAAGTTTCTGCGAGCATCCGGACATCTGAAAAAGATAATTTCGCGTTAGTCATCTAAAAACATGCACATTAGCTCAAATAAAGTCGAATCTATAATATATGCCGATTTCTAAAAAGAACAAGTCGGATATTTATAGTTTATGGGGATAGAGATTAAAATCCAAAATTATTCTTTCAAAATATTATCACAACTCTATACTCATAATGAAGATTCAAGGAGATGGTTAAGGTTTATGTTTCAAGGGCCAAACAGAGACAAACACCGTATACACATAGGCAAGAAAATTAGTAGACAAAGAGGGTCGAAAAATGAAGCAAAGACTGGTATTCCTAGAATGCATCATCCTTGCTTGGAATGTTATTTATGTTGCAAGTGACAATATAGTCACGCAGCAAATATTTTTTACATTGATCTCGATACAAAGAAAATCGACGAGTTTGCAATACAGATAACATTCCGGGTGCATCATCCATGTTTAAAGACAGTGTTCAAGAATATACGTAGACACCCAAGAAGACTTACTATGACGATTAGTTTCCTCAATAGTACACAAGTCTTTGTTTTCGGGGATGGGGGGGTTACAAAATTAGGAGCGATGAAAAGTTTTATTCGGAATAAATTAGAACAGAATTGTTAAGTCTAATGACAGAGCCAGATGCGACTATGCTACTTCAAACAAAATGCAACGAGAATCTCACACAATGGGAACTGTACTCTAACACCGAATCCGTTTCCTCCCCCCCCATTAAACTCCAAGGTGTAAAAGTCAGGTTTTTAAAAACTCAAATGAAAAAATTTGCATTTAATTTTGAAATTCAATTGTTTTTTTTTTTATGTTTATTACAATAAGACGACTTGGTATAAATCTCCAGTTGTAATGTTAAGTTTAGTTTTAGTTTAGTTTTTATTAACGTCGCACTAAAATCAACACGAGGGCTATTGGCAAACGGACCTCGTAATTTTGAACCATGGTCAAGGGACGACGACGACACCCGAGCTGGCACCCTCTCCTAACATCCACAAAACGTCACGGGAGGACTTTGGGCACCGACAGATTTAACGTGCATCAGCCCCGGATACACGGCGGGTCTTTGGCGGCGAAGGATCGAACCCGCGACCTAACGAAAACCACCGGTTATGAATCCGAAACCATGAGCACTAGGCTACCACGACCATATAAAAAGCAAATAAGATGCGACGAGAGTTCTCCCATCAAATCAGATTTAAAATGAGATAATGCAAGAGAATTGCTTGGACCACTGCCTTTAGACAAATTTTGGATCCAAACTCAGATAGCGTGGCCAAGATTAGAGAGGCAACTATCAGCTACGATTTATGAGCGAGTGACTAAATTTTAATGGCGCAAGAGCCAAAGCAGGCTATGCTGCGCCAAACACTTGTTAAAAGCTACGATTTATACCCGGCAGTTCATAACAAGCTCCTTCACGAATGTAACTCGTAACTAAACGTCAAGAGTAAGCCCAACTTTCTT
The DNA here is from genome assembly GCA_019974015.1 of Nephila pilipes. NCBI lineage: Eukaryota > Metazoa > Arthropoda > Arachnida > Araneae > Nephilidae > Nephila > Nephila pilipes. The sequence goes on along the minus strand of BMAW01032843.1, from coordinate 357,306 downwards.
TAAGCAACATCACACCCCATAAACGATTGTTTACAAACGTCGCACCGAGAAGGCAACACAAGAGCCGCTTGCGATTGACTTCATAATTCTAAACCTCGGTCAAGTGACGATAACTACTGCCGAGCTGGTACTTCTCTACAGGGAAGAAGGAAATTTCAAACAGCAGAGTCGAAGAGGGAGAATGATTATCCTGCCACTTCAAAATTGTTAATGGCACGTACACTCGGAGAAACAATCGAGGGTTGCCAGTTGTGAAGTTCACTGAATCATAGTGGGCTTGAAATTAACTACTAGGGTTTATCTTAGAAATAGAGTCTACCACGAGTCATGAAAATTAGGAAAGACTAATCTAGTCATTTTACTCGACAACCCAGGTTGGGCCAATGCCTTTTGAAAATTATCCCCCCCCAAAAAAAAAAATAACCCACCCTTTGCCTTAGCGTGTGCTCCAGTTCCTCTTCCAGACACCTTAAAGTCAGATTCAACAGAATCAAGCCACTGTAGTATTGGTCTTCCTCGACTCGAGAAGGGTAGAGAATTTTGCTGCAGAAACCAGATTTCTCATCCATTTTAACAATAAGAAGCCCAATTCATTCGAATCACGTAGATGCATTTATTACCAGGCTCATTTCTATAAATTTAGGGATAAAGAGTCTTAGCCAAATTCCATTTTCTTAATGCCACCGACAATACTTCAGAGAACGTTACTCTGGAATTCTGTAGTCAAGTAAAGAACTACATTATATTTCCCCCCCCCAAAAAAAAAAACTTACAACCCTCTTAACATTGAATTAGAGAACGAGAGCAACTCTTCAAACGTTCTTGGGCGCAAGAAAACCTTTAGTATAACCATCAAACCCAAAACGGCAAGATTAAAGTTTAATATCTATTGTCAATACACTAAAACCCTTCATTAGCGTTATATGTTATATTCATTTTTCAGAAAGAGGTTCAACAATTAAAGTAGTTCTTTTTTATGTTCATAATTAATCAACCAGCAAATTAAAATATTACTCTATCGTATAATTAAAGAATTTCTTTGGATTGCGTCAACTTTCCACCCGAGTCTCTAATTTAATAGTCAAGTTATAGAAATTACCGTCCGATTAAATATTCAATTTTAATAGTTTGAAACTAGAAGTCTTGTAAAATGGTATCCCTATATAGGGATTTGGTATTTAATTGATGCAAATATTCAACAGCTATATTTCACGATAATGAACTTGAAAACCAAGATTTAAACTCGCATAATTAGCTGGTATGAAGTTAAATACATCAATAATAGTACTCACGCCATAAAATGTAGAAGTCACTACAGATATACCAACAGAACCTCCAATAAAAATCGCGAGTGTCCATTTGTTACGCTCCTTTAAGTTCAGGAACAAACAGTAGCCAAGGCCTCCACTACCAAGCAGAGCTCCCGAAATTAATCTTTTCCAATACTGCTTAAGGAAACTACAAGCAGATGGCTTGGAAACAGTCTGAAAGGGAAATACAAAATTAAATTTAGGAGTTTTGATTAGCCATCAAACTCATAAGTAGCGTTGCTTAATGTTAGAAACCTAAATTAAATTCAGTCTAATATTAAGTTTTGAACATACACCCAAGTTTTAGGGGACATTATGATTAGACTTAAATACAATGTATAGATGGATGTTATTAAAGTAGTGTGGTAATGCAAGTTCCAAATACTCCCAAAATTTTGAAGTTTGATTAAAGGATCCAAATTAAGCGGATTATTAAATTGTAGAAGCAATAGCATTGACTTTTCGAATGTTCGAGCTAGCGTAAACTTCAGGCTTTCAAGCTGCAAGTAAAAGACTAGAATTATCCAAAATCCTTGCATAGTCTTTATCACGAGGCTTTCAGTATGAAAAGAGATTAGTTACGACATCAGCACTCAACTCTAACCCTACATTTTCATATCCATGAATGAGCAGAGTTCCGTAGTTTTCTTTGAGAAAGTTCAGTTACAAAGCTTCTCACTCACATTCAAGACTAAGACTGCAATACAAGTTAGAAACTCCAAGCTATACTACATTCAATGGACAGTACAAATAAACTATACAATCGTGTGCCATTTTTCATTAACGTAGCACACAGAACCAACACCAGGGCCTATGATGACGAACCTCGCAATTTCCATACTCGATCAAATGACAGACTAAACTAGAGCCGTCACCTGTTCAAACTTCCACACCAACGAGGAGACATGGGACCTGTACAGATTTCGCGTGCCTCAACTTAACAACATGGAGTATCTTCAGTGGTATCAGGGATCGAGCCCATGACTCTAAACAACGCCGGCCGCGAATCGGGGACCCTGACTACTAAACTATACAAGTGATTACCAAATATTTACTACAGATTCAGGTAGTTCTCGTATAAGTATTCCAAAGCACACATTCAACTTTAAATTCTATAACTAGAGGAAATTTGAGAGTTTAATTTCTCAGCAGCAATCACGTTTATATTATGAAACAGCTGCAGAAGTCAGACCTATACATGCAAAATTCCCTTAGGCATTAGTTACAGACACCGTCCGATAATACATCTGTCGAATTAGACAAGCCAAATTTTATCTTCCTATTCTACCAAAAGAGTATTGAAATTCAAAGGGAATTTACAGATTAAACAAGTTAGATGATCAATTAAAATAGAAGCACTTTAGAGTATTCTCTTGCACTTAAACTACAATAGATGCATTTTTTTTTATTACTTATAATTATCTGAAATAATCCAGTTTGATTATCTAAAAATATTAGAAACAAACTTTCAGTAATTAATTTGTTTATTAAAGAATGAATAGACATACCTGAATAGCAGTAGACATGATAATACAGTAAGTCAAGTACACAAACACCAAAATTTTGGTAATACATTAAAAGTAACAATACCTCACACGAAGATGTATATATACCTAATCATAGGAAAAGTTGAACTTATTTGCATATAGTAATCATTTTAAGTATAATCGAAAGTTCATTCCTTTTTATTATTTATAGAACCCTTCCGTTGCCTATAATGACCACGGTAGCCAAGTAGGCATGCCTCGTTGAATCGCGGGTTCGAGCCTTGATACCACTAAAGACCCACCGTGTAGACTGGGGTAATGCTCTTTAAATTTGTCGGGTCCAAAGTCTTCGAGTATATGTAGTGTGGAAGTTAGAAGGGGGTGCCTGCTCAGGTGTCATCTGTGTAACTTGAACTAGATTCAAAATTACGAGGTCCGTCACCAACAGCCCCCGTGTTGCTTCTAGTATGACGTTAATACAACCAAATCAAACAAATCCGCTTCATATATCTACCATAGTGAAGGTCCACTGAAAACAGCTAATACGTCATGCAATTTTGACCCTTTTCAGAAGACAAAATCGACAATTCAGCTTTCATCCCATTTTATACACCAACATCACATTTCTTAAAGATTTTGAATCTCTGAAGTTTTAATGAACATCAACCTCCTCTACACAAAGGTTTTTGGAACAAATACTCGTCAATTACAATTGCAACATTTAACCAAACAGGACAGCATTGATAGAAACACTGTTAGTTTCCAATATTTTTTTGGGCTGCAGTAGCCTATTGCTCATGATCGCGGACTCTCTGCCTGAGTGGTTTCCGTCCAGTCCTGGGTACGAGCCTGATGTCACTGAAAATCTGTAGTGAAGTGGGACTGTTAAATATGTCATGGCATCTTTTTCTGTTGGTATGTTATTGATATAGGATGCCAACTCAGATATCGACCTCGTCATCTTGAGTGCGGTTAGTGGATTTGTGAGTCGCGTCGCAAGCCAACTGATGATTAATAACGACAATCCCCGTAATTTCCTATGACGATTAACACACATGAGCTGGTATTCTACTCTCCAATCTTCTATACCATCCCAGCGTGAGGGTTTTAAGCTTTGACATACGTAATGTACATCAGTCAAGCTATACGATAGGTCTTTATCGGCACAAGAACCACACGGACATGAGCTTGCGAAAATGGCCAATTTCCAAACGTTGACCCCCTTTGAACCAATTATTACGAAATTTGTCTCAAATTGTCCTTGTATACAGTTTCATAGCGACATCTGTTCAAACAAAACCAAATCAAAGCCGATTGATCACCTTGATTCGAGATTTTATTTAAACAAGTCAAAATCTCAACCAATCTGGTTTTCCATTGGTATGAAAAAAATGTTGAATTTCTAAATTTAGGCACTTAAATTTTAAATTAAATTTTCTTGATTTCTTTTAAATTATATGAAAATTTATTCATGCGGCTATTTCCCAATGTCTTGTTTTGTGTGTTATATTAGAAAAAACACCTAAAAGTTTTTTTAATTATAATTACATTTTATTATTCGTCATCACTTCTAGTGAAGGAGCATTCAAATCTTACTCTAGGGGCATTCAAAAAGTTATTTCCATTCTTATATACATTCAAAAATTTATTCCCATACACATATACATTCAAAAAGTTATTTCCATACGCACAACAAAATGTAGAATTCTTTTCTTCAAATCATCAACTACACAGAAAATATGTTACAAAGAGAATTATGAGAGGGATAATGGAAAAAATTATTAGTTAAAAGAGACACAATGTGTATGTTAATAAGAAATTATTATATATGTAATTAATTAAAATATTCATAACTCATTCCTTTTCATTAGGATGTAATAAACAAATTAGCAAGCAATCAAATACTGAATGGGAAAAAGAATTCGTTTGATAGTTCTAGAAATAAATACAATTACGATGATTGTCCTTAAAGTAAGAGTGCTCGTCTTCTTTAAAATGGAAAAGTTATTATATATTTTTGTAAAAATTACAAATATATGTAAGTCAAACACTATTTTTCGACGTCGTTACATTTCTTCTTTCTTATCCCTTTGTCAAAAAAGTCTCTTGCCACCATTTTGGCCCATTGTTTGAGTTCGCTTTGAACCTCATCAGATTTCATGTATAAACCTTTCATTCACCCATAAATCAATTCAGAGAAGAAAAAGGGTGAATATCTAAAGGTGCTAGATCAGGATTGAGAGAGGAGTGACTCATGATGTTGCAAATGAATGAGACTGCTAGGCATTAAATGCTTCCCAAGGGGCAGTTTTCAACGAGAGGAATCTCTTTAATGTCCCAAAAGTCAGAAGTAGAGATATTAAGGCCTGAGGCAATGGTTTTGAATTTTTGTGCAAAATTTACACTCATGACGCATTTGAACACATCAGTACGGCTCATGACGCGATCCACGTAAGCAGTTTTATTTCGTTAGAAATATGTAAGGCGCGTTTCCTTTTGCGAGAAGAAACCGGATCAGGCTCCTCAACTCACAGATGGCGGGATTCGAAATCGAGACATTCATTTCAACATGACAAAGCAAGAAATTTCAACCTACTGAGAGAGACGAACACGTGTTCTACTGTCAAGAATTTGATCTTGAACACAATGTAGCTAACTTCGTTGAAAAAAAATTATCTTTGATTTCTGGACAACTTCGTAATTATAACGTTCTATTATTCAAACTACGTAATACGGAAATTGTGAGAGTAAGGTACTGGTTAAGGTGTCAACCAATCCCTCAAGTATTGATCGTAGATCAAAATTATGAGGCCTATCGCTAATAGTCTCGTGCAACTCTGAGAAGAGCGGCGATTTAATTTTATGGATTATAGAGAAACAAAAGTTATATACCATTATCTAAAATGTGAAACAGAACGTAGTCGTGTGTATATTTGTGTTAATCGTTGGTACCTGCTTTCATCAAAAATGACTTAAATTTCAAAAATATACTCTAACAATGAAAATAAAATTCATAAGTTCTTTTTAAATTCAAATACAACTTATACAAAAATAACAAAAGTACTTAACAATTTTCTTTACCTAATGATTGATATATAACTTTGATAAATGTATGATACAGGATATCTTTAAGAAGTGTTCAAAAATAGTATTGTATTATTCAGAATTTAGAGACAAATATGATGCTGCCATTTTTGTTTCGAAACTTTTAATTCTGTTTTTTAATTAGGCTTTCATCCAGTTTTTTCAGACTCCATACGATTTGAATATTGTAGTGGAACTCCTCATTAATTACGTACTTATTTCTTTTATTTTTTAATCAGTCTTTCCACATTCCACACGAAATCTTTTTCTTAAATATGAGTTTAAGTAAAACGCATGTTCCAAATACTACACATTTCCGCAAGTAAACTAGCCACATAAAACCGTTTAGAGAATTCTAGTTTTGTTTTCCATGTAAATGACCTACAAAAAAAAAGTTTTTATATGTTTAAAATTCAAAAAAAGTGCAAAAACATTCGCCTCACCATTACATTTTATTTCTTTAATAAAATCATCTCTAAATCTAAATAATAAGATCTTTAATTTATCAGTATCGATAATACATTCAAAAACTTAAAACATTAAATTCTTCCAAACATTTCCAATTTTCCGGTCGCTACAACTCTTTCGCAGGAACAACGACCCAAAACTGAATAATATTTCTTTATTTTTTTTTTTCCAACTTCTGAATTTATAGATTCCTTCAAATTACACACATAGGCGCTTTTTTGACGTCTTTTCTGCCGCATTTTCCATAATTATCTATCCAAGCCCACCGGCGAGAAGTGAAAAGACTCTGACATTTATCGCGAATTGTGGTGATAAGGAAAACATATTTTTCTCAAGGTACTAGTTATTGCAGCGGAGATGTTATAAATGTCTTGTTGTCGGCGAGTTTATTGAATCAGCGGGAGTGTTTATTGGAATACATATTTTCGCCACCGAATGTGGCTTTCTAATGTCGTTAAGATTCCACTTTTTAAAACACCGAGTATAAGTTCTATGTATATTTCTTTTTTTCTTCCTTTTAATTTTCAAATAGAAATGGCATTCTTAAATGCGCATTTATTCAATTTTATTCTTGCTTCGTAATATCTAATAAAGTAAGACGCTTTCATAAAAAAAAATTCCCTCTAAGAATTCTATTGCATTTGTCACTGATATAATTGTTCAAATTACATTAAATGGAAAGTGTGCATAGATTCTCTCTTTTTGTATGCAATCATTGTACCCTCACCCTCCCAAAAGGGTGCATATTATTTAGCGTCCTCTGAAAAAATTACTTACGGTCTATTGCTTCCAAAAACGGATTTTAAAAAGTTCGGGCACCGAGGAAACTATTCCGCCTCCCACCTTATCATGTTTATAAGGCAATTTCGTTTAAAATAAATCAAAAGTTATTATCTATACTTTTTTAATTGGAAAAGATTTTCTTTGAGGCTCCCTAAATTAGGTCTGGATGCATTACTTTAAAGCATAATCTATCTCTGATCACCTCTTATTCCCAGCACTTCTACTGTACAGTCATTGTAGAAACATAGTTCAGGTATTTACGAAGTAGAATATTTTGGTACCTGAATATTAGAGAGGGAGGTTGTATTTTTACAAAATTGTCCTCTCCGTACACCAGTAATCACTGACTAAGTAATATACGATTTTACATTTGCATGAATGTGTATAATTTGTAAAATTTCGCTTCTTAAGCATTGTTATTGCAATTTTAACACTTTTGTTTTGAATTAAATTTTTGCTCGAAGAAACTTTAGCATCATATTTAAAGAAAAATTAGTTTTATCTTGAAAGTTATGAAGAACTATATGATTTTAACGCAATGTGGTTTGGATGTTAGAAGGGGGAGAGGAAAGTACAAAGTCTACCTCTTTCTCTTGGGTGCCTTTCTCATCGCTTGAGGGCAACTCAAAATTACGAGATTTATCGCTAATACGAAGTGTGATTGTTAAATAATGAGACTGACTATAAAATATTTTTATTTTGAGTTCATGCATACTTACTAATTATCACCTTTAAAATACACCTCTCCTCTATCCCTACAACGCACCAATGTTTAAAACAGTCCTGGAAGTTTTCTTCTGTCAGTTTCTTCAAGACACGTGCCGCTTTCTTTTTATCAGTTTCAATGGACTGAAATCGTGTTCCTTTTAATGCACTTTCATTTTAGGTAACAGATAGAAGCAACATTGTTCAAGTTACGGCGAATAAGACGATGGTCTAACACTGGGATTCGTACTTGGCTAGAAAACTCTTGACAAGACAATGTGGAATGAGCCAGCGCATTGTCTTGGTGAAAAAACTACCGCACAGATTCTTTATCAATTCCCTCAGTCTCAGCAATCGCACGAATACTTAACCGACGATCAGATCGAACCAGCTTACCGAATTTTTCTATTTCGTCATCCGTTTTTGATTTGAAAAGGCGACTCGAGCATGAATCATCTTCAACGTCTTCTCGAACATCTTTGAAAACGCTTCAACCACTCAAAAACACGTGCGCATGATTAACATTCATTGCCATCCACTTCTTTTAATAAATTATAAGTTTCAATAGTGGTTTTTCCAAGTTTCTTGTGAAAATTCACAACTATTCGTTGCTCATTTATTAATTTTACAACGAAACAAAAAAATAACCTTTATGTTAACGAAGGCTATGAGTATAAGGATTTGTTTACAGGAACGAGAGGCACTACGTTTGAAAGAGAAGGCTTCATGCTTAACAACTGCCGTTTGCCGGTTTGCATGCGTACATTTTCTGTCGCAGCGTCAGTCTCTTTATTTAATGGCCTCATTTCGTATCTTTCATGTTGCTTTAGCCCAGATTTTCCAAAACAACTAGTTGCAACCTGGTATTGGGTTGCTAGAAAAAAAATTGCTAAGTCGTCACATCTTTGATTCATGATTCTTTATCTGGCAATGAAATGAGAAATGTCTTCAAGATATTTCAGATTTTTGAATTACTTAAATTTGGTCTTATTAGGTAACAGTGTTACTGTCTTTAAAGGGCTTGAGAAGGTTGCTGATGCTGCGACGGATCACAGTTTGTACTGACGTCGCGCAGTTGTTACTTACGAAGCTTTTATAAAGTCAACAGAAATGCGGAATTAGTATAACTCAAGCTCATTCTCGGATGATATTTCAGATGCTATTAAAGAATGTTTGCAGAGCCTAGAAACTAATGTTAATGAATGTTTTCCTCAATAAATTGTGACAAAAAATGGTAAAGGATCCATTAATATTCAACGCAGAGTCCGAGACAGAAATAACGGGATTCAGATGTCGAATCTATGTATTATTAAACTGTTGTGCGTCACATCATTCAAAGACATGTACGAGAAAATATCTCTAATAAATTTTTGCTGCCGCGTTACAAGAGTATCGAGCTTCATCAAAAAAAAAATTGCAAAATTTCTGATGCATTTTGTCACGACCTATAAGTGTGAAACTAGATTTTTAACACCCGTTTCCCTAAAAGTAAACATAAAATCAGTTAAGAAATCGAACCGGATCAGAGAATTCAGTTTTCACCTTTTCCTCCCAACATGAATTCTTTAGTTAGCAAGAAAGAGCTCATACTTTTTAATAATAATTTCACCACATTAAAGTTTTCTTTTGGCCATTATTTTTGTAATATTTTTCATACAAGCAATTATTAATGTACATGAAAATTAAATTGATATTTAAGCAATATTTTATTTCACCAACAAATCTCATTGAATAGGCAGTACATTTTTAGTTGTTTGCGAAAAGAATCTTAAAAATTACCGAGTTACTGGAAGAAAAATGTCTGAAATATTGCTGCAGCCGATATCAGCTCAAAATTTATATTCACCTTAAAAATCAGCGTATGGTGTGATGTGGATGTTCGAAAAAGATAAATGCCTTCAAATTGTATTCTTATGACTAGACCATACGAAATACATCCCCTGTGACCCCTAGTGGGAGGTCAAGAAAACCAAAACCATATCAAAGTCATGTCGAGACATGATAAAAAAAAATTTGTCGTCGTCGCATTCAATTGTGTTTTATAATTTTTTATTCCCTCCTCTATTTGCCTGTTCTGTGAAGCTAGTGTGTTGTCACTCAGTCAACAATGAGTGAAAGTAGTTTTTATTTTATAATGTAATTTTTAAATAGTATCTATATAATAAATTCACAGAGGATAGAAATTGAAGCTTGTTTTTTCAGGTGAATTATAATTAGCCAATTTATTAATGTTTATAGCAATGATTTTCCGTTAAAAATTAATATCATTCACGATTTTTTGCATTTCTCAATTTTTTAAGAAAAAATGCTTCAAGAATGCTTCATAAAAAGTGCACCAAATATTCTGGAATTCTACAGAATAAATATTTCAGAGGGTGATAAAAATTATTTAACAAAGTGAATTTCTCATGGTTCAAAACTAAGTTCTTAATCATAGGTATATAATAAACTCCAGAAAATAAAATAAAACCGGACTTGAAGTTTTTCTTTTGTTTCCAAAATTTATTTGGAATAGTTTGATGGAATATTCTGAGACTAAATTAATTACACATCTATCGTATACCAAGGCATCTCATTAGCATATAAATTTTAATAGTATTTTAATTCCATTAAACACAGAATTAAGCATGTTAGACAATTGACGTTTAACGTTTGACTCTTTCTTGGCAATTCTTTTTAATATTCATGTTTGATACGATACAAGTCAAACCGTTAAAATAATAGTTTCCGATACAAAATTCCATTTTTGCAATATTGATGAACATTTATTTTTTTTCTTTGATAATCATTACTTGATAGTGAGCAACAGATGGCGCCACAACTCAAATAGTGCTTTGCACTTGGCGATCGTTATCTTCAGTTATAATTTTTTCTAATATAATTTCTTCATTTTCGTTAGCATTTCTTCGTGATGCTTTTATAATTTTTGTTTTTTTTTTACTAAAAATAATATAAATCGTTATGTCTTGTACGTGTTCTTTGATAAGATTTATCAAAACTTTAGTTAATCTAAACTTATTTATCATTTCAACTTATGTTTTTATATTGAAAAATAATTAGAAAATACTGTGAACAAAAACTGTTATGTTAGTACGAATTTACGTAATAATACATTGACTCGAAGAATAAAGCAGTTGTTTTTAATTTCTTAACACTTTTTTTTTTGTAAGAAATTAAGCAGATAAAAAAGTATTAAAGTTTGCAGAATTAAAATTTCGCATTCGATAATTATTAATTATTTCTGCATTTGCTTGAAGGGAGACTTCACCCATAGTCGTCATATTTGAAATAGATATAATGAGTAAAAATACATTAAGAATTGTTTCCTAAAATATTCCCAATATGCCTTTAATTTCAAACGTTTATTTTATTTTTGTTCGAATTTAATACACAATTACATCTTCAATTAATTTAACCTTATGTACATTAAAGTTGAGAAAATAATGTTATTATTCTATTTGAGCATAAGTAACAATTTCATTTTAAATTTGTTATATTTACTGTAAAATATATTTATTATTTTTATATTTAATACCTTATATACAGAAAGACATATGTGTATATATAATGAAAACTAACTCTAATTCTAAAATTCGAAATATAATTTTTTGTGTTCAATATTGAAACTAAATAAATTAATTTTCCGGAATATTTATTCAAAAGGGAAAATTTTCTTTCTTTTTTTTTTTTATGAATAGAAAACTATCTCCAAAATATTTAATTTTCGTATGTACTTGTAGTCGCGGCAAGTGCCTCATTATACTCAAAGACAAGACGAAATGGAAATTCTACTTCCGTCCTCAAATCTTTATTATCCGTTTAAATCTGAAAGATTAAAAAATAATGAATATTTCTGTGAAGTCGCATTTTCCCTCCGATTTCTAACAATATTTTGCCCCTATTTTAATGATTTTTTTTTTTTTTTTTGGGGGGGGGGATTTCCGGTCTTAGAAAAAATATTCTAAATTATTTTTAAAAATCGAAGGTATTTTGCTCTTTCGAATACACCTCAATTATATAAAATATTTACAATTTGAGAATGGTAGTAGGACTTCCATAGGATTAACATTGCGTTCACAAAATCAAAATAGCTGATAGACAGAAGCTTTAAATTATATCTCGATTACTTAAACTCTTTGATAGATAATAATGCACTGTAATTTCGCTGGTTGTGCCCATTCTAAGAAATACAAGAGACAGATGACTTCTTATCTCAATCAGATTACTTGCATTTTTTTCTTTTTCTTTTTCATTATTATTATTGCTACATGTAAAATTAAGCTTAAGAATCTAATGTTTATCACAGGTTAATTTTCCTCTTTTAATGGAAAGAGCTTCTCTGACCGTGACTCACAACTACTGAACATATATAATTATTGTTCAAAAATCTCTGTACTCAGATCACTATATTTTTTAATCGATCTTTTTGAAACTAAATACGAACAATGTTTAATTCTCCCATCTATCGTCCATTTTGATTTCGAAGACGTAATGTTAATCCTATGGAATTTCGACTAGCGTTCTAAAACCTTAACTATTTGATCTATTTGAATGCAATAAAGTGCATCAAAAAATAATGAAGATATTTGTGTGCTTACTTTTTTCTTCCAATTTTTAAAAAATATTTTTCTTAAAAATCGGAAAATTCACAAACGAATTATTAAAATAGGGGTAAAAATATTTTTAAAAATCAGAGAGGAAAAGTAATTCCACGAAAGCCTTCATTAATTTTTGCTATGCACTTTATTGGATTCAAATAGATCAAATAGTAAAGATTTGAGAAAAGTAGTAGCGAAATTCTATAGGATTAACATTACGTCCAACGAAATCTAAATGGCCGGTATTGGAACACTTGGAACTTATTCGAGCACATAGACGGCTGAGCGGCCTTCAAGCTCGGGTCGGTATAGATGTTGCAAAACTTGGCTGTGAATGGTGTTAAGTCTTTCTGATATCGCTATCAGAGCAAGCTTTCCTATTGGTTGACATGGATGTTAGGAGAGGGTGGCATCTTAAGGGTATACAGTTCTGTTGCTTGGAGAGAAGAGAGGCTGCTTTCCTATTGAATCTTCATTTACGGAGGAAAACTGTTCTACTAGCTGCCGATAGTGGATGTCAAGTTGTAGCGGGTGTGTTTTGTGAAGTTAGACGTATACGGCAGTGATGTAGAGATAGAAAGTTTAAGAATTAAATAATGATTAAATGAGTATAGGTTAAAAATTTAAATGCTAAGGCGGGTTGTATGAGTCGAGAAGTACTCTTCTGGGGCTTTTGGTGTTTGCTCTGGGTGTATAATTTTCTAAATTGATCATATTGGCGTTATTGGTTTGATTGAGTGATGAAAAGACGTTAATGGCTATTTTTTGAACAAATTTTCTAAATTTTGTAATTTTGGTAGCTTTGAGGATTTCTTTGTTTTTAATGTACCATGTAGCTTTAGTGATCATTCTGAGTGTTATATTTTGTGAGATTTCGAGTAAATTAATATTAGTCTTTGCCGCATACTCCCAAATGGGACTTGCTTATATGAGGATTGGTCTGGGAACGAAAGTATACAGAAGCAACTTATTTTTAAAATTCATTTCTGAATTCTGGCATATTAAGGGGTAAATTTTACAACGTGCTTTCCAGAATTTTTCACGCATGGGCCAGTACTGACGGTAGCCTTTACCCCTTGCCAGCGTTTCCCGAAACCTGTTCGGGCAACTCAGGAGTGCAACATTTGTGACGCTCGAACTGAGGTCGGGCAGGAGAAATATTAATGACTCTATTCTATGAAGTCCAAATTGATCTCGTTTTGGTTTCGAATATACATTTAATACGTAATTCATTCATTTCACAATAAATAACAGTACTTGTCTTTCAGGAGAGAGATGAATTTGTGTTTTCAGCTATAAATGAGAGCCAAAAGGCTCCGATTTTTTTGTTTCTCATTGTCATCTTTTGCTAATTTGATACGCAAAATACTTTTTTTTACAATGTTTGGCTCAGACGTCGATGAAGAATACAATTTAGGCTTTTCATTCTGCTAGAAGAGTGATGTGGGCTTGTGAGCGGCACCTTGTTTTGGTATATATCATACTGCAAAGGACTTCTGAAATCCGTATATTCAAACTCATATTTTTGAATTAAGTTTAGCATTGCTGTATCATATGTAGTTTCAAAATTACTATGACATTTGATCTATTTTGTTATAAATGAAATATTTTGAGTAAAACGCATTAGTGTGATCCATTATTTTTCTCCGTGTATATTAAAACATTAAAAGTAGCTACTTGTTTTAAAAAAATTTGTGAAATAATAACTTACTAACTTTTTATTGAAATAATGCATAAAATTAAGCAGGGAATTTTTGTTCTATTATTGATTCCTTTTTCTGAAATAAATGTCACTATTAAAAGGTTAATATTTGTGTTTATCTTATAGGAAAAGGGTTTTGTAAAATATAATTTTTATTAAATTATTTTATACTGTTTCATCGTATATTTTTAAATTGCTCCTTATGTTGTAAAATTTAAAGTAAGGTTCCAAAATAGTTACATCCGTAATTAAAAATAAAACAATGACTTTGAAACCTAAAAGAATTTAAAATATTTATTAAAAGGGAAGAAAAATTTCTAACATTTTGTTGTACATTTCGTTTTTTGAAAACACATTCCAAATAGCTTCTTAGGTTTGAAATTTCTAAATAAATTATAAAAACAACACAAAGATCCTTATGTAATTGATTTCATTTTACAACAGAAATATAATGTCTAACTATTCTGATTTTCAAAAAAATCTGAAACGCAAAAGCATTCAGAATATAAAAAAGGGAAGAAATTTATTTTAAGAAGATTAGTCTAATTAAAATGAAGAGCCACTAAATAATTCCGTGTCCTTAACTCAAGGAAGAAAAAAAAACCTCTCATTGCACAACTAAAATATAGTCAGTGTCGTAATTTATCTTATTTATGTTGTTCATATTAGATAACTGCTTATCGTATTTTTTACAATCAAAAATTTTACTTTCGCAATTTTTTTTTTTTTTTTTTTTTTTTTTTAAAAATAAAAATTGTACTGCTTAAAATTATCAAATTCCGTGTCAAAAATTTTATTGAATTTCAATGATGTGCATTTTATTACCATAAGAGAAATCTATAAAAAGTTTTCAATAAATTAACTAATACAGATCAAAGCTGTTGTAATTTTAGCCCTTTTCTCTCGTGATTAGAATAAAAAAAAAAAATACGAATAATTTGTCCATCCTTTTTTCAGAGCAAATGATTAACCAAAGTCATTGAATGATATTATCATAATACTTTTATATAGTTAAGAGAGGGGGTGACTTCCTATATGCTCTAAAACTACCCGTCCAATAATGTCTAGTTTTCTTAAATAAAACCTAGATTTAATTCTTTATACCAATCTTCTCTGCTTATTGAGCTATTTGTTCAAAATTTGTAAGATGTCAACAAACAGAGGTTCTACTACACGACTCTATCTAGTATTTTTGGGTGTTTTTGAGCGTTTGTTTAAGCAAACAGTAGAACTGACAACAGAAGTTGAAAAATCAAAAATGAAACATTAAAATATGTCAAAAATACTAAGGAATTGAAATTAATAAGAAAATAATTCATTGCCACTCAAGGTTGCGTGGAAATTATTTTCCAGCAAAACATCTTAAGCAAAAGTTAATCAACCAAAACAAACCAAGTGAAAGAATTTTTGAAAACCCTCATTTCTAATGTAAAAATAACATAAGGAAACTAGTTCGTTTTTTCAGGTTAAAGGCGTCGTAAATCATGTCAAATAATAAAATGGATTTTAGTTTAATTGATGTGAATTATTTAATCTTAAACACCTCTTGTTTATCTACCGTTGAGCTCTGGTGTTCACTCAGATGTGATGTATGATGCAGATACGACAGCACATTCACTATTTCCCACAACATATGGTATTCCCAAGAACTTCCTACCTACCCTTAATATTTTTCCAGCTCTGCCATTCGTCATCAAACCGTAATTGATTCTTACTCTAGCGTATCCTTCGTCCAGCCTCCTTCACCAACCTAATACATTACACGGAAACGAAAAAATGGGAAAACGAATAGGAAAAAAAAAAAGAACAAACAATGAACTAATAATAAAAAAAAACCAACATATTCAAAGGACCACCCCACCACATTAGCTTCCGGACTAGAACGGAAAAAAAATGGTACTTCAATTACTGAATACTCTGGAAGCTAGATAGCAAAACCTAAATATAGATTTAAGCGAGACCACACCGGAAGGTTTTTCCCGGTAACCGTAACGTACACAGAACTTCCCACCGTATACTCATTAGGGATTTTGGCAGGGGTATGCGAGTGCATGTGTTCTTTTTGGATGTTCGTTGTAAATCCAAAGAAAAGCACTGCCTGACCGGGTAGGTGATGTGTTTTCCTTGGCACTTCTTTGGAGGCATGGGAAAAAGAAGTATTCGAAGAATGGTGCAATTCGTTGGGCCTTTAGAAGCGTTTAATTACTCGAGAGAGGTTTTGTTGCTTGTAATGCGAAAGTTATAGAATGACAGGGGAAGTGGCATCTATCTTCTTGTTAAAATAGTTTGCCGGGAAACCATCAACTCTGAAGAACAGTTCAACGTCAAGTTTTGAATGATGGCTGATTGTTTATTTTTGGAGAGTAAGAAACCCGAACCTTCGGAAATGTCGCACAAAATGAAAAATTCGAACAGAAAAGAACATTCAACCAACTAACGACAAGAAAATGCTTCCCCCACCACAACATCCGAAATATGGATCTAAAAAAAAGAAATATTTTTTTTAGATTTCTAGAAGAAGTTTCTTATATAGATTAGAAATCAGAAACATACAAAAAACTTCTATTGTAAGAGAGTGGTCATGGTCGCGGACTCGCGGCTGGCGTTGTTTCCGCCGCGTCATGGGTTCGAGCTCTGATACCACTGAAGACCCACCGTACAGCGGGCAGATGTACGTTAAATATGATCAAGATACCAAGTCCCCCCCTTGACGAGGTGTGGAAGTTAGGAGAGGGAGGGGCCAACTCAGGTGTCGTTCTCGTCCCACTTGACAGAGGTTCAAAATTACGAGATCCGTCGCCATTTTCCCTCAAGTTGCTTTTCATTACGACGTCATAAACTATACCATCACAATCGAATGTCAGCGAGTGCTGTTCTGATACCAAATGTGATAAAACTGCAAAACGTTTGCATGAAATCTATGCATTAATATAAGTATGCATTCAGAACTACTGCAAAGAGCCGTTTGTTCTAACTTTATTTTTTGCATGCCTTTAAATTAATTTCTGTATTCAGATGCAAACATTTAAGTAACAATCAATGTATTTGGTAATAACATTACAAATAGTTCCTAACTTGTTTTTTTTTTTAAAGTTTTGAAACATACAATTCTGATAAACATATTCCTTCCACACGTTTTTCTGAGGTTGTCTTCGATTAAATTAAGCATACTTTGTTGTTGCCGGAAATATATATTCATACAAGTTTCTAATGATATAAATAATTGCACACAATCAGGAGTTAGATATTTTTGTTTATCTTTTATTTAAAATTTAAATAACGAAACAGTTATTTAAGTTACCGTATATCTCGTCCTATAAGACATTGTAATTTTCAAATTAGTAGTTATGGAAAGTATTTGGATCAGATTAACAAGGATCAAAGTACCTATTTTGATCATAACACTTTATACAACGAAAACGAAGTTGTTACATTAAAAATTTAGAAATATATCAGCTTTTATTCATCCTAAAAATACAAAAATTCGACATTACTGCTGCTAAAATCATATGCGCATTTGTTTTAACTTTGGTATAAAAATATTTATTTTTATCAATTTTCACTCAGTGTACACATTACTAAACCAAATTTTTTTTTAATTTTATATCCATTTCATAAGAAAAAAGTTTCACCTGAAAGCAGTTCTGCATCGCCCTTAAATTAATTCTGTGAAAGCTATAAGCTACTTTCAACCCACGGTCTAACATGTGAGCTTAAGCCCATGGTTTACATTATATACATGAATGATTTATTCGGAATTTTTTCTTGAATATATTATCAACGAAATATTTAAAACCTACTTTCTTCTGGTTCAAACAGTGCAAATATAGACATTCGTAATAGCTACAACCCTTTTCTATGCCTGGCATGAGTAAAAATATTTATTAATAAATTTCTAGGCGTATCAACTTGTGTTTTAAGAGTATAAAGTTACAACTTCAGCCCATAAGACGATGGCTGATTTTAAGGAAGATATCAGATTTAAAAAAAATACGTTTCATTGGTCAGGAATTATGGTACATGCAGGTATTTGATGTGATCTTTTAACAGATGATTAATAAATTATTAATGTCTCAACAAAAAAAATAAAAAATAAACTACACAAGAAATTTTTATAATATTTTCCATCAAAATTTTTAAGTCATAAGCGTTTAGAAAATTTGACAACTAATTCTGTAACACATTTTGCTAAACATTATACTCTTCTTATCTATATGAACTTAATTTGAATACATGAACTTAAAACGAATGTAGAACTGTTTTTATTTGGTTTGGCACCTATAATGGTTATTGAAGGGAGAAAATCATTTTCATAGCCGAGTTGGGGAAGTGCCCGGGAGGCAGTGATAGACCAAATTAAAAGGGGTGCAGCTGGTGTCTGTCTCCTCCTGTGCCTGTTTGGTGAGAGAAGAACTGATGAGGATTATTGAAGCTTTAATCCGAAAATTTTAAAAAAATCGATTAATTCAAAATGGCAATTTATTTAATATATGACAGGATTTCAAAATCACATTCTCGCGGAGTTTTTTTTTTTTTAAATAAAGAGAAAATTATATGTCATTCCATCAATGTTATAAAATCTACTTAAGTAAAAATATTAAAAATTTATCGTAAGGTTTCAAGAAGAAGTTTTATTCATGCGATTTTAAGAAATGTACTCAAAAGGATAATTAAACCCATAAGGAGTTATCTTGCCCATAATGAGGTTTTCAGAATTTAGGATCTTGTAATAATTACTTAGTTATCCCATTCATATAAAATAAAATTATAACATCTTGAATGACAAAAGATTATATGTGAAACTTTCAAGAGATAAAATTGATTTATTTCAGCAAAAATAAGTGGTTTGGTAAAATATATTTCATATGTCTCTAAAAACATATTAGATTAACTATGAATATTAGAGAAATCTTTCATCAAAAGTAACTCTAATTTTGCTATTCGTTTCTTACATTTTGAATTAATTGCTTAAAAAATTTAGCTGCAAAATTGCGACTCCTCTTTATATTCCCTTCTGAGGTCATTACTAAGTTTCATTTATATATTCACTAAACAATATTTCATTGAGTGACAATAGATTAAGGAATACATTAATGAGTGAATTCTATTCACTAAACAATATTTCAATGAATAGAATTCACTCATTAATAATAACCAAAATCTGTTATTCAGGTTACAGATTCTAAAAATTTATTCCCTATTTTGCTCTATCTGGGGAATACTTGCTTCAATATGTTTTAAATTATCATTCAGAACACTAAACCAATCTCCAATTCTCAACAACTCTCTCGGGTTCGAGTGAGTAGCATAACTGGAGTTGATGATTCGAGTCCTTTACTCAAAATCAAATCTTCCTAGTTGTGATGTGGAAACTCCTCGTCAAAACGGCCTGTATTGCTTCAGTTATAGAATCAACTCCATTATAATTTCCTCTATCCAGCACCAATTTTCTAACACTCTTATTATTCATTTCTTCGCTTCTTATAAATATTATTTATCTATTCCATTCACATTACACTTCATAATTTCAATCTCAATCTATCTCAATCTCAAATAACGTTTCATTTTATTAGAAGGAATTTTGAGTTCACACAAACATAATCATAAGGAAAACCAAAGAATTTGCTGAAGGGAGAATAGCATTAGAGCCCAGAGTCTCAAAATAAAAATTGTTCCATACAACATTCACAAAGCACTGAGAAGTTAGACGATCCCATCTACAATTTTTTCAATTCAAAAACTACATATATCCTTCAGCAGGAAATGATATCATCTGGATCACAGACACATAGCCATAACTCCTCTTTTCTACAAGAATTTTTCATTCCCATCTCCCGTGAGCACCCTTTTAGCTCATAATGTCACGCTTACTGTCAAGCCCCACATCGATCTAAAAGTGCGAGGGGAAAAAAAAACTCGCGCATTTAATTGCAGGACGTGCGGAAAAGTGGAGAGGTACCTCATCGCTTATAATTTCTGATTAACGTCGCCTAAAACCCGATCCCCTCAAGAACATCCCCCGATGCTCATACATCACCCCTGGCACACATAAATCCATCCGTACCACCCCTCACTCCCCGGAAATTTCACTCTTCTAAGACTAAGCAGACGATCTGTTGAGTGTCACTGATACAAATGACTGAAAAACATTATTTTCTGTCTCTCTCTCTCTTTCTACTTTTTTTTTCTCGGAGAAAGAAGGGTACATTGCCTATTTCGGCACAAAATGCGACGATTTTTGTTTCTGGACGAAACTTGATCTTTCCCAACCCGAGGAATTACCGAGAGAGCAAAAAAATGTACTTAGAAGGCAGAGGGGGATGTTCTGTAGGGGGTGTTCCATGCCGATGTTGGAACGAAATGAATTGCCGAGCGAGTGCAGAGCGTGTAAGCCTGCTTAGGTTATTGGCTTACCGTGTTTCTAGTCCTTTACTGATAGATTTATGGGATGGGAAATCAGAGTTATAGAAGTAGGAAAGGGGGGGGGGGGGAGATTTGTTCCTATGGGTTTTTACTTTACATCTGTTATAGTCTCGTATTTAGGTAGATTATTTCTACCTTACTCGCCCTGAGAAGGAAGGGGGAGGCTAATCCATTTTTATTCCAAAAGGGATTTTTTGTGTGCGAACTCTGGCAAAATTTATTAGGACAGTTGTTCAGTTCTTCGAGAATCAGGTGTTCCTTGTCTCGGTCAGATTATGAAAAAAGGAAATTTATGACTGACCAAAGACATACTGCACAAGGACATCCAAGCTGGGTATAAATTATAGCATTCAGTTAGCATTTGGTTTGTCAAAAAAATAACATGCGGAAAAACCACTGAAACAGCTTTAGGATATTATCATTCTTAGATAATCAGTAAATTGCATTACAGGATTTGTAGAGAATGATAACATTCGTGTTCCACAGCTCAAATTCATAAGACAGCTGTTCGTACATTGAGTAATACTGTTAAGCCAAGGATGAAATCCCGCGATTGCGTTAACTTTTAGAATAAAAGAAAAGATAAAGAT
Source organism: Nephila pilipes (assembly GCA_019974015.1). Taxonomy (NCBI): domain Eukaryota; kingdom Metazoa; phylum Arthropoda; class Arachnida; order Araneae; family Nephilidae; genus Nephila; species Nephila pilipes. The sequence goes on along the minus strand of BMAW01032843.1, from coordinate 336,156 downwards.
AAATCCGTAAGCAGGTTTCTATGATATTTTAAATCTCTTCATTAAATAAATATATGAATTTCGAGGAATTTTCTTAGATAATTATAAGGTACAACAAAAAATCAATGTTATAGTAAAAGTGTGCTATTGCAAGTATATAATGAGTTTATAATGAGATTGGTTAGTTATTACAAGAATTTTAATTTAAATAATATATGTATGTTGAAGAAGAAATTAAAATATATAAATATTGAAAACTAGAAAAATGTGTAGCTGCTAATTTATAGACTAAAATTTTAAATTTTTCTTTTGCACTTTTCAAGTTATATTTTAAGTAAAAAAACTATCTTAAAGAAGTTATTATAAATTCCATCGCAGTCAAAAATGTAATTACTTTTCTTCATGACATGGATATTTTGATTTACATAAAATATTAATTTGGTGAAAATGAATTGGAACAATTAACCGTAATAATTAATTTTTCTACAATAAACGCCAATATATATATATATATATATGTGTGTGTGTGTGTGTGTGTGTGTGTCGCAAAATTATACTTGGAAAGTACTATTATCCAACAAGAATGGTTGTAATCGCCAATGGAAAGAAAAATATAAATTTTTGTTAGAGTATTTGAGTTAATTTGAAGATAATGTATAATTACATATAACGAAAAACAGAAAGAACTTATACTTGTGCTACGTTTAAATTAAAATTTATTTTTAAAGAAAATAATTACGAAATATTTTGGATCCGAATTTTGTTTTACTTATATATTTTCAGTAAAGCTTGAAAGAAAAAAAAAAGTAAAATATTATAACTAGGAGCTAAAAATACGTTTCAAAATAAATGTGTTTAATTAAAAAAAATATTATATTGCATTTTCGATACAATTAATTGTATTTTCAATAAGATTATATTGCAATACAATTGTCATTGTTTCTTTGCCTTTACATGAAACTTTCAAAAACGTAATCTTATGGTTTGCAATGCCGCATAAATTTCTCTGAAATTTTTGCGTTTTGAATTTTCCATCACATTCTTAATATTTCCTTGTCTAAATTTCGATATCAATCTTTCAAAAAAAAATATTTTTGCGAAATTTTGATGAGATATTTTACAGAGATGCAAAAGATCTAATTTAAATAATCCTTTTTAATAAATTATTTGACCAATTGTAGTTAAGTTAGAAATTTTACACTGATAAGCGTAATGTAAAATTAAGCTTTAAAAATAATCAAATCATTTAAACAACTGCTAAAAAGGCAAAATATTAAGGTATTTAATAAAATTTATAGTGACTTAACAACGTAAGTAGTTTTAATAATTTACTGAGCCCTAAACTTTGCGTAACATTAACAATTTGAAGACTTATCATAGGTATAAAATTGATGAATAACGATAAAACAGGTAAGTTTTAATTTAGTAAAATTACAATGTAGTTTGTAAACGTACATTCGTAAAAAAAAATGCTTACCAGTATAACCCATCAAAAGCAACACAAAAAAATGGACATTTGTTAAAAGAAATTGAACAAGGTTTCTTTTACTACAAAATAAATTATTTAACAAAGTCGTGAATTAAGGGGGAAAGCAAGTTTCAGTTAAAAAAGTAAAATTGGTATTTATGTTTGACTGCCTTCTTGAAGAATCTTTCAGTTTCGTAATTAATTTAAATTCGCATTTGATGAAGAAATATAAAATAAGTTCCGATTTCTCTATCTTATGTAAGAAGTTATTATTTCGACAAATGTCACCAAACTTAATGTACAAAATGTGACTATTGAATAATGAGACTGACGCTGAAAACCTTTTATTTTGAGATTTCATACATATTTACTTATTATCAACTTCAATATACACCCCTCCTCTATTCCTACAATGCTCTATGTGAATCTTCCTTTGTTCGAAACAGTGCTGGAAGTCTTATGCCAACTCCTTCAGGATGAATGCCACTTTCTCTTCCACAGCTTCAACGGACTCAAATTTTATTCCTTTTAATGCATATTTCAACTTAGGAAACAGATAAAAGCCGCATAGCCTAAGATCCGGCGAATAGAGCGGAGGTCTAACACTGGGATGCTGTACTTGGCTAGAAATCTCTGACAGACAATGCGGAATAAGCCGACGCAATGGCTTGGAGAAGAACCCATAACTTATCCTTCCACAATTCGGTTCCTTTTTTTTTTCCTTATTCTTTCACAAAGTTCAGCAAAAGCATGAAGTTAGTAATGTTGATTCATTGTTTGACCTATATGAACCCAGTGGAGTCGTACAGTCCCATGAATGTCGAAAGAAGAAAAAAAAATTATCATTATTTGTGAGAATTTTGATTTGCTCATTCGAGCATATTGAGCTCTCGGTGAAGATGGGCTCTTCCAGAGCATGGATTAGTGTTTTATTTCAGGATCATAAGTGAAAAAGGACGATGCGTCACTTTTATTATCATTTCTAATTAGAACATTTTAAATAGCTTTCAAAGTGTTGGTACAATCATTCTTGCGAGCTTCTTGTTGCTCAAACTTGAGAATTTCACGTTTCAATTTGGCACATACTTTTTATATGTTAAAATTGTTATGTAAAATTTGTACGGATTCTATGTCAATTCCTACAATCTCAACAATTGCACGAGTACTCAACCAACGGTCAGATCGATTTTTTCGATTTTGTCATCCGTTTTTGACATGGGATGACTACCCCGGGCGTGAATCCACTTCAACGTATTATCGGACGTCTTGTAAATGCTTAAGTCATTCAAAAATATATGCATGCTATAAAGATTCGTTTCAATATACTTTTTTTGCAATAATTTATGTTTCTGTAGCAGTTTTCTCAAATTTCATGCTAAATTTCACAACAATTCGTTACTCTATTGTTACACATATAATTTTTCTGGCGGAACAAAAAAAAATTAACTCTGATGCGAATGAAGGCTACAGCTTTATGTTTTTTTACAAAAGCGAGAGGCACTGCATTCGAAAAAGAAGGTTTCACGCTAAATAATTGTCGGTCGCTGGGTTTTGGCGCATGCGTAATTCCTATGTAGCAGCGCCAGTCTCGTTATTTAATATCCATACCCCGTATATGAGTAATAAATACATTTAAATTAATGTTTTGTTTGTGCAATGAGATGAGCATTAATGTTATATTAAGTATTATAACGTTAAATCTGAACATTAATTTGAACTTTTATTTTCCTGACTTTTTTTTTTTTTCTTCAAAATAGAACTTCTTTATCGTGATGTTTAATAAATAGGTTATTTTTTACAAAGTATCCGCAGAACAATTTAAGGATGTTCATGATATTACATGAGCAAAAATATATTACTAATTTTTTTATTTTTAGTAACAACGCTGACTAGTTCTTTCATTATTATTTCTTAAGAAGAAACACAATGATCTTACATTAATGATAGTTGTTTATCAACAAACATACTTTATCGTAGTTCATTGTTCTTATTCAATGTAAACGCAAAACGACTTCAACATCTTTTTATTATAAATAAAATATATTAATTTTAATTAATATAGCTCTATTATATATATGCCATTGTTATCAATCTATAATCTGTTTCAATGTGTCAAAAAGATGCAAGCATTTTTCTGTATCGCAGTTTCATTATTGCTTTCAATATTATCTATTAATTTATTATTTTTCATAATAAGGTTTGATTTTACCTTTATTATTTTATTTAAACCCTTTGAGGGGTGGTATATAAAAAATATTAAATTTTAATTAAAATTCCTCTTATATGAATTAATAATGTTAAAAGGACACAATATGAAGCTATAAAATTAATTTTATTTATTTCCCCGGTATATATAATCTGCCACCGACCCTCTTTGACAACTTATTTGTGGACTCATTGTTTCGTATTCTTGTGTGTGTTTGTGTGTGTGTGTGTGTGTGTGTGTGTGTGAGTATGATAAACACACATACATACTTTAGTAATAAAACTATATTATAAACTTAATAAACTAAACTTAGTAGAAATGCATATTTTTATTGCATATATTGTAAAGATATTTTCTTCCTCACTTGTTTCTGAAGGTAACTCCAATCCATCAAAAGGGACCTCTTTAAACCAAACAGTTCATGATTTACTTTAAATTTACAGACACGCCCTCGGCAAGGAAAAAAGAAATTTGTTTTATTATTGTATGCCAAGTTTAAATAGTCACCATTCCTTAAAATTAAAATCAAAGTAAGTCATATTTTGACATTGAGACATCTGTATATTTAGGGATGTGCTTATGCATTGAAAATTATCTGTAAAACACAAGTAATTATGTTTGAGGAATCAATAAACAATAGCCGTGTTTACATTTGTACATTTAGGTACATCTTGTATAAAATCTACTATACATATATATATCTTTAATAATTTGCAGAATACTTATCCGAGATTTCGCTATTAAGTAACGAGACTGAAGCTGCTACAGAAGAAGTACACGCAGGCAAATGTCAACGACCAACATATATTTAGCGTGAAGCCTTCTTTATTGAATGCAGTGCCTCTCTTTTCTGTAATCAAATCCGCATATACGCAGTCTTCGTTGGCATCAGAGTAATGATTCTATGTTCCGCCGAAAAGATAAGTGAGTAACTAATTGCTGTGACATTTCACATGAAGCTTGAAACAACCGCTGATAATTTATTGAAAAAGTGTATGACAATGAATGTTTACTGCATGCACGGGCTTTTGATTAGTTCAAGAGTTTTCAAGATGGCCGAGAAGACATTGGAGATGGTTTACTCCCGGGTCGTCCTCCACGTCTAAAACGGATGACAACATCAAAAAATATGTAATCTGGTTCGATCTGAACATCGTTTAAGTATTCGTATGATTGCTGAGACTGTAGGAATTGAGAAAGAAATTTTTCCACACTCATTCCTCGTTGTCTGTCGATAGATTTCTAGCCAAATACCGTATCCCAGAGTTAGACCATCAGTCTTATTCGCCTGATCTTGCGCCATGAGACTTCTACCAGTTTCTGAAGGTGAAATATACATTAAAAGCAACAAGATTTGAGTCCAAGTTGTAAAAGAGAAAACGGCACGCATCCTGAAGGAGCTGACAGAAGGCTTCCAGCACTGTTTCGAACAATGGAAGATTCGCATGAAGCGTTGTAGAGATAGAGGTGTATATATTGGAGGAAATTATATGCAAATATGTATGACATCAAAATAAAATGTTATACAGCACCAGTCTCGTTATTTAATAGCCACACCTTGTATGAACATATTATTCTATGAATTGAACACAGTTATAGTTTCAAAAAAAATTGAGCTTGATGAAACATTTTTAAATCTCAAATTTTTGTAATACTAATTTCCCATAATTTTTTTAAGCAAAATGTAACATTCTTAAAATTTAAGAGTATTTATCAGAAGAAAAAAAAATGTGTTCTCTGTGTAGTAACTAAGTATATTTTATAAAGTTTAAAATACCAGCCCTACGGATTATGTAGATTATGGGGCAAGTGTACCGGAATTCTAAAAAATATGTTTTCAGGATAATGAAAAAAAAAAGAAAAAAAAAAGGGTATTTTTTTTCTGTGTGTTTTGTAATATGTGGTAAAATAAATAGCTTTCAAATTCAATTTTTGAATGTTTCTTAAAGTCTCGAAAATAACACATCTGCGGATTTCGTGCAGCGCCCTCTATCTCTAACAGCAAAATTTCAAGCATTTTATGGTCTTAATTACCTTAATTTCAACTTGCATTGCGGCTACAGTAGCCTAGCGATCATGGTTTCGGATTCGTGGCAGGCCACTAAAGACCTACCGTGTAGCGGAGTTGATGCACGTTAAATCTGTCGGTCCCACAAGTCCTCCCATTGGTATGGTGTGGAAGTTAGGAGAGGGGGTGCCAGCTCAAGTGTCGCTTTTGTCACTTGATCGATGTTCAAAATTACGAGATCCGTCGCCAATAGCCCTCGTGTTGCTTTTAGTGCGACATTAATACAAACTTCAGCTTGTTTGTTTTTTCTCTATTTCTATTTCTTTGATTAATGTTTCCCTAAAATAAAAACTTCCTTTGATTATGCTTCTTAAGCTCATAGTTTGTATTACAAATTTATTTAATTAAAAAGAATTTTAATATTTAATTCTATATTTGTCTCGTGAATGATTTACCTAAAATCACTCGAGTTAAGCTTATACAATAGTAAATTTCATTGGTTTTTTCCTTATTTTGTGTACATATGTTTGCTATAAAACCACAAGAAAAAGGTTCTTGATTTTCATCTTCATGGCAAAGGGAAGCATAAAGCTGAATGGATTAACGTCCCCTGAGCAGAAGGAATAGTATAACAAAACAGTGTTTAGTTATGCTTTTAGGCATATGATGTTGCTTTTAAATTGAAATTTCTACTTTTTGATAGATTGAAATAAAAATAGAAAAAAAAATGACTTAAAAAACATTTTTCGTAACATATCAATAAATGTGTTGTCTTAATTTGTATTTTAAAAGAAAAAATTAAAAAGAATTAGAATCGAATATAGGATAAAGTGCAAAATATTTTTTTTGATAGTTTTGAAGCCTCTACTTTTTATCACGTAGTACCCAAACATTTAAAGAACTATCTTATCAATTCATTTCGGCAGCGATGTTGACATTTTTAGGGAGAAAAATAGCCATATAATTTAATATTTATTTATTTTTTATTTTGTAACTGGATTTTTTTTTAAAGGTTTATTGCTTCATCAGTAAAACATGTGCTCGCATTAATGTGTTTAAAGTAAATCATTTTCACTAGATTCGCTAAATCTTATTGGTAATGCTGCTGTTAACTAAGAAAAAGATTTTTTTTTTTTTACCATCCGGAATCCATTATGGTTTATATTTTATTTCATATAACAATTTCGAAATTTTTTGAAAATATATCAAGCAAGATTTTTTTTATATAAAAAAACTTCCTTGAAAATTAAATTTACTTGAACATCAAACAAAATAAAATTCCATGAACCATATAAATCAAATATTTTTTTAAATAAAAATCCGATGAAATTGTAGGGAAAATTTTTAACTTTTGGATTTCTTAAAAAATGCCAAGTTCACAAAATTCCACAGAACTATAAATCGTGCGCGTTCAATACTACTTTCTCTTCGATGATGGTATTTGCTATAGCCTCCTTCTCTCCATCTCTCTATCTTTCAAAAAAAAAGGAGCAGATTGTGCTGACTTCCCGTATTTTTCCACCCTTATTCCTAGCCGCAAAGGCCCGGGGCAATCACTCCCTACAAAACCCCAACTACGAAAAAAAAAGAGAGAGAGAAAGAAAAGGTTTCGAAACTTTATTTCCCCCAATTTTTCGAAACTTTTCCTTACATTTGATAAAGTGGGCCCCGGGGCTACATTGCTCAACCTTAGCCCCTAACTTCCTCTGAAGGTCACATCTGCGGCCATATCAATAAAGCCCCTTTTCCGCTATGGTCAAAGGTAATTTATGGAATTCAGAATGCTTTCATATCGCCGTTATATCCGCGGAAAGTGTTCATAATATTTTTTCGCTGCCGAATCTAAGATTAAAGAAAAAAAAAATACTCATCGAATGGTCGGGTTTGTTACTTTTTGTTTAGAGTTATAAGTTTCGTCTTTTTTCTATTTCATAAAAAAAATAAAATACTTCGAGACTTAATTTAAAAATGGCATCATAATTTGTCAGAGTTATTGCCTTAATTTTTCTTAAGTTTGCGGGTTTTATTTCCTAGATAAGAGATAAACAGGCATAAAGTATAAGTTATGTTATCATTGAAATAGTTATTTTATGATATAAAAATCAAGCGCTAAGTTGGTGCAACATAAGGTGAAAGCTATAATCCTCATTTTGCCTTCGCTCCATAAACTATATCTTCCTCTTATTTTATAAGATAATTTTAAATTGAGTCACATTTTGAATTCTTAAATATTTGTTGAAATATATATTAAATACAAAATCGGTAAAATATTTTAAGTATCTTACAAAAGTAATAAAATTTAAGAATTCAAGAAATAATAATGCATTCTTGTTATACCAAAAATATAAACTCAATGAAAAAGCTCTTATCTCAAAAATAAAATGTTAATTATAAATACCCATTGATTTACGTTTCTGTTAAGAATAAAAATGATCAAAATAAGTTTTTTTTAAAAAAAAATTAAATAAAAGTAAGAAGTTTTGTGTTACCTCAATATAAATGTATGAGTAGAAAATGATGTAAACAAAAATCAATTATAACAAAAAACATTGAATCAAATATAGCGTTTTAGCCATAGCAGACGAACCTTTTGAAACGCTTTTGTTCTTATGAGGAAGTTATGAATCTTACTATAGCAGACGATAATTTCAAACAAAAAGAAAAGGAACAAATTCGTAAAATAAAAGAATAAAATACGAATGCAAAATTTCATGGGTATAATTTAATACTGAAAATATATTTGTATATATAGAAACAGTATTTTTTCAGATCTTTTTTAAGTCGCATTCAAAAATTTTGTAATCTTCTATTTACTTTTTTATTAAATACATCCCATATTTAATGCGGATCAAAAATTATGCAGTTTTATGTTTTATTTTGTATATTTTATTATTTTTAAAGAAATTTTCTTAATTCTACATGTATAATTGTTTTATTATTAATATTCGCTCATTTAATTTTAAATTGTACGTAATTCTGTTGCATTTTATTTCAGCTTGATGCTTCTTTAAACGTACAAATGTATTAGTAATGAACAACAATAAAATGAGATGGAAAATAAACGCTGATTTCTATTATTATTATTATTATGCATTTTAAAGCTTTTAAAAGTTGAAGAATGTATTTGTGCTTTTCAAAAACGTATTATTTTATAATATTTTCTTCATTTTACTATTTTCACTTTTACTTTTTTTTACTGTTTGTATATTTTTTTTTTTATTTAAAAAATTCTTCTGCTATTTTTATTTCTTTGCATGACGTGAATAAGATTATTAAAGTTTACTGGAATGTTTATTACATCAACTATGTTTTTTTCATATTTTAAATTCCTATTGTAACTTAACGATTTTTTTTAATGTTTTATTCTTTTTATTGGCCATTATATACAAAAAGTTCATTAAACTTCTGCAAAGAAATCTAAATTATAGTCACTAACTCAAACCTCTGTCAATCCTGTTTAATGATAGTTTTTAAATCCCTGAAGTTATATATATAATGTCTTTTAATACTTTGTGCAGCTACTCAAATTTTGTTTTCGTAATAAATTAACTAACATTTTTCTTATTTATATTGATATTGCTCCTGTGCAAATCTATGTATACAGTACACATAGTTCTAAACTATGTTACTTTCGACGTAAACCTTCGAGCTTACAAATTTCATATAATAAAGTTTGATTTATTTGGTTATTCCACTTATAATTAATAAATCATATCGAAGTTATTTGTTCCACTTATAATTAATTAATATCGAAATTATTTCTATCTAAAATTAGTTCTGTCGAAGTTATTTCTTTCTGAAACACAAAGTGAAAAAAAAAACATTTCTAGATTTTTTACCTTTTTAAAAATAATTTTATAAACCCAATTTCATGTGCTTATTTTTAGAAAATAATTTCCGATGTAACAATTCTAAGAAAATTTAAAGATTCTTTTAAAATAACTGATAAAATTACTTCAAATTTTTAAGAAAGGTAAGACGTTGTATTAAAATTCCTACACACCAAGAATTTATATATAAAGACAGAACATGGTTTTAATAGGAAGGATAAGAAATATTACATTATTTATATATGGATGAAAGATAGGAGATAAAATCTATAATTTCAATTAATTCATAATTTTATAAAATGATATTAATATTATTATTTATTAAATGTAGGTTATATATTATATATTAAATGTAGTAAGAAATGTTTTATATTAAATGTAGGTAAGAAATATTTTACATTTCGAAATAAATATCATGAGCATACGATGTTTGCCTTTATGTATATTTCCATTTTATTTACGGAATTTTCATTTGTTCCAAACTAATTTTTTTCTATTGTTCAGAACTTTTTTCATGTTATAAATAATGCAATTTTAGGAATATTCAGTTTCGGGAAGTATTAAATAGATTAGCACAAAAAGATTGGTTTAGATGGGGAAAAAATTGCTTTTTTATGCAAAATAAATAAAGTAAATATATATATATATATATATATATATATATATATATATATATTATGCTCTAAAAACACTAGGTGGAGGACAATTCAAATGTCTTTTAAAACAAAGTTTATTTTAGATTCAGAAAGTCATGGAAAATCTGATAAAACCATTTACGGCTAACTGAATATTATTTTCCATTTCTTATTTCTTCATAGTACTTGAATTGAATACATATACATTTATACACACATATTAATTTTATTGAATATGTTTCAGTGCCAAATAACCCGCAAATTCCAGACACACCCCCAACGCCGAAATTCTATGTTCCATATTCATATCCCAAAACACTGCAATTTTTACGCTGAATAATTTCATAGGCGAATCACTTTAACATTCACCTCAGTACCAGAATAGTGAGAGAGGAATTATTCTGAAACCTGTGTGTCTCATCCACTCGGTGCGTTTCTTTCTTGCGTTGCATTGTGGGTAATCACGCATCAATTCGCGAGGGATAGGGGGAAAAACCACAAGGAGAAGGGGAATGATTCAATCTCATCCACGGATAGAATCCATCCTAATCGAAAGAATGCATAAAAAATATAAATCGGCCACAGCTGCAATTTTGGGCCCAGTGGACCAAAAATAAGGGAGGGAGCGAACCAAAGTTTCAAATCAAATTCTTTGAGAGGGGATATAGGTTGTGACCTGAAAATTTAAGCGGATGTTTCTTTTCCTTTTTTTTTTAAAGTGCTAAAATTCTTGGTGAAGAATCCGATTCTGTTATTAATATTGTTCGATTTTTCAAATGAAATATTTTTGGAGTGGCTTTTCAATCGAATGTCATTTTATTGAAAATTCCATAAAGAGAAAATGGATAAAAATATTAGGATTTTTCTCCTGTTTTATCGAATTAAAATATGGCTGAAGGCTTTGCTATAATGTATAATAACACGGTTGAAAAAACTAAAAATAAATGCAATGGTATAATATTTTTCTAAAAATTGATTACTTTGTATTTTTCTGCAAACCCAACATAGATAATATTTTAACACTAAACATACCAACACTTAATACATACCTATTTCTACCATAGCCGGTCAAATGACCAGACATTGTGTCTCCTGATCAAATGTTAGAAATATGAATGTTAGGAAGGAAATAAACAAATTAACTTTAGTATAATAATCAAACAAAATTGTATATTATCAATTTCTATTATACACACAAACAATAAGATTTTTTAATTCCTTTCTCACCATATTTTTTACATATACAGGCTGTCCCCCAAGTACATTTTCCGCAAACATATTTTTCACATTTAGAACAAATTTTGATGCTTTTATTTTCCTTACAATATCTTATTTGACACGTCTTACGTTGATAAGAATCTGTAGTAGATTTAAGCAACGATCGTTTAGTATTTGTTCTTTGGTTTGCTTGTTCATGGCTTCTCGAAAATTGTTGGCACGTTCTACTGCTAATTGGAGTAAAAAATCTTATCTCGATATATTTTCACCTGTCGTTTGCTTGTACAAAATCCAGCATTTATGCCAGCTAAGTCTAGGATATTGAAAAATACTTGGAGTGGCCATTTGCAAGACTTAGATTTTGTAATGTATTTCCTCGCCATTTGATCGGTCATGTCAACACCAAATTTAGTTTTATTGTAATGAACTGTATACAATACGTTAAATACACATGCATATCATAATTTCTGATGCAATTTCTGATAATTTCTGACCTTATAAAGCTATAAATTCTTCTCCCGGTTAAATGACCGTTTGTGATAGATAATGTTATACGACAAGTATTACTCAAAATAAACAAATATAAAGAAAAAATAATAATACAATATTAACAGTATATAATTAACAGAAAAAGTCATGAAATCAAATATGCAAAAACGATAAGACGATATACGTATTTTCAATGCATAAGTTCATAACCGGTCAAAAGACCGGTTATAGTATGTTTAGATTTAAAAAAAAATGCTGCAATTGAAAATGTTAAGTAATGATGGAAATTTTACAATTTAAACAGTAGATAAATATGTCAAAAATAGAAAATAACATCAGATTAGTCACGCTCTTAAAAGAGTATCTAGGAATATATTAAACAGTTTAGAACAAACAAATCAGAAACAAAAGTCGTAAAGTAATAATAATGAAAGTTTCGTTATAAATGCTATGAAAGATGATATGCTAAAACATTTTTGTGCAAAAAAAAGAAAATGTAAAGTATTAATGTGGTATCTGAACTATATAAATAGAAAACTTTTAACTATATATAAAAATTGTAAACATATAGGGGATGCCCAATACATAAATATACTACATAAAAAATAAATAATAATGAAATATATGATATTACGAAATTGATTGAAAATTATTTGATTCTAAATAACGGAACAGTAATTGGGATCAATAAAAGATAGCTTTTTCAAATAACGAATGAAAAAAGGTTTTATTTGATGAATTACGTATAAAAATGCAAGTTGATAATTATTTTTCACATTAAAAATATCAATGTTAATTTCATGTTAATAATTTTGCTTTATTACATGAAAATTAATAAATTGAGTATAAATGAAAATTTCAATCCCTTTTTATGCAATTATGTAAAAATAAGTATTCTTACTGATGCGTGACTCATTGCAGATATTGTCTTTTAAAAATGCATGTAAATAATCAAAAGAAGTATTTTTTTTTACTTGCGATAAACCCTTTATTTTGTAATTCTGTTATAAAAGTGGGTTTTTCTAATATTGTTATAAAAGGAATTTTTTAGTGACTTTTTGCTTTAACAGGAAATACGTTTAATGGAATATTTTTCATGAATTACACATTCATTTTTTGAACTCAAATTACTGAATTACTCAAATTACTCAAATTACTATCCGTACATATAAAAAGCACTAAGGCTTCGCTCTCCGATCTTTTTTTGATTTTAAGAACGTAATGTTACTCCTAGGGAATTTTAAATTTCTTCCTCAAATCTATAGTGTTTTATTTATTTGAATGCATTAAAGTGCAGCCTGAAGAATAAAAAAATAATAAAGATTTTCTACAGAACAACATTTCCTCACCGAATTTCAAAAATATTTGAAAATATTTTTAAAGACCGAGGAATCAACAAACATATTAAAATAAACATAAAAATATTTTTAAAAATTAGAAGAAAATTGCATTCTTGAATGCAAAACTTTATTAATTTTTGTTTTTTCGGATGTACTTTATTGCATTCAGATAGATAAAATAACATGAAATTGAGTAGGAAAGTAAATATTCCATAGGATTAGTAATATTTTGATGAAATCAAAATGGCAGGAAGTCAGAAGTCTTAAGAGCAATACTTCTTATTGTAGATTTAAAAAAAAAAATATTAAGACTCTCGATCCGTCTTAAATTGTCCCTCTGTATCGGACTTAGATTTCGAAATGGAAGATGGTACAAAATTATAAGAGATACATTGAACATGACGTAACAAAAATAGAACTAAGAAACCACAGTTGATTCATGGCTGAATATATAAAGATGAAAAATAACATTACGTGTATGTGTATGAAAGAGAAAGAGAGAGATAACCAGTTTAATACATGCTCAAAACAGTTATGATTTTGACTTTTTCTATTACATATTAATAAAGTTATTGATTTTATATGATACATGCTCCCTAAAACTAAAATGTGCATTTTATGTATACACATATTTACTGAAAGCAAGATTATTTGAAACGCAAAATGGCCTTTCAAAAGTTAGAAAAAGTGAAAAAAAAAATCAACCTCATAATTTAGGTTTGAACTCATCTCAACCAGGAAGAATTCTTATAAGGAATTATTATAAAGAATAATACTTGTTATCTTTCAAGAGACACGTGCGTATAAAAAAAAAAGGAAGGAAAGAACATTTAATAATCACGTGACAAAACTTCTTCCAAAGTATGTTCTTAGCGTCAACCATAGCAATGAATCGTTGGCGGTCCATTTGCAACAAGGAAGTATTCTGTAAAAAAATTCAAAGAAAATTTATTAATTTTTGAAAAACAGAGTAATTCTTTTTCGCGAAAATACAAATTATATAAAAGAACGCAACTGAAGCGTAGCAATATGTAATCATGGTAGGTTTAGAAATTCCTTGTTTCTACAATAGATTTTAAGTTTATTTTTAGAATATGTTTCATATCACTGGAACGCATGAGATCTTCAGGTATATATATATATGCTTTAATTTATTGCATCTGTGTAAAATATCATCTTGCATATCGTAACTTTTTTTTTTTTCAGATGCCATGGTTCAAATGGAAATTATTTTTCCCAAATCATTCTTTTTATATTTTTATAGATTTCAGCATTCATACTCGTATTTGCGTAATTTTTTCTAATATCCTTTTACTTTAAGAAATGAAATCCTTTTCGTTAATATTATAGCCTAAAAACTATTTTGAAGAACTTATCAGTTTTAATATTTCTTTCTGTTATAGTATTTAATAAATGGGGGCATATAATTTTATATAACCCTATTTTTACAGATACTTATTTATTATTGTATATGTATAAAGTAATAAGTTAGAGAAAGTTCATTTCATGTATTAGTAATTACTAATAGTTCTCAGTTGTTTCAATAGCTTTTACGAAAAAATATTTGAAATATCTGACAGAAAGATAACGAAAATCTCTTTCTGGAGAGCATGAGATTTTAAAATGAATATTTTCACATAATTACATAACGTTACCAAACTAATTTGCAAAAAAAAGATTCTTAGTTTTAATATAAATCTTTTTGTAATAGTTAAATTAATAAAATGAGCATAACTTTAATACCTTTAATATAAATATTTAATCATTACTATAAACTAACAACAATACATTTGCATAATTTTACTATCTCTATTATCAATTACAAATATTCCACTAGTTTAATATTTTTTTTGTGAAAAATATATTTAAGACTTCCGAAATAAATTTAAGTCATATAACTTTTGATTTCGTGAAAAAAAACATTCCAACATTTCTCCTGAAAATGATTTCAAAATTATTTTCATTTGCTAATATAAACCTTTCGCTGAAAGTAATTAGCCACAGTAGCCTAGTGGTTAAGATGTTGGATTCATGGCCGGTGGTTTTCGTTCAGTCGTGGGTTCGAGCCTTGGTCACTAAAAACTCGCTGTGTAACTGGGGCTGATGCTCGTTAAATCTGTCGGGGCCCAAAGTCCTCCCGTTGGCGTGGTGTGGAAGTTAGGAGAAAGGATTGCCAGTTCAGGTGTTGTCCTCGTCACTTGACCGAGGTTCAAAATTACGAGGTCCGTCGCAAAAGGCCTTATTTTGCTTCAAGTGCGGTGTTAATAAAAACTAAACTTCACAGAAAGTAAGAGTTGTTTTCATACGAAATGTTTCATACATATTCAATCATTATTATACTTTGTAACATAATAAATTTCCATAATTTTACTATATGCAATATTAATTACCAAAACATTCCACCTGTTTCAATATTTTTTACGAAAAATATATTTATGATATTCTATCAAAATTTAAATCTAGATATATTTTCTTATTTAGAAACTAAGTATTTCTCTTTCAAACAAAAGTATCCTTTTTCTTTTGCATTTTTGAAACTTTTAATATTTATTACTGTTATAGTATTTAATAAATGAAAGCATATAATTTCATACAACCTTATTTTTACAGATACTTATTTATTACAACGTTTTTCTGAATTTCACTTGGTGTGTGTGTGTGTGTGTGTGTGTGTGTGTCATCAAATTTTCGATCGTTAATTTAACCAACTTCCCATCAAGCTAGAGCTTTGAAATTTCGGGAATCGTTCGTACTCGCCTAACAATGCAATATTTATTCGTTTGCGACAAGTTTTAACTCATATTTCAATAATTTTAATAAGTCAAAATATTCTTTCCTCGAGGCGCTTTTAGGATTCAGGGAAAAATTTCTTTCCCCCTCTGGGAGCACCGGGCACTCCCCACGCAGCATGAGGTTATCGTAAACCTTTTGTACTCACAAAGGGGAGATACTATCTCCCCTTTACAATCTCCGAGATAGTAAGGGTTGCTGACTTTTAGTCAGTAATCATTCGCAAGAAAGAAAGTTTCCAATATTAGGCGCCATGTCTTATCACAATAATTTTTTCTGAATTCTGGTTCCCATTTTTTTTTTTAATAGAATGACTTACAAACTTTTAAATGCATGTTTTGATTTTATATTATGAATTTTTTAATACGCTCACAAATGTCTCTTTTTAAGTAAATTTTAAAGATAAAATAACTAACAGTATTAACTAATATTTCAATAATTTTCTCTAATAAACTTTGCCACCATATAAAAACGTTGCTTTTAAAAACGTTGGTTTTTATATCGAATTATTATTGTATATATATAACTTTATTTATTATAACCTACGTTATAATAAATAACGTAGGTTATTATTAATAATTTTAACCTACGTTATTTATTATTGGATATGTATTTATCATTTTATATTTATATGCCCTCAATAAATAAAGTGGTTTTTATACAAAACATTTCTGAAAATTTTAGGAACATCTACCATAATTTTTCAACACATTTCCTTAATTACACCATTAATAACGTCATATGTTAAGTTTTCGTTTCGTTAAGTCCTAAAATATATTCAAATACGATAATTTTATATCTTTCTGTGACAATTTCTAATTTAATGAAACCGAAATTCTTTCTACAGACGGATGTATCCCTCGCTCTACACACCTACAATCCTTTTGTTCCAAAATGAAAGCCCAGCATAAAATTCCTTTCTCTTTTCTACCAGAAGGGGGATGGGGAAATCTAAAAATACAACGATATCAGTCACACACAGTAGGAAAAAAAAATAAGAATTTCCACACCGTGTAATTCATTCAAACCTTCACCGCTGTAACAAAAAAACGACAAAAACCTTAAAACCAGAACGAAAGGCACAGAAGATAACGCGAAATTCTCCTCACCACAGGAAACCACTGTTGACTTTGTGCACACAGAAGAACAAAGGATTCCTACTCCCACAGCGATACGAAAGAGGACACCAGCTCTTTTCTAAACACACGGATGAAAAGATAGAAGGGGGAGGGAATATTGATAACTGTCCTCAACTCCTGGCGGACCTTAAGCGGTTCACGTAGCGGTGGTTCGAAAGGAAGGGGGGTTTAATCTCTTTGGTACAGAAAGGGTACATAACTTTTGCATTTCGGCGAGGTACTAGAAGTGCTGTTTCAGGCTGTGGCACTTATTAAAAGTGATTGCTGAAGCCTCTTTGGGTTGGCGGTTGAGGAGGTGCTATTCAGTGCCAAGAAGGCATGCATCTGGTGATTTTCCAAGCGCTGAGTGGTCTTTTGTTTGTAGAAAGGGTGCTTGGTCGTTAATGAAGCAAACGTGCGTGTGCATCCACGTGCTATGGCTATTGAGGGATCTAGAGTCGCCGAACTTATTGGATGGAACCTGTAAGAGGATATGATGGATTTGATGGCAATTTTTCGCCACGTGACAAAGTTTCAGGAAAATGGCGAGGATATTTTTGAATCTTTCAGATGCAATTACCACTTTTGTTAAATTCCAATTCTTTTATATACGAAGTATAAAAATCGTATTTTTCATAATTAAAAAATTAGAGCTGTGTCATAAATAAGAAATCCATAGTAATGCTCCGTTTAGAACTATTGAGATGAATGGAAGGAAGAAATAGAATTATCAGGTTAGTCCTAAAAAATTGCAGAAATTCGCTTGCGAAGAAAATTTGATGTATTTCAGTAATGTGCTGAGAGAGTTAGCTATTTATTGTGCATAACATATGTGAAATTCAAACAAGATCGGAAACTTTTTGTTACAAATTTAACTTTTATATTCGTAAACAAAACAATCGTGTATCAAAAAGTATTTTTAAATCAATCTATTTATTTCGAAAATACGTTGAAAATAGCATACTTTATTTAGTTTCGATAACATTAATGATTTGAGATATATCAACATAATTCATCACGCTGAAGTGTTAAATTGAAATATTTAATTTTAATAACATTCTGATGCAAAAATCTTTAAAATGGGTAATATTATGCGAAATCATAGCTAATTTTAAGAACATATAGAATCATATTGAAAAATAAATCACGCTTTCAAATGCTTAGGAAGATTATAGTAATGGTAAATAGCTCAAACTTTTTTGTGGTTTTTACAACTATATTAGATCAAAACATTTTTTTAAAATAAATGGATGTTATTTTAGCCCTTTTAGCATTAAGCCTTTCAAATGCTTAGTTTAAATTTCATGACATCTTTTTAAACTAAAGTACACGTAAACTTAGAATATTACTCCCTGTTTCGATACAAAATGACTGAACAGAAAAAATCATTTAATAAAACCACGTTTAAGTGTTTTTTATTACAGTGCTCGATATTGCAATAAAGTTGAAGGACAAAAAAAAATATTGCACACAAATAAACGTAAAAATATAAGATTTAATTTCAGCCGGCTTAGCAGCAATAAATATGACAAAAATTATTCAGCAGTTTTACTGCAAGTTTTTTTTTAACAAATTAACAAAAAATAGAAGCGAATAATAATATGCTTTTATAAGTAAATTTCCTTATCAAATGGCTATTTTATTTAAGGGGGTCACTTCACGCAAATCGGTCAAAAAATCGATTTTTCAATTTTTTTTGAAAAAGAAACTTCAAATCTTTCTGCGTCAATTGCAATTTAAATTTTTGTTCTAGCTAAATTAGAAGTATTTTAAATATTTTTTTTAAAAAGTTGTTTACATGTGTCAAGACCCAAAACAGCTGAATGCCACACCCACTTTTAAACCAAAACTTATTATACATGCTTCTTTCCAGCCTTATCAAATTATTTTAAATTCACGAAAACAATTTTCATCGATCAGCAACTTGTTGAGGAAAGAATTGAAGTGAATAGTAATAGCAGTTTGTTTACATTTCAACGTTTGTTATCGAATGCAACGTGCTATTTTAGACTCGCCTAATGTAGACAATCTGTTCTTTTCGAAAACTTTTTTCATTTATATTTTTCATTATGTCTCGGTTTAATGCTCAAACATTTAAGAAATAGAAGTTTGAGAGAGATGTTATTATATTAAATACAAGTTCTTTTGAAGTTATATAAGTTTCATATAAACAAAATGTTTATAAATATGGTAAGTATGCTGTTATGGTAAGTATCAACGTTAAGTAAGTATGCTGGTGAGTATGAAGCTTTTTTTAAATTCTTCTGATCAATTTAAGGAAATAATTGACATTTCTCTGTTTTCTTATTGCTTAAAATTATGTATGTTATGCATAAAATATAAAAAACATGGTATCCATATTAATCTTGGTCGTCAAATCCAAGGTTTGGCTACAGAACTATTTATATGTTGTGTCAGTTGTGGTTTCGAACAACCAGTCCTGAATATTAGAGTCACTCAGAGTGTAACTAATAAATGATATACTAATGTGCATGAAGTTAATACGAGACTTTGATATGCTATGAGATCAATTGGGAAAGAGTATGCTGCTGCGAAATGGTTTTGCGGAGTGATGAATTTACCTCCCATTACTAAGCGCTTTTATTAGTTATTCCACACATTAAATGATGCGACAGAGGAAGTCGCAAAAGCTTCTATGGTAATATCTGCTAACATATAATATTTAAAAATGATGGAAGTCCAAATGTACTTGGGCTATTGATGGCACCTGGCAAAAGGAGGGCTTGTTTCACTAAATGGTGTCGTGACAACAGTTAATGTCGAAACTGGAAAGATTGTTGATGCCGAAATATTTTCCAGATATTCGTGCAATTTGAGGAATGGAAATGCACACAGAGAGAAGTATTTCGCAAATTACTTTGGAAATAGTGGAGAACTGGAAGTTGAAGGGGCACTCTGGATCTTCAATCACTCAGAGTCATTGCACGAGCTGCGATATACTCAGTATTTCAGTCTTTGCCCCACTGGTGACGACAAGTGGTGTGCATATAATAGGTCCATAATTAAAAGAAAACAATACAAACACAAACATAACTTACCTGATGTTATTATAAATTGTATTAAGCAATAGTTAGAGATTTTTTATGTCCTGAACTACTTTCTAAATGCCTACATGGCAAAATTCAAATTTAAATAGCATCATCTGGTACATAATCTCAATAAATGTATATGTAGAATTAGGAACATTAAAAGCTGGAAAGTATGAAGCAATATCTCTATTTAATCAAGGATTTATTACAAAATTAAAAGTTTTAAGTTTATTAAATGTTCTACCTGGATTTTATACATGTCGAGCATTACAAGAAGCAGATCGTGTTCACATAAAGAAAGCAAAAAAGGCAGTTTTACAAAGAACCAATAAAGCTAGAATTAAAAACAGACTATTAAAATGTAGACAAGAAGATGATTTAGCAGATGACCCAGGAAATTCAAGCTTTGGTGTTGATATCTATTAGTGAATGGTAAGTTTGTACTTTAAATTGCATTATCTCAAAACTGTAAATTTCAACACAAAAGGAACATTTTTGAAACACCTACTCATCTTATAGCTTTGAAATTTGGTGCATGTATTACTAGTACATAAAGGAATATTTTAATGAGAGCTTTTGTCAAAAAAAGTTTTTAAAAAAATTTTAGAGGTTGAAATGTACACAAATTTTCTTTGTTTTTTAACTTTTCACGTGTTAAAACACATAATAATTTTTTTAAAAAAAACTAATCAAAATTTCAAAAAAAGCTCTCATTAAAATAATAATAACTATTCAATAAATGAACACAAAAAAATTGGTAACTCTACAACCAGTCAATTTTTTAAAAATGTTCCTTAAAATTGGTCATTTTTAACATTACAGAGATAGGGAAAAGGCTGCGTGAAGTGACCCCCTTAAATTCAACTTGTTAATTTTTATTTATTTTCTCATTTAACAATATATTTCACATTTTTTTTTTTTTTTTTTTTTAAATTATTTGCTAGAAGATTAATATTTCAAAATATCTAACTTGATATTCTTTATTTATCACATGTTAGTAATAATTTTTTTTAAAAAAAATACAAAATTAATCGCAATGAGGTAACAAACTAATTTTAGATTATTTTATAAAGATCAATTAAACAGTGTAATTATCTAAAATTAAAAATCACTTGAAAATAACAAAAATTTATCCACCCCAACAAATGTATTTAATCAAAAATTTGCAACATGTTGAATCTGTTGAACATGAAAATGAATAATGCGATGGATTATTAACTATTATACTGAATAAAGACTATATAAGATTTTACGAGAAGCAGCAAAATGTAAGGATACCCATGTTAGTATCCGTAGTCAAAAAGTACCCATGTTAGGAATGAAAAAAAAAAAAAAAAAAAAAACATTGCCACAACTTGACTGTCATGAGGCTGTTTTCGCCTTCTTTGGAGCATGTAAATAGAAAGCAACATAAATCCAAGTCTGAACAACGGTGATGTTTCGCCGCTAAATAACGACGACAACACGACACGGCAGTAATCAAAATTAATCAATAAATCAGCGTCAAATATGTTCTGGCTCTACTTAACAGATGGTAGCAAACTGTAACATAGTGACCCCAGGTTTAGTAAAATGTCTAGGTAGCGTGAAGGATCACACAGCTTAAGTAAAATTATTATTTTTTATTTGCAATTGTATTCGCAGATTAATAAGGCGTTTTCGCCTAGTTACATTTAGCAATCAGATATATTTTTAGTTTCGATGCTGGGTAGGCACTTTACATCTGATCTCGTTAACGTCCAAGATCCGCCAAAATAGCACTAACAAAAGTTCACTTTTCGCTTTTTTGCTCCATCCTTGCGGGAACGTCTTCTCGCTGGCCCCGCTTTTTTTCACTTTGTGCCTCTTTAATCTTCCGGGTAAGGCTGTCTCACAATTCTTCATTTCTTTTACATTTCTGATTGGGCGGACATCGACTTGCATAGGCCACCTCCATCTCTGTTCCTAACACCATTCATTCTTTCAGGACAAGACCCAATTTGTCTCACGGCCATTTGGGCTCCATGAGTCTAAAGTCATACAAATAGACCCTAGTTCCCCATGTCATTCCGGCGCATAGGTCACAATTCCTTCATTTCATCCTCACAATTATCATCCCTTCGACACCTGTGTAGCAGGTCCACGTATTCAATAAATCCACTATTGCAGTTGACCACAGATGTGGCTTACCTATTGCCCGATTAGGAGAAAAAAGCCTCTTTTATTGCCCTTTGTTTAACCTTTGATTGGAGAGCTGGGAAACAACAGATGCTGTCTCAGACTGGTGGTCGTCTAGGAAGCTACGTTACAAGATAATATTAATGCCAACTTACTTAAGCAACACCATCAGCCTTCAAAAACAAGTAATATTCGAGCCCTCATAAGAACTGCAAAAACTGTGCTTAAAATACAAAAATTCAATCTATTTGCAAATAACCATTATAGATAAAGAGAAAAATACATAAGTGGTTTGTTTATATTCTGTAATAAAAATGCAATCAGAAGTCGTGTAACTTAAAAATAATAAGTAATAAATGATAATTCATTGACACATTCCCCTTATATATATAGGTTGTTCTGTTCCCCATACACACACACACACACATATATATATATATGTGTGTGTGTGTGTGTGTGTGTGTGTATAGATTGAATTGTATTATCTTCCTTTTATCATTTTTCTATTGTAGAATTTCTGTTTGTTTTTGGTTTCTGAATTTCCTGGCCTGTATTTTTAATGATAATGCAATTACTGAAGATATGACGGTTGGAAGCGTGAAACTAATTTAAACACAATAACTCCAAAGTTTGGAACAATATTAAATTACAAAATTTCTATTTTTTTATTGCTAAATCCATTTCTCTCGATTATTGATAAGACGATTGAGTTTGGTTATTAATTATTTGATTATTATTGGTAGTAATTTTTAATTAATGGTTTATATTTCCATTAGAATAATATTATTTGAATAATATAGTATTTAAAGAAACTATATTATTCAAATAATATTATTATCATTAGAATATATTATTTATTTTAAACTTAATGCAATGTTTTTAATTTTATTTTTAGGTCAATTCATATTCATTAATGTACTGATTTTTTTCTATTAATTCTGTAGTTTTCTTCCTATAATTTTTAATAAGGTTTATATATATATATATATATACATATATAAAACCTTTATAAATGCTCTAAGATCAGATCTGGAGGGCAACAACATCACTCATTACCTTACACATGCTCTTATGGTAATACTCTAATGCATCTGACTTAAACAAAATAAATCCAACTCATAAAGCCCTAACCTTTGATAACTTTCTGGCTAATGCAAATCTTCAATCTCTTATTCTATTCCTTTGATGTAGCTCATTTCCCCACCACCTTTAAATCAGTGCTGTTGACTTTAATACGACCCATTGTCAACGTAGGAATAAAGCTAATGTTTCATTTTTCTTCCACCTTTCACCAAACAGGAATTCTTGGAAGACAACAATCTGTCGGAAGTCTCTTTCATCGCTGGAACATTAACTCCGCTGGAACACCCATTATCCTTCCTTGCTCTGGAGGGTTCTGGAAACAAAGGCCTTTTATGCATATTCCCTGGTATAACTTTTACATATCGTTTTGCAGTTCCATCTCCTCAAGACATTCTAAGAGAAACTATTGTTTTCCGAATCAATAAAGACAATAAGTTATTCTTAAGGGCCTTGTGACCCGTAGGGGCAGGTAGAGAAATTGGAGTGCCACCACTTGTTCCGCCATCTTCTTCGGACGGGTTGGAGAGGGCGTCTTCAGAGAATGACGGAAAGGGATTTTATCCGAGCATGCTATTTTTCTTTTTTCTTTTCTTTTCTTGTTCTCTCGATGTACTCACTGTGCAGACAATTCTGACAAGAACGTAACAATAGCTGTTTCCTTATTAGAACTTTGTTGCGTATTGGGGAAGAAATAGGA
Source organism: Nephila pilipes (assembly GCA_019974015.1). Classification (NCBI taxonomy): domain Eukaryota; kingdom Metazoa; phylum Arthropoda; class Arachnida; order Araneae; family Nephilidae; genus Nephila; species Nephila pilipes. Next base: position 312,088 of record BMAW01032843.1, on the reverse strand, counting down.
TATGGTTCTTGAGGGTTAAAGAAATTGAATTGGATGGGTGACGACTTCCAATTACTGTTGTTACCGAGATAACTATACAACTGTCTCCTAAACATTTAAGTTTTGTGAGAGGCCTGATAACAATTTGTCTGTGGATTATTATGAATTCATTAAAAATATTCATATCAATTACATAACAAAAAAAAAGGAATTAATTCTTAATTTTTCAAATATTTATTGATTCTTAATTTTATAGGTTAGAGCAAATTTTCCTGCAAGCAACTAGGGATACAGTAAAAAGGACTAATATTGTTTATGAAACAAATAAAGAATTTTATTCTTAATTTTATCAAAATAATTTTAGATATACATTTCCTTTATTATTTTAATAATAATTCAAAGACAATAAATCTTTTTAATGTGAAGAGATTCAACATTGCTTAGATAGAGCAAATGTGTTTCTGGGCTATTTGGATGCATAAAAAGACATATATTTTTTATGAAATAGAGAATTTTATTCCTCATTTTATCAAAATAATATTATATCTAAATTCCCCAATATTTTCATAACAATTCTAAAACAATAAACTTTTTTTTAATTTGAGGAGTCTAATGTAGATTAATCTGTGCTAAAAAAAGGACTAATATTTTTTATGAAACATGACGAGAATTTTTTCTTAATTTTATGAAAATAATTTTACCTACTAGTTTTACAAAGTATTTTAATGCCAATTAGAATACAATATATCTTTTTTAATTTGATGGGATTCAGCATTACTTAGCTATATCATGCTTGTAATGTACTATGGATTCAATAAAAAAGACTAATATCTTTTATGAAACAAATTGGGAATCTTGTTCTTAATTTTATCAAAAAGATTTAAGAGGCCTTGATTTAATAAATTATCCAAATACAATTTAAAAAAGATCACATATTTTTTAAATTGTGGAAATAAAGATCTTTTAGATTCATCAAATTTGTCCACAGGCCATTATGTATTGAATAAAGTTCGATTAATATATTTAAAACAAGAAAAATGGATTTTGAATCTTAATTTTCTAGAAATAATGTTAGGTAATAATTTTTCAAATATATTACTAAAAGAAAATAAAATATAAATAGTTTTTGTATGATATAATTTGAAACCGTTCAGCTCTTGATAAAGTTATCAAAGCATAATTCTCTCAAGCTTCTAGCAATTTCTAACAAGACTCAAAATTTTAACTTTATTAATTTTCCCTAAATTAAAAAATATACTTTTTAATATAACTGTATATGCATTTATAGAATAAAAGGCTGATTTGTGCAAAATGGTTGAACCAAAATCAGAAAATGAAAAAAAAAAAAATCTCCAAACACTTGATCTTATAAATTTAATATGGTAACATAGAAATCCATAGATTTTTGATACATATGTCGTTCATGTTTACTATTTTTTCTTCCAAGCCATCGGTATTTAGAAATTAATTTGAATCATAACGTTATTTTCAAATCCATTTGTCAAAGTCCTAATTAATTTGATTGCTCAACTTTGAAAAGCCTTCCGGGCTTCTACTCCATTTCGTTTTCGTTCAACACAAAGGAGACCATTTCTATATGTAAAGCATAGAGATAACACAAACATCTAGGAGAAACATCTTAATTACCTAAACTTCAAAAATTACTGTATTATTTGTTGATATTCTTATTCATGTTTGTAATTTTTTAATGTTGTTATTTATTTTCTTCTAAGCAATTCAATTTGAATAATATATTTTTTCATGCAATGCTAGGATTATTGATTGATCGATCGATCGTTCATAAACGTTGCACTGAGACGCAACTCGAGGATCATTGGCGGCGGGTCTTGTAATTTTGAACTTCGGTTAAATTACGAGTATGACACCTGAGTTGGCATCTCCTTCTCCAAACTTCCACTCCACTCCTCGGAAGGATAGATTCTACTTGCATCAGTCCCTTTACATAGTAGATCTTCGGAAGCATCAGGACTCGAACCCATGACTCCAGACGGAAACAACGACGGCCACGAGCTCACGAAAATGAGCTCTTAGCTACCGAGAAAATATGGTTAGGTAAACAGATATTATGGTTAGGTAAATAGATATTATGGTTAGGTAAATAGATACTGATAGCGTAAATCGAAAGTTTCAACCCCAATCAAAAGATAGGGATGACACCTAAATTTATTTTTCATTCTTCAAACTTCCAATCCACACAAGGATTTGCAACTTAATAAATTCTAATAGAATCAAGGCTCAAAACTATAGCTCACCGAATATATATATATATGTGTGTGTGTGTGTGTGTGTGTGTGTGTGCCTGCGTGCGTGTGTATTCCACTTTTTTTTCTAAATTACTTTCAATCTCCAAAAAGATTTCTAAAATGTATTATACTCACATTCGTTTCATCAACTTTTTTTTCTGAAAATGGAACAAAGATACATTATTATTGTTCATTATTTTCGAAATTACTTTGAATTAATAAAAAAAAGTATATAAAGTTTGTAACGAATCATTTTTTTGTGATAAAAGGGCATGGTTACTCAATAAAAATAAGCAAATATATCAAACCAATTTATTCAACCTTTAAATAATTATTATCAAAATAAATTAAATATATATTGAGCGGTTATCTTACTCTGCTCACCTAGATATTATAATAAGTATTACTATTTATTTTGAAGACTTTAAACAATGGAGTTTACTTAAGTAGATTTGATTCAAGCAGACTTCTAAAATCGGTCTCTGATTCTGGTATACTAGTATACACACTGAATATATCCGCTTTACAGTAGCACTAATTTCTATAGAGTTCTTATGCTTTCCTCTATATATCTTCTATCCCCTTCATCCTATTTACTACACTTCAAATCTAGGTTCTTGTATCAAACATCGTATTAAAGCAAACCCAGAGGTTAGTTAAAAAGAAATGAGCATTGAATTCGGAACAAGTTTCTTTGACAAATAAATTAACATTTCTCAGGAACGATAAATCGCCTTCAATCGTTATCTTAAATATATTTCTATTACCTAAGAGAATTTGTTAATTAAATATATGTTATAAATTTCATTAAAAATTATTGCTCCTAAGCAAAGGCGATGCGAGAAATTTTTCATGGAGGAGTAGGGTTCCCACTCATACCTCAAAAAAAAAATATCAAATTTCATTATTTTTATGTGAAAATAATGTTTTTGTGGGGAGCTGGATGGCTCGAAAATTATTTTTTTCTGGAAAAAAATTCAGAATAAAAAAGTTTTAGTATTTACATTTCTCTATTCCTTATTAGGGGGGGGGGGGGCTACAACCCCTTCATCCTCTAGTCTTATGAGTAATAAGGTGTCTACAGTGGAACACTTTACAATGCCCTCCGTTTCTTTAAAAGTGCTGTATTTTAAAACTAATATGTTTCATTTAATCCGCTTTTTTCGAGAAATATTTTTCTGTACGAAAATAATTCGAACTCTATAATAATAAAATTAGTGAAATTAATTTAAATTTTTTACCCTTTTTCGATTAAGCATGATTGATATTTAAATCTTTGAATCATCCTTAATAAAAAAAAATCCTATATCTAGGAGCCGCTGTACAATGACAAATAAAAACTAATTTATAGGCCTGGTTAAAAAATAATCATCGTAAATTATTTTTAGTAGACGGGCTTTGAGGTTTTGAATTACTCTATTCTAGCTCAGAATACATTATATATTTCATATAATACATATTTAAAATGATAGGCTAGTATAAGTTTTCTTGTTACATCCTACTTTTAAAAAAATATCTTATGAATTTTGACATCTAATTCTGATGTGTATACGAAACGTAAAACAATTCACTGATATATATATATATATATATATTTATATTTTTTTGTAAGATAATTTTTATTTAGGGGAACAAAATAAATTTTCATACCTTTAAGGAAGCCTATTTTAAAATATTTATTAAAACTAAAAATAATAATCTCTCAATAAGAAAATAGTGCCAAACATAATAAAACTTCAGTTTTCGTTTAGTCCTTAAATATAATTTTTAATTAAATTTTTCAAAACTTAAAAGTCATTTGTGAAAGCGTACAGCAATTAATATTATTAGTTTTTTTTAAACATATATAAACTCTTTGTGCCTTTAAAATACGCACTTTACCACTCTTTCATGAAGGGTTTTGTTTATTTTTCAAGCAACTCTAAATAATGAAAGGAATATTTGTTTGAGAAACTTGCAACATAATATCAGCATTGTATGAAAAATAATAATTTACAGTATCAAAGGACAATAAAATAACAATAATTTTTTAAAAAAAGGAATAAACGTTTCATGAGTGATTTACTGAAAAAAATTGTTTTCATGAATTATAAATTTTACTAAACTTTTAAAATTGAAAATATCGCAAAATAGAAAGTTTTTAAAATCTTATGAATCATAATTTTTTTAAATAATTTTCGATGCTTTGATTTTTACAGAAACTTTCATGTATATTAATTCATTTGAGTGAGGGAGAGAGGTACTCAATAGCATCAAAACTATTTGAGATTATATTAATCATAATTTAATTAAAGTTTATTGATGCAATGCTTCAATAAGCCTTCTTTTCTTTCTTTCTTTTCTTTTTAGAAGGAAAAAAATCATAACCTATCGAATAAGTGAGCATGAACAAAGTACACTTGTATGCTATGTATACATTTAATAGGATTACATTAATGTTTTCAATCAAACAAAATTGAAGTGAATAGACATTTATTTTTTTAAAAAAAGAGACATTGCAATAATGTTCTTTACAATCTTCAAGGAGAAATTAAGCTTTAAAAAGTTGATAATCGCGCGTATATGAAAAAACAGCTTTAATCACTATTGTTTAACAGGAAAGTATTGGTTTTCGAAGTTAAAAACGTAATTACTGTGTAAAAGGAGTGTCTTAAAGTCCTTAAAAACATTTTTTGAACTAAGACGATTTTTTTTTCTCCGTGCAATTCAGGATTTTGTTTATAATCGCATAACTTTTTAACGTAATTTTTTTTCCAGTCACGATATTTTTTACAAAGCTCCGGTTTCCATTCTTTCACTTAAGTGTGCAATTACTAGTTGATAAAGCTCATTCAATCACGAAATTTTTTGACTGTTGAATATGAGTCAAAGATAATCAACAGTCAAAAAAGTCCCTGGCTTAATTTATTCTTCGTCTAATAATAACCCTAACACAATAAGCTTATGAAACATAGTTTATGTGTTTCTACAAGTGTTTGAGTCTCAAAATTAATTTAATATATTTTTTTTATTTATTTGATACTGCCTATATCTGATCCGAGTCAGTACTATTTGTAAGCTGGATCCTATTACATGTTCGTTCACAGGTGATTGCTTCACACTTAAGTCGAATAATCTAATCTCTATCTTCTTATCAAAGTAACATATGAAAAGCTTCGACGATCTAACTTTCCAATCTCTCACTGTCTGTTAAAACTCTCCAAACTCTACACAGTTTATAAATGTTGTCAAAGCAATCTTATTCACTGCACTTTAATATTTCTTATCAAATCTACATTCTACGGTTCATTTATTAGAAGGTGTTCTCAAACCAAATAAAATCATATGAAAATCACCATGAGGTTTGTTGAAGTGAAATACACTAGTGAGCCTCGTTATAAAATGTATAACATCCAACTTTGTACTGAAAAAATTGAAAGAAACTTAAACTTAAAATATTAGTGTTGAATTTTAATACAGTAATTTAAGTTACCCAAATCCAGCAACAAAGTTCACAAATCAGCTTCTAAATGCATGTAACACAAAATATTTAATTAATACTCATTTTAACTTCGGGGCTTTTTCGTTATATTAAAGATGTTTATTTAATTAATGTTAATTACTCTCCTTCTTTAACAATTTAGTAATTTCTAAACAGCATTTCCTTTTGTTCTGAAAGAAAAGAAAAATAATAAGTAAAAAATAAATGAAGCAGATTTGAAAATTTATTGCTTAAGGAAAATAAAATCCACGAGATAGATAGAGTCAATATGTATTCAGCATTTATGTTCTTAAAAAAACGGAAAATAAATACACAAACGTGGAATAATTCATGATTTCTTAAAAATGTATTTGACAATGCCATTTTGTCCTCAAAAATGCTAATAAAATAATTTAAACTTTAATAATGAAAATGAACAAATAGCACACATTTGGACAGTTTGAATTAATACGTTTACGAGTGTTTTCCAGTTTCTTGCATATGACAATGAAGTGATTTTGCAGTTTACTCTTCAAGAGAAATTAATAATTTTTTCATTCAATAATGTAATTAGAAAAAATGTTCTTACTATTTTTTTCCCGTTGACATGGTAACCGGGATTGGTTGACTACGAGGTTGGTTCAAAAAGTACCCGTGAGAGCAATGGGAAATGGGAATAGAACAACTTGTCCATATATTAACATAACTTTCCCAGTCAATCAGGTGGCCGCGTTTGCCTAGTTTACTTTCGGATTTGCAACCGGTGGTTTTCGTTCAGTCGCGGATTCGATTCTTGGCCACTAAAGACCCCTCGTGTAGCTGGGGCTGATGCACGTTAAATCTGTCGGGGCCCGAAGTCCTCCCGTTGGTGTGGTGTGGAAGTTAGAATAGGGGGGGGCAACTCAGGTGTTGTCCTCGTCACTTGATCGAGGTTCAAAATTACTAGGTCCGTCGCCAATAGCCCTCATGTTATTTCTAGAGTGAAGTTAATAAAAACTGAACTCAAAACTCTAAGACATCAATTTCCATGCCCTGAGCTAATAGGGATATTCCTTTGTCATCACATAGAATCCTTGTAAAATACCTAGAGATCCTAACATGTATTACCATGTGACCTACATGAATGTTTACTCAACTTCTGCCGAAACAAGCAGGAAAAACACTCTGTCACTTTTAACCAAATTACCAGAGCAAGTGGACAGGACTCGTTCACCTCTATTCCCTTATATCTACCTCCCTCTCGTGTGAACACAAATAAATTCATTGCTCTTGATTTAATTTTATATTTTTTTACTCTGCCCCGAATACAAAATATCATTTTAATTCAATATTCAAAAAGTATTTTTTGTATATATATATATATATATATATATATATATACATGTGTGTGTGTGTATTTTTCAACATACTTCACTGCACGCAAACAAATAGAATGTGCGCGTTCAGTGCTAAGGCAACTTAAAATGGAAAGGAGAAATGAATCAATTCCAGACATTCCCATCTGAAAGTAAAAATGAAATAGTACGCTCATAATCGTTACGAGAAACTATCAGAATGCTTTTACACATGGTAGATTGATCGATAAGTTTGGAGAAGAGAGTAGCTTGATGACTGTTGCACAAGAGTTTAGAATTGAAAAATGTATTCTTTCAAAAGCTTGGAAACTCTTCCAAATGACAAAATCAACTGTAAGAATGGTTGCCAGTGGTCGACCAAAGTAAATTACTGCAAATTATTTCCAGTATATCATTCTGCAGGTAAAAAAGAAGACCGGAACATCAGGCAACATTTCTCAGCAGCTGCGTACAGCACCCGAAAGGCAGGTATCATAGTTTACTGTAGTCAGACGACTGCATAAAAGTGGTCTATTCGCTCGTCGTACATCGTCTGCATAAAGGCGGTCTATTGCTAGGACATTGCAAATAATTAACACATAGATTAATAACTCCCGAGTCTAACATTGAAAACAACATTTTTTTTGCAAATTTTTTTTTTATTCATCAACATAACACCTTTTGTTAATCACCTTTTAGGGTGATACAATCGTTCCAACACTTTTCCAAATCTTGTTTTTTTTTTCCCAATTTTTTTTCTTTTTTTTTTTTTTTTTCGCAAGAAATCTTTTTCGTTGCGAGTAAATAGCGATAAACAGCTTTCTGAATCATCGACTCGTTGCTGTTTTTGTTCCATCGAAAGCAATCGCGGTACCCACTTGGAAAAACTTTTCACTTCACTTCAAAAAACCTTTTTCCTGGTCCGATCGACTTAAAATTTTGACACGTTTCAAGCAAAGGTTAGTACTCTAGAAAGACCTGGTTACTGGTTTACTACGAGCGCCATCTCTGGGTTAGTTTCGGGAGTTATTGATCGATGTGTTAACAACAGTCTATCGATGGTACCATTTACAGTAGTGTCAAGAACACAAAGACTGGACTTCTCATCAATGGTTCCGTTCTGTTTACTGATGAGAGTCATTTCAGTTCCAACACTAGTTGATATGGAGGGCGGTAGGGACATGATTCCACCCTACTATCTCCAGGGAAAGATGCCGTTAAGATGGTCATGGAATGCTTGTATGGGTAGACATTATATTGAAGGAAAAACCCGAGCTCTCCATTTTCTGAGGTTCAATTACCGGAGATCGTTATGGATTATTCTCCCATACGTGCAGCTGTTCTGAGGTGCCATTGATTCAGACTTTTTGTGGATGGTAATACGCTCTCACAGGAAACCTGAACTGTTGAGGAGCTTCAAGAAAGTGAGTATATCTGCAGAATGGATTGACCTGTGAGATCCACTGATTTAAATACCATCGAACATGTGTGGGATGCTTTGGGGAAGACACCTGGCAGCAAGATATTGTCCTTCGGAGAACACTAGATAGCTGAAACAGATACTACATGAAGAGTGGAAGAATTGATAGATAATTTAGTATTATGAATGAACAGATGGTGCGACGCAACCCTTATTACAGTTAAGGAAGGTAATAACCTTAACTAAAGGACTTGGTTTGTTGTTCTTCCTCATGGCCAGACAGTATTTTTTACTAACACCATTCCGTGAATAAAGTATTTTTCTGCTTTTCTCCATCATATATGAGTACGATTAATTTTTGGCTACTATGCTTTCATCCCTCTTTAAGTGCTACATTGTGCCTCTGTAGAGTTAATTTAATGTCCTCCAGTTAATATATATATATATATATATTTGGAATTACGGCATAATCTGAGAAGTTTATTGAGTATTTTAGTAAAATGATAGCGTGTATATATATGTGTGTGTATGTGTGTGTCGTAGAGAGAAATGTAGTGAATATAGAAGAGAGCCAAAGAGATTGGACGAGTAAATTTACTGAGAGGACAGAGACGATTAGCTTGATATTAGCACACATGACACAAGAGCAAGTAAGTTAAGTTCTCGTCAAAATGTTTATAATAGACTCGGAACCAGTAAATTATTTTTCATAACTTGGTCCTGGTTTTATTTTTATTGAGATAAGCAGAATTTTTAAAAATTATCTTCAGTTTCAGACGCGAGTTAGTTGCCTCTCTACATTCATAATAATAATTGATTTATTGGATCATTATGAGAATTAAATGGAATCTAGCTAATTATTTCTGCCTGGCTATTTTATTGATTCATTATTGAATTTCGATGGCACAGATCCTTACCATCGAAGCGAGGGCTTCATACTTTTAACGGATGTTTGGTGCAATTCCAACACACAATTGCGGTTCGGCTTCAACATCTTCTACGTTCACAGCCATGACCAACGGGAGAGCAGCCTTGTACATTCCAATAAATGCTTCACCAATTTAGTAAATAATATTAAACTAATTAAATTTTAAGTCTCTGTCATTGTTATACACATTAATCCTTAATCTGAATAATGAGATAATTTTTGAGACTATCAAACTCTCACACAATTTCAAAATTCCAAAGACCGAACGAATTTTGTAATATTTCCCCGAACTATCAAGAAACTGAAGACTGAAGAAACAGCAAATGAAATTTATGTAATTTCAAAATGTTTCGGATAATTTTCAACTGTACATATTTGAATTTTCTAAGACTTTTCAAGAATTAAAACGTATTGATATTCTTAATTATGAAGCGAAAAAAAAAGGGAATGAACTCCATTTCATAGCCTAAGAAATACTACACAAAAATTAAGATAAATGGAAAATTTTCCATAATGATTGAAAATTCAGAACGGAATTGTACTAACTTTCTAATACAAAAATATTTGTAAAAGGTTTCAAGGGAAAATATTTGCACATATACTCAAATAGAATTGTATTATTCACTTAGACTTTATGCAGGCAAAATTTATCTTCTAAGATTTTAAATTTAAACCTATTTAGAATGTGTCTTATTTCCTTTTGCTTGAACTTCATCAAGTCAATCAAAAGATTTCAGTTATAGGAAAGCAATTAAGATCGTGAATTGCGTGATATAGAATCGAGAATTTCATAAGATACGAAGCGAATTTCGTGTCCAAAGATGCGCAATTCGAGTCAAGAGTTCGAGTCCTGATTCTGCCTAAAGCCCTCGTGCGGAATAATGAGGGCTGCTCATTAAATGGACATAGGGCTTCGAATTGTCTAATGGCGTAAAGTGGAAGTTAGGAGAGTGAGATACAGTTCAAAATGAGGGGGTGGGGGCTTCCTCGTCATTTCATTAAATTTCAAAATCACGAAAGTTTGGATAAGCCTTTCAGCAGTTCTAGAGTAAATTTAATTTAAACTAACTAATATGGGAAGTCAAACACAAACACTCTGCAGTAAAAAAAGGGAAAAAAATACCGTATGTGAACATTCCCTAATGAATTCTATTTTATTTTCTTGTGGTCTTGGACTTGCAGCTGGGATTGTTTTTGTCAAGTCGTTGGTTCAAAGCCTCATTCCACTAAAGACAAGTTGTGTTACTGGGCTAATTCGCGTAAAACTCGGTCGAGGCTCCAAATCTTCCCATGTGGCATGGTGTGGAAGTTTGGAAAGAGTGGTGCCATCTCAGGTATCATCCTTGTCACTTGAGGCAGGTTAAAAATTACGAGGTCAGTCGACAATAAACCTCGTGTTGCTTCTCGGGGCGATGTTAACAAGCAGTCACTCACAATCACCTTATTTTCTTAAAAAATTATACCAGGGAAGAAAACAATATAATTTTACAGTCTTAAATAAATATCATATTTATAATTACTCTCTCATAATAGAGTATACACATAGATATACATGTATGATATATATATTCTGTTTTAATGGTATTATGTATATTTTTCGAATTTTTTTTAATTACATAGATGTTGAAAACAATAACTCTTACCTTTATTCAGTTCACCAATACAGAGTCTTTTTCATAATATTTTTTGACAGCCTACAGTATCGTTCGATGTAGTACTTGAATAGCTTAACGAACATTAGTTTGGATTGAACAATGGCTTAGGATTTTCAATGAAATCATGACGTCGAGTCAGAGTACCTGGTTTTTTTATCAATGCGTTCTTCAATATGATCAAGATTAGGCACGCTGCAAATCTATTGGGGTCTTTCATTTCTTGGAGCATCTTTAACGAAGTCTTGTGTCAAGAAACGTTTAACCAAAGCTCTAGAAAAAGACATTCTTAAGCAAAATCATGCACTTATACCCTGTGTGTGATATCAAGAAAGCCTTCATATACAAAATAACATGGGATAGTTTTGACTTGATATTTTAATTAAAATCATATGTTCTCTGTGTGTGATTTTCAAATTTGATAACAAATAAAAAATTTTCACCAAATTCATTCACATATTAAATTATTATGTATATATATATATATGTGTGTGTGTGTGTGTGTGTATTAAATATGGTTTAAAAGGTTATCCTACATACTCTGTGTGTGGGATTCCAAAACGATGTAAATTACCAATTCATTAGTCAATTCAAAATGTATTCGAAGCATTTTCAGCATACCGAATGAAACAAAATATATCTTTAACCAACAAACCAAAATTCAGTTGAATAGCTAGCAATAGTTATTTTATAATTCCTGTAGGTTAAATTTTTATCGTAATGCATTTAGTTTATGCATTTAGTTTACTTAATAGTGTTTCATAACATGCTACTAAATGAGAGGAAACTAATTAGAAACATATGAAACTCAGGAGTAAAAGGTGTTAGAAAACTTAATAGATATAATAAGTTTAATTTATATTGCTTTAAATTGTTTCTTTGTTTTGGAATGAACTAAGTGATAAACTTGAATACAGTTCACTAATTTGATTTCAAAGAAACATTTCCTACGAATCTCCAAGCCTCTTAGTATATTCCCCCAGCCACAAGCTCCTTGTATCAAAAGAATAGCCATTCCCGGAGGGAAAAAGTAAAACTGTTAATGCTCTGACTTTTAGAAACCACTTATTTTAATTCTAATTATATCTTTTTATTCCAAACCAACTGACTTTGCACTTGTTTCCAACAATCACATAAAACACAAATATTAAGCCATATTTTTATCACTCTAATACGTGTACAAGAAATTTTTTGTGCTGTCCTGTTTCTCGAGTAGCAGTTAAAAGGAGAATGCATCTATATCACCCCCGAACCAGCTCATTAACCATTGGTCATCCAATATTTCTTCACGTGTTGCTAGGGGGAAAGTATCAAAGAAACCGGACATTATACATAAATTGCGGTAGTTCCCGTTTAATGGTCTAGAAAGGGGGACGTTATTGTGGTCAGCGGATGTTGCGGGGTCAATGGAAGGGTTTGTTTGCTGGACATTAAGGGAATTTAGTGTCCTTATTCACATGTAATGACTTCAATAACTACCTTTCGTAAATGTTATTGCGATAGGACAATTTTTTTTGTTGGGGGTAAAAATCTGTCGACTGAGATATAGTTTTATTGAAATGTTTCTTTTAGAATGGATGTACCAGTATTTAGAGAAAGAAGAAAGAATGCAATAATTTGGGAAGAACATTTTCGTTTTTATGCAGCTGTGTTGAATTAATACAGATTTTGTATAAACATATAAACTTAGTGATGTTTCTTCTAAGATGCAGCAGAGTTGTGCAAGATTTTTTTTTTTTTTGAAAAGAAAGATTTGTAACATAGTTATTCAGGAATTTTCCCTCTGACTAACTACTTGGATTTCTTTATGATTTTATGTTTATTTAAATTGCCAGCTTCTTACCAATCAAATGAAACGTGATGTAAATTAAGTGAACTGGAGTGAATAGGTATAATCAAAGAATATAAAAGCGAGGAAGGATTGAAGAGAATAATAAGGTTACAGTAATAGAAAGGGTGTTAATGGGATGTGCGTTGAAGTTTTCTGCTGTATATAGTTGATTTGGTAAAATTAGGATTCAGTGCTATTGGAGCAATTGAAGGAGATACTCGCATCGTATTGCGGTAAGCGTATTCTTTGAAAGATTATAGAAGTTGTTAGTCCTCGCGATAAGAAACTTGATTATGGAGAGCCTCCCCCTTTTTTTTTTGGAGGATTAATAAAATTATATTTTGGAAGATAATTTATTGGTTTAATTATTTTTTCCTGTGTTTGAACCCAAGCTGAAATTTAAGCTCTAATCACAATGCTTGCGTTGTGATTAGAGTAAACATTAAGATTACAGATAAAACAGGTAATAGGATGACGTCACAGATTTTTCAATTAGCTTCTAAAAAAGGTATTTTATTAGCAAAATTAAATATAACAATAATACATCAGTGCTAGTACATGATGCTTTCAAGTTTAAATGATAAAGAGGAAGAAATGTATATACTCTCATACATTATTTACACAATGTCATTTAGACAGATTTGGAAATTTCACTTTTGTCATACAAAATTTATAACCAGTAGGAATATTTATTATAGGTAACCATTGATATTTAAGGCATGACTTCATAAATATCATTGTTTATTCAATCGATTCAACTCAAATAGTCTATTTACATTTTAAATACTAGTAAGAAGACGTGAAACAGCATGTGTGTTTTGATGGAGTAAAGTCGAATTTAATGTGTTCTGTTTGAATTATGAATGATTCGATGAATTCTATCAATTTGTACCTCGCTTATTACCTCCATTGTCATCATTACTGTCATTATTATCATCGCATATACTCCGAAAAATGTTGTTAATTGTTTTCATAATTTCGAAGTAAGTTCATACACATTGTTCCATGATTTTATAGAACAAAATTCTGTAATCAAATAATTTCTTGAAAACACAAATTAAAATAACTCCGTTTAAATTGGGTGAGTACCGTGTGTGAAAACGAGTTTGGGTCTGGCCCACTCGAATTCGTGGGTTCTAGTTCCGATGCTACTCAATGTCCACCGTGTAAATCGGCTGATATACGTTACATATGAAGAGGTGCTAAGCCCTCCCATAGAGTGGTATGGAAATTTGGAAAGGAGAGAAAACACCAGCTCAGGTGTCATTCGCGACACTTGGCCGAGGCTCAAAATCACTAAGTCCTTTGCCAATAGTCCTCATGTTTCTTCTGATTGCAATGTGAATAAACAATCAATCGATCATACCTCGTTTTTGATGAATTACCACAGATTCGCACTACGTATAGTTTATAATACAGACGATTTATAAGCAGATAGTTTGTATCTCACGGTAATCGCCTGATGTATAAAATAAAGCATACTTCAATTTTCTAAGAAGCAGATTTAATTGATTCATTGCTTATTAATGATGCTCTTAAAAGCAACACGAGATATATTGGTGATGGAGCTAATAATTTTGAACCTCAGTCACGCGACGGGCTCTGTCTCCCTCCTTCCAAATTTCCATATCATGTCAACGGGGAAAGCTTAGAATCTCGGCGTTTTTGACGTGCATCAACCTTATTACACAATATTCTTAGCGGTATCAAGGCTCGAGTCCACGACTAGATAAAAACAACGTCAGAAGTGAGCTCGCCATCGCAAAAGTGATCTTGACCATTCGGCCATCACGTATTATTTTACAATCGTCTGACACAACATATAAAACTAAATAGTAAAGAAAAAGGAATAATGGTTATTTGTAAAGTAATTTGTAATACTTTTGAGTATGTGTATATTATTATGTATGATGTACAGTACTTTTAAATATGTAGTATATGCGAATAATGTGTCAAATATGTGAATTTGTATGTGTGAATAAGGTTTGTTGGAAATGCTCATAACTTTATTAGTTTTGAGTAACCGCAATAAATAAATTAATTTATCAAAATTTCTGGATTATCTGAAAGAATTTACAAATTCCTATATAAATGTTAAAAAAGCAGGATCTTTATTACAGAAATTAACGCAAAATTTATTACATATTTTCTATGTTTGTATGTATATAAAGTATGTATTATAATTATTATGTAATAATGTATTTATTATGTAAATTTAACTTATGCGTTATGAAATATTTCTTACATATTATGCAAATTATAAAGAAAAATCATTAAAAAGGAATGCAACTTTTGTTTATTATTTGTCGCGTTTTCTTTTTTATAAAGTGTTGAGTTATGTGTCTTCCTTTGGAACACTTTTTTTTTTCAAAAAAAAAAAAAAAAGAAGAGATTTTTGGGAAACACTTATGATTTTAAATAAAATTATTTTGAGAAAATTTTATTTTATTTTCAAATTTTGGTCATATTTGTTGAAAACTTAGTAAAAATTGACATTTACGCTGAAGTTCATATAACAAAATCTAATCAATATATTTCACTTTTTGTTTCACCAATTTATTTAATATACATATATCTGTGTTGTGAAGCAGAAAAAAAATACAGTACCAAAGAAATAGTGACCTTAAATTTACTGTGCTATACTAAAACTTCTAAACACAACACTTAGCAAACAGCTTGACACTTAGTCTTCACGATTTAGATACAAATTATCTATGTAAATGATTTTAAATAATTTTCAAAATAAAATATTTTATGACATATTATTATTAAAAGTACTTATATTTATCTTCCAAACGTAATGCAAATAACAACGTCTGGTTATTTCATAAAAATAAAATCCTTTTATATCGCTGACAATAACAACTATCTGAAGAGGAAGATTATATAAAGAACAATTTATAAATAAAATTTTTAACCGCATGAATGATTTTATTATCGGAGTTAGGTTTCAAACCCCTGACCTGTGACGGAACAAACGCTGTACGTGAACTCACGACTATCACCATTGGACTACCATGGGCGTATTTTATCAAATCTTCCTCAGAAATCAGTACCAAACTCTCTCTCGAACTATTAAAAATATACGTCTGTTCCTATATGATTAGAAAATGAACTATATGTGGATATTTTATTCACTTTATCACAGTTATCTTTCCGTTTCAATTTATAAGACAGATTTCCATTAACACCAGACGAATCATAAGCAAAAGAAAATTAAATCGCCTCGTTTGATCATCATTTTCTAATTTTCCGTTTGAAAGTCAGCACATTTTACAAATGAAAGACAAACAAAAACTAAAGACCTTGAATTTAAAGGGATTAGGTTCGAAAATTTAAAAGGACTAAAAAAAAAACAATAAAAGAGAGAGAGAGAGAGAGACGGAGACTAAAGTTCTTCGCAAGAAATAAAAATCAATGTTCACTTGAAACAAAACAAACAACGTTAAGGGTTTTAACAAAGTTATACGAGTGCTTGTTGAAGTTTGAAAACAGCCCAACTCAAACGTGGGGGGAAGTTTCTCTCTCCTTTTTTTTTGAAGAGAAAAACAAATAAAATAAATTGGAAAAAGAAATAACGCAAGAAAAATATCAACGGCGAGAAGTCCAGCAATTGAAGATGAAATCGTCGCATTGTTTCTTTTTTCTTTGTCTTTTCTTCTCGTCAATTAACGTTGCAAGTTCAGAAACAATGCGAGTTTTGTATCATTACATAGAAAAAGCTTAAAATTGGCAGATAGAGTGAGCATACCTGACAGTCAGGACTAGTCCTAGAAAAAGAGAGGCCTGGTGTGAAGCTGTCGTACTGGGTCATTTAATTAAAAATAATAGCGGTATCGAAAAACAAAATAACACTTTAACGGTAAGCATTTTGTTTTTTAATTACAAAACACAAACTGGAGCAATGCTTACTCATTATAATTAATTCTTACATAAATAATTCTGAGATGCGTTAAGTACAAGAGGTTTCTATCATTACAAAACCCTATTTCGAAGCTCTGTGTTTAGGTGAAACCAATTATCAAAAGAGGCGAAATAATGAAAAGAGAAAATGTTCTATGCAAAGTTTTGTGAAGAACGGATTTACTACCAAAAGTGCGGGGTTTTTTTTATAATTATTATTAAACGACTCAAATAAATATAAGCTTTGAAGTAAACGAAGAAATATCGAGAAATGGACAATAGTAAACTTTTCAGATATTAAAATTAAAGAAAACGATAAATTATTAAATTGAATATATTTAAGCTAAATGTAATTAAAATTAAAGCAAACGATAAATTATTAAATAGAATATTATATCACTACATGTAATTTAAATTGAAGTTCACGATAAATTATGAAATTGACAATATTTAAGCTGTAATTGATATTGAAGCAAACGATAAAAAATTGAAAAGTGATCTGGAACGCCAAAAGTGATCCAATTAAAACAATAGCCCCTTGGAATGCAAAAAGATTGAAAAATTTTGTGGAATGCTGAGTGAAAAAGGTAGAGATTTCATTCAGATAAAAAGAAATTAGTTACAAATATTACCATCAGAGAGCGTTGTATTACTTAATTACTCTCATTTAGCTCCACTTAAGCAATAGTTTTAAAATCTTTAAGCAATTTTACAATTTTTTTAGTTTTTTCTCCTTATTATCGTTCTACATAATGACTATGCATAAGTGGCCATGGAAGCCCATTTTAATTTCTATACATTAGGAAAGAAATATATTTCATAGCAGCATCCATCATTTTTACTGCATTGTTTTATTAATTTACAGTGAAAATCTATTGAGTTTTTATCTCTGGATATATATATTATTTAAAATCCATTAAATTTAATTTATACGAAAGAAAAAAAGATTTAAACGAAAACTCTATGTTTTACATAAAGTAATTACATACAAATCATATCTTTTAAGACAGTACAAAATATATTTACATTTGTTACATAAGTTTCATGGTGTAATGATGTACCATTACATGGAACAAATAGATATAAAAAATAAATCTTATTTTGCTGTATCGTATATTTATATAAAAAAAAATTCAATGCATAGTCCAACATCACATGTCTTACACCAAAATTTTGTGCAAAGGGCACATCTTCATCCTTTTCTTTCTTTTTTTTTTACTTTAATGTTTATGTACAGATTTGGATTATTTTTGCTAACATTACTGTCAGATTCATTCATTAGTTCGCAAATCTCAGTATCAGATAAATACTTTCTTTTCGTCATGACTATCGCTACAAATAAATACCGACCGAATGAAACGAACAGCTGAGAGTATCTGCTACCAAAAGCCCTAACCCCCATAAAGAATTATAAATTCTCCTTCGAACTTCTAACGAAGCAAGCAAGAAAGAAAAAAGCAAACCGAAAGCAAGTGCATCCTTTAAATCATGTCACTACATTTCAAGAGCCGCACCGCAACGCTTGCTTTTAACAACAACCCCCTCCCCCTCCTGGTAGCCAGAAGTGAAATCCAAGCCCATATCACCAAGGTCAACACTCCAAATAACCTATTTATACAAATTTCGCGGTATTGTAACACCATATAGTAACATTAAAAAAATCAAATAAAACGTTCTCATTAAGCGTATCTCTATTGATACGTTGGGCCGTAGAAGACACTCATGAAGCGTATCAAATGTGATACGTTAAATCTGTCGAGACCCAAAGTACCCCATATGCGTAGTGTAAAAGTTAGGAGAAGGGTCGTCAGCTCACGTGTTATCCTCGTCACTTGACTTAGACTCAAAATTACGAGATCCATCACCAATAGCCTATATGTTGCTGCTAGGCAACATATAGGCATTAATAAAATCGAAACTGAAAAAACATCTGAATGTTATGTTGATCTAAATTTTATTTTTATAATACTTTATTCACATCAATCTATTTATTAAACTTATTTTCATTACAATTCTCATTTTTATTTATTTTCTTCTTAACTTTATAATTAATTTGCGTATTACTATGTTTCTTGTTTCTTATCATTAATTTTATTATTATAAATAATTGTTTTATTTTTGTACTTATTAAAACCTTTTTTCATTTATTATATTTACTTTTCTTACCAAATTTTTAAATATTATTATACTTATCCTTCGTAATAATTTTTATAATTATGCTTCATAATCTTATTTAAAACTTTTATAGCTATATTTCAAAGTCCTGTTTCAAATTGTCATAATTATACTTAATATTCTTATTGAAACTTTTTATAATTGTGCCTTATATTCTCATTTTAAAATTTTATAATCCTGCTTTATATATTCACATTACTAATCTTAATTTTTTAATTATTATTTTTGTATTAATTTTCTTATTAGTCTGTTTATTGATATTGCTCTTATAATTATTGTTATCAATTTTCTCGTTATTATTGTTTCACATGATTATCACTCTTATAATTTTTTTAGTTATCTTATTATTATGATTCTTTGTAATTTCTTTTTTCGATATTTATTAATAATCCATTACTACTTTATCATTCTGCGCGATAAGTGTCGTTTCATGTAATTCTTATAATATTGCACTTCACAAAAAATGTTTTCTGCAGTATCATACATGAGTACATTTTTAACTACTTTAATTAATTTTTTTCTAATTTTCAGATAATTTCCAGTGTTAAGTCACTTAATATGCATTTTTATTACTGAATATTTCTCAATGTATATACAATTATTTTACAATATAATTAGATGTATGATTCTCATTTACAAAAAAAGCAGTAGAGTACATATATGAAATGTTACTTAAGCAACCATGCACTACCGCTTAAATATAAATAATAACCGATACGCGCATTTCTATCAACCACATCTATATCACGATGTAATGTTTTTCTTATTTATTACATTATTTCTTATTTAGTTTTATATTATATGCTGCTCAGAACAAAAATTCAGTGAATTTAACTGAATTTACCAAATATAACTGAATTGAATTAAATCAGACGCATAAAGAACACCGATGAATAATAGGATCACATTAAATCTTGAAGAAATCTTAATCTCTTTTCAAATCATGAACATTTCTCTTTAGGTAACCTGCCAAATTACCCTTCAAGATCTCCATCAAGAAACCCTCATTAAACCATTTGCTTTCGTGCGATTCTGTAAAACGACAAGATAGATTCCAGGCAATGTTTCAAGTTTTCAAACCGTCCCTTCATCAACCCTTAAACGACCCCCCTTTCACGTTTTATTTCCATCATTACCTATATGAGAATTCGCTTGCTCTGTAGAGCATCAAGCGTTTCGGAGTCACAGTTACCATAAATTAGATCTGTTTTAGCAATTACTTTTTTTTTCACCGCTTTTCCTATTTCTTTCCCTACTGTCGCATGTCTAAAAATAAAAGTCTTCTTTTTATTTTTATTATTTAACTCTAAAGGGAGTTTTTCCCTTTCTTTTTTAGGGCACAATCGAGCTTTCCAAGAGGGTTTTTTTTTGTCTTGGGAGGTCCCATCGCTTATCGCGATTTGTATCTTGGCGTGTGTGAATGCCTGTCATGAACAAAGAAATCTTTTTTTAAAAAAATGTTTTTTCAATCAACTTCTTAAGCCCTCCACGTGGATCTTGTCATACCCACGTCAGTGTTAACTCATCCGGGTATCTCACAAAGAAAGTGGAAGGAAAATTTCAAGTGCAGAAAATAATTTTTTTGAGTGTAAATAAAATGAACGATGAAATACTTATTGACATTTACCATTTCAGCAAAACAAATTTTTCCTTTTCATACCAAGGAAATTCTACTTAAATTATTAAGAAACAATAAAGTTTAATAATTAGAATAATAAAGACAAAATATAGTTGGAATAATGATACATACACATTAATATTTTAAAATAAACTTTTATTTTCTTTGTGTAACAAAAAAAAGGATATACCAAAAAAGAGTTGTCCGATGGAGACAAGAGTTTTCGGATAGGAAAATTGTGAACAGAATAGAAAATGATTAAGATTTCAGAAAAATATAATGATTTGTTTCAGAGTGACATAGTTACAAAGTAAATGGCTCCTTACGATGTTGACCCACTTCTAGCCTGGACGCAAGCTGCCACAAAATGTGACATAAAATGATAAAGCTCCCTGATGGTCTCCTGCGGTATTTCTTGCCAAATTTGCTCCAATTGTCGGGCTAGATCATCAACATTCCCTGATAGATCCAGTCGCCTTCCCATCATATCCCAGACGTGCTCGATTCGAGAGAGATATGGCTGGCCAAGGAAGTGTTTGACAAGCTGTAAGATAGTTCATAGCAACACGTGCCTTATGTGGTGTGGCATTATCTTGCTGAAAAATAAGGCCAGGGTACTGCAAAAGGAACAGTAGCAAAACAGGTCTCAGAATATCGTCGAGTTAAAATTGTGCTGTAAGTGTGCCACTAATGACGACCTAAAGGGTTCGGCTATCATAGGAAATGGCTTCCTAGATCATAACTCCTGGTTGAGGGCTAATAGTGAAAGCAGGATCGCAATAGTGAATAGCAGGATCGCAGGGTTGCAATAGTGAAAGCAGGATCGGCACGCTGCCCTGGGAGTCTAAAGACACGTCTTCGATGATCGTCAGGACACAGTTGGAAGCGGGATTCCTCGCTAAACACTTATATCCCCAGTCAGCATCATTCCTACCTGATCGAGACAAACACCACTGTAATGTGGCTCGACAGTGTGCAGGCGTTAATGACAAGTGATGTAGCGGTCGGTACAAACGTAAACTTTGCTCTATCAACCGTCTATGAATGGTCGTGGTGGACACTCGTGTGTGGGTCGCCCGTCTGATGGTTGATAACGATGAATCAGGCGCTGTGATAGCTGATCTGACAATCTCTCTGTCCTCCCGATCTGCTGTGGCTCTAGGTCGACCACAACTATCATGGCGCTGAAATTTGCCACAGTCCACCCATTCTTGTCAGCATTTTCAAATCGCCGCATCGCTTTGACGAGCGATTCTCCGATTTGCCCAATCTGCCTCTTTTAATCCAATGATACGACCTCTTTCAAACTCTGACAGTTGCTTGTAATGAGCTCGAATCTTGCCACGAGACATTTTTTTCAGTCTTTGAAAGTTTTCCGAAATCGTAATGAAACAAAAAAATTTCACAGCAGATTGAGAATCGCTTTTTATATACACCTGCTGAGTGCAGAGTTCCGATGCGCTGTAGCTCCCACTATTCATTCATTGGACACCAAATTATAATCATTTACATGTTCTGTCCAAATGTCATGGCAAACGAAATTTTATTACAATCGTACAACTCCTTCCTAGTGCGTCTTTTTTTTTCTTTGTTATTGAGTGTAGAAACTGATAAATAGGGTCTCTTTGTCCTCAGGTGTGACCGTAGTAGCCTAGAGGAGGCATCCTCGGCATATATATAAGTTTTGAGGAATTTTCTTTTTTTTTTTTAACTATACTTGAAAAACAATATCTCCTAGACAAGCACAATTGTCCAGTTCGAAAATTCGATTCCTCTCTTCTCTTTGTTTATATAACCTAGCAATGTCTTTCACTATAACCCTAGAATTTCTTGAAGGATATCGGTCTTGAGCTCAGAGCTATTATCTTAGGGCTTAGGGGTGAAAAAAATGCCTTTTAAGGAACCCTCAGAGAAACAAAATCTGGAGCAGTAAGATTATAGAATATGAGGAGTAATTTCGACATACTCGAGAATGTCGCAGCGAGTCGAGCAGGATTTTCAAGTTCATAGATCAAGTTCTACCGACACTAGACCCTAGTGTTTCGAAATATTGAACCTAGGTCAATATAATATTTCTAGAAGGAGGCCTACTTAAATGAAATGTCTCGTATGTGCCTTATATGTGCGTTTGGGCAGGAAAATATTTGCTCAGTAACATTGAATAATTTTCCCACTTTTGTCAGTTGTGATTTTTTTTTTTTTTGATAATTAAAATATCAAGACTTAATTTTCCCATTCTAAAAACAACATCCCTTCTCCTTCCCTCAATTAATTCAAACAAAAATTATTCAAATTTTAAATATTGACTTGTGGGTGTCCTCCCTGTATCTATCTTTCTATTTGACCAATTATAAGTACTAGAGCCTTTAAAACTACTTAAAGGTTTATTGTAGACATGTAAAGGAAAAGCTTTAAATACAATACACTTATAAGATGTTATTATATGAACGGATTTAAAAAAATTTTATTTATTCTTACGCGTATATGTTCCTTTGAGTCATTGAATTGATTCATAAAATTCTGGCAACATCCGTTTTATTTCAATTATGAAATTCTAGATATTTTCATTCTATTAAAAGCATGATAATCTCTTTATTCGAGATACTTTCATCTTTTCTAATCCTTGGGACACTTTGATCACATACTTATATCCAAGACATCATAATCCCATCATATATCCGTAATTCATTTCCAAAATTAACAATTACTCTCCCCAAACAAAAGGGAGAAATTATTTTCGTCTATCTCCGTGATGTTAATTACCATTTCTACTCAATCAATTGTTTCATTACTATCGATTAAATTCTCCTTAAGCCCTCTAGATAATGAGAAAATGCTGATTTAGTTTGGAATTCCTTTTACACTCTCTTCTCTCTCACCCCCCTCATCTTGAAACGACATTTGATTGATTTTCTAATTAACTGAATCATTTTTAACATCGGTTAAGGCGCTTAAAATCCTCTTTGAGTCGAAACAATGTCTAACAACGTTCTCTTCGAATCGGCCGCCATTCGAACTCGAAAAGCTCTTCTGTTCCAATAAGGCAGACGATAAGAAAAGGAACGCTGAAGATCTTCGAAAGATGAGTAAATTAATTATTTTATGAACATGTAAGAGAGAGAAAGGCTTATCTTGTATTCAGTTCTCTTTTTAATTTCGTTTTCAAACCATTTACTGTCATCTTTATTAAATTGTTTGGGATCGTGAGGTAGGTAATTCTAAAGTGTTTATTTTGAACAAGAAGGAAATAAATAAAAAGTAATAATGGAAAAAAAGAGGGTATAAACTTAAATGTAAAATATATGTTTTATTTCTTAATATAGTGTACATAATACCATGTATTTAGCCCTTTTAAAATTTTCGATTCGAAATTCATTAATTTTATCTTTTGCGTTTCTTTTTTGAAAGTATAATATCGTCTGAGACAGTTT
Source organism: Nephila pilipes (assembly GCA_019974015.1). Lineage (NCBI taxonomy): Eukaryota > Metazoa > Arthropoda > Arachnida > Araneae > Nephilidae > Nephila > Nephila pilipes. The sequence continues at coordinate 288,093 of BMAW01032843.1, read as the reverse complement.
GCTATATTCAAAATTATTATTATATTACTCCAAACCTTAAAAACTATTATGAACCATATTATTCTAAGTTCTATTTTCCACAAAACTTTTACCAACGCTTCTATTGTTCCAATCTTATTGACAATGAAAAAGAAAATACAGAATATTGAATGAATTCATTATTTTGAAAAATGTAAGAAGGAAAAATCTAAATTTGTAGACAATTTCTCTGTATGTATCATTTTGCAAATCGCTTCATGTCGTTTTTCTGAATTAATCTGGAATGACGAGAATCATTTACACAATAAAATGCAGTCTTTTATTCCGAAAATCAAAAATTATTTGTATTGTAATTACGAAAAAGTTTTGGCCAGAAATACAAAATATATCATGTTTTTTACACATAATCTGAGAACGCATTAAGGCATTATATTAATTAAAAATTATCAAAAAAATGTTCATTAATAGTTCATCTCTCTTTTCCATTTAAAAAATGGTTTATTTTAGCCTGTTTGAACTCCCCTCCTTAAAATATTTTTGTACGGAAAGTTGTTTGCTGTAAAAGGAAAAAAAGAAATCTATATATATGTATATGTATGTATATATATATATATATATATGGGGGTTAATTATATAAAATCATAATAAAATGCATATTAAATCCTCTGAAAAACAAATTTGAAAATTTTATTATAACTAAAAACCGACGAATATTATAGAATTAAATAAAAAAAAATACAGTACTTTCTCAAAAAAAATTCCTCTAAATTAAAAAAAAAAAGACTCAAAATATTATAAAATGAAAAAAACTAAAAGTTTCAGTAACACAGAAGTTACACTTCAAATAATTGTCCTGTTATGCGAATTCGTGTTGTATGAAACAAAAGCTAGTCCGAAAAGGGGGATTAGGTTCTAAAAATTTAAAAACAATCTATTATATTTTTATTTTTTAGATAAATATCTTTACTAAAATTTTCTTAAGTAGGAATATACATTGATATGAATTAAACAGTGTTTTCTTCGTCCTCAATAAGCACTCTTAATCAATGACATTTTTTGGCAAGATATTTTTAAATTCTGAGCAATTTTCTGCATTACCTTCAGATCCTTTTGCAAAAAAGTATGTTATTTTAGATGGCTTGCTTTTAGTTAAAAAAATCTACATAAATTTCCTATTTATGGTGCTAAGCATTTATGAAATTTATGCTCCTTTCATTTGAAGGATCTTTATTTAGAAAACATGACTAGTTATTCGGCTAAACCTAGACCATTCTTTATGCTTTGTGATAAAAACTTTTTAACTTCATTGACTTCATAAGCTCTCGGTGAAGAGGGGCTTACCTAGTGCATGAATTGGCACTTAATTTCAGGATCATAAGTAAAAACCCACAATTCGTCATACACTATTATCCATACCAATAAGTTTGTCATTTTCAATGGCATTCGAACTGTCAGTACAAACATTTTTGCGAGTTTCTTTTTGTACAAACGTGAGAATTTAGGCACCATTTTGGAACACACTTTTTGCATGTTAAAATTGTTATGTAACATTTACCATACGGATTTTTTGTCATTTTCAACAATCGCCGCAATCACCCAAATACTTAACCGACCGTCAGATCGAACCAGATTAGCGAATTGTTTGATATCGTTATCCGTTTTTAACGTGGAAGGGCGAACCGGGCGTGAATCAGCTTCAGCGTCTTCTCAGCCATCTTGAAAATGCTTAATCAAAAACGTGCACGTGACAAATTTTCATTGCCATATACTTTTTTTAAAATAAATTATAAGTTACAGTAGCGGTGTTTCGAAATTTCATGTGAAATTTCGCAACCATTCTTTGCTCACTTATCAAAAAAAAAAAAAAAAAAAATCTCTACGGCGAATGAAGTATACGGGTATACGGATTTGTGTTTACAGAAACGAGAGGCACTGTATTTGAAAGAGAAGACTTGACGCTACACAGCTGTCGGTCGCTGGCATTTAGCACATGCGTGCTTCTTCTGTAGAAACGCCAGTCTTGTTATTCAATATCCACTCTTTGTACATATATTAATCAAATAAAATTAATCAAATTTACTGATTTTAAGGAATTTTATGGATTTAATTATTTTAAAAACTTCAATTTTAATTCATTAAAAGGATACTTTGAGTATTATTTAGAACGTATATATCTGTAGATGATGGCATATATATATATATATATATATATATATATCATGCACCCTACAATAATTTCGAAAATTATTTAAAAAGTTTCTTATCTTCATTTCTCATTGAATCAATTCAAATTAAACGTTCTTGAATCAATTGACCACAGCACACGCATCATAACGAGCATATATATGATCCTTAGTTATAGAACAGACGGTAATATAATAACTTATATTCAACATTTCAAAATCTTCCTTATTATTTGTAACCTTTTTTTTTAAATACAGAGGAAAATTATTTATTAATAAAATGCTTACTCATATATATCTTAACCCAATGGAAATTACTAAATAAATAAAATGACAAAAATAAACGTAACCTTATTCGTCTAAAGAAAAATGTAATTCCTGCACAAATCATTTATGTAAATTCCAACTTTAATTTATTAAAAAAGAAACTTTGAAAATTATTTGGAACTTTAGTAACTCTATGAGGGGGTACATATATATCATTCAGCAAAATCGTTACTCATCATTACTAGTGAAGCGTAAAATGTTGAGTTGCAATAAAAGGAAGTAGACTCCATCTGCTCTATCCTTAACATGAATGGATGCTTTTATAACAACGAGAGCCACTCCTTCATCTATCACGTTTTTTATCTTTAGTCCTCGATCAAGATCTGACTCATAATCATATATTTTAAAATAGATCATCAATATATTATTAACGGAGTCGTAAAATGTATGTAATTTGTCAAGTATTTAGAGCTTCAAACATGAGATATAAAAGAGTCTCATGAGGTGGGTCTGACAAAAATTACACAAGGGAAATAAAAGTCCCCAAAAATATTTCGATGAGCTTTTAATTTATTGAATTGATAAATTTAGAATTTTGGTGCAGTTGTCAATTTTTTTAAAAATAGTTTGTATTGTTTTGTGTAAGATCTTAGAGTAAAACTTGTGAGAGACTTTGAGCTATTCGCGATTTTCTCTTCACTGGCCTCGAGGACTATTAAATTAAATTGCATTAAATTTAAATTTCTTTCCCATAAAAATGAAACGTTGTTAGGTAAATTATATGAAGTTAGAAATGTAATGAATTAAATTAGATATATAAATTAAATAGAATTAAAAGAAAAATAAAGGGAGAGGGAAGATAACGTCAAATTGATAAATATCTGTAAGTTGTATTAAAGCATCGTTGTTAATATTTTGGATCGAAGTGAATTATAATAAATGAACTAAAATAGGAATCGATTGTTAGCTAGGAGTAGTTGAATCAGAATGAGTAAATTGGTAAGCTTACATTTTATTTGTTGATCCTAATTTAGAATTGATGAGTTAATTAGGATCCGGGAGAGAGTTACCTTATCTATTCTTCAGTAATTTTTAATAAAATAGTTTATCAGCTCTTACGTATATTTAATTGGATTCTAATAATTATGGATTGTGCAAATAGAAGGGAAAATGACAGTAGAATTAAACAATATAGAAAGGGTGTCATGAGATGTATGCCTGAGAAATATTTTTGTAAGAATTTTTACGTGAAATAACTTATTTTTCATACAAATTATTCTATAATTTAAAATTCTACTTCACATACATAATAAAACCCTGATAAGTCAGACGTCATTTACTTGGATCTCTGGATAACCTATATCGATCTGCACAAATAATTTTTTGTTTGTTTGAGAAGTGAATTTCTACAATAACTTTTTACTTGTTTTATTCATATGTTTTGAAAAGAATTATTTCAGCAAAGAAAAGAATTATTCATTTTCTTTGCTGAAATATTTTGACATCTATGAATGTACGAGAGAAAAAGGAAAGGCGTATGAGAGTGAGATTTACAAATATTCTGTGGAAAATTAAAACCTCAGTTAAACTTCTTAAGACTACACGGCGTTACGTTGTTTAAATGGAAAATATAACACAATTTTCAGGGCACTTGTTTTAGATTTATTTATTATAAATTAGATTTATTTAAATTCTGGAAATATGACACAAACTTGATTTGTTCAATATCAGTATAATTTTCCATAAGTATGTTTTATTTATTTTATTTTTCACATTCCCGGTTAATCTGATATTCTAATATTCCTGAGTGGCTGTAGTCCATTTGATCTGACTTTACAAACTTTTACTGTACAAGCATTTTATTAGATACTAGATAACACTATGCATGTGCTTAGAACAAGGTTTTTTGGAAAACTATTGTCATACATTGAAATTTAATTTCATAAAAATAACAATCTTCGTCCTCAATAAGCACTCTTAACCAGACATTTTTTATCAAGATAATCTTATATTCTGAACAATTCAGATCCTTTTGCAAAAAAGTATGTTATTTTAGACGGCTTGCTTTTAGTTAAAAAATCTACATAAATTTCCTTTTTATAGTGCTAAGCATTTATGAAATGTGTGCTCTTTTCATTTGAAGGATCTTCATTTAAAAAACACTACTAACTCTTCGGTTTAGCCTAGGCCTTTCTTTATGCTTTGTGATGAAAACTTTTATTGAAGACTATTAATTATATTTTTGTAAGCTATTTTAACTTGTTATTGCCTATTTCAATATACATATATCTTTAAACTAGGCTCTCCAAAGTAATTTCTTTTCTTTTTTTTATCCTTAAACATGTTAGGGTATATCGCGATATGTATGAAAATTAGTTTTGTTCCCTCTTTTCCTTAAGGCTTGCTGATATTTATATTCAAATTAATATTTTTTGATTTCAAAGTGTAACGTAATTCTATTATACAATTTATTTGTCATTTTAAATGTTTCTCTAATCACAAAATCTAAATTTCAACTTAAGTTAAAGTACAAACAAAATAAAGGAAATAGCTAATTATATTTCAAAATTTAGAGTTTATACGAATTATGGGGATGCTATCTGCCAATACCAAATCTTTTTCCGCAAATATTAACATCTACAATGTGTCATAGAACATGCTTATCGGAATATGATGCGAGTACATTCTTCAAATATTCAATCAATCAGAGAGAGCACGCGTTAGATCCTAAGTTCAACAAATCGCTTAGACATGCAAGAAGACATCAGCGCACATCGCTCTATCATCCTTCCTATTACTGTAACCTTATTCCTATTCCTCAATTCCATTCTCCGTGAGAACGACTTAATTATATCTGTTTCAGAATTCTACAATTTTCTTAACTTGCCCCATCACATTTCATTTGATTGAAAAGAAGCTGGAAACTTAGACATAAAGCAGAAATAAACTCCATATGTTAGTTAATGAAAATTTCGCGAATATCCCATGTTACTAAATTTATTTTAAGATTCAAACTTCTCAAAGTCATCAGTTTACCTGAGTTCTAGGGAGCTGAGACAAAGTTTCGTTAAATAATTTGGAATTCGTTACATCGAACACTGTTGAAAGAATAAAACTACTCATATTCTATTATCATAATGTGAATGATGTAATTAAATTTATTGCATTTATATGAACAAAAACTGACATCATCTGATTTTAAGCTTAAAAATAATTATTTTAAACTAAAAGAATTTTTTAAAAATTCTCTAATTCTAATGATTTAATGATTATCAAGTAAAAATAAAAATTCAACCAGATTACATTTTGATCTCCCTTTTTCATGTAATATTGTTAATAAAAAGGTACAACCAAAAATTCTGATTTATTCTATAGAGAATTTTGAAATCCTATTACAGTCGTTGTATCAAGTTCGTCCACACAAAAATTCTTAAATCATCAAAATATTTTCAAATGCATCTGAAAATCTTAGATAATTGTAGAAAATTTTTTAAGTGTTCAAAAGTATACACCATTTAATATTGAAATGGTATTTAAATTTCTAACAAAGGTTACAAAAGTTCGAAAGAGTAAAATTAACTTCAAGCTTATTATGAAAATATTTTGATGTAACATTTAACTTACGTGTAATAATTTAAAAATAATATGTATATGTCTCAAATTCAAAGGAAAGAAATAGTTTTTGCGAAACAATTTGTGTAATAACATTAATAACTGCATATTCCACGCCATGTCTGTAATTCTTAACTAGTTATCAATGTTATTTAAAAATGTGAATTAAGAACAACTTAGACAACACATTGTTTTTTTCTTACATATACTATTTCTCTAAAATGGAAAATTCAAATTAAATATTTTTTAAATGTAATTATTGTGCAAAATTTTCAGATTTTTAATATAAAATATATTAAAAATCATGTAAATATAAATGTAATCATATAAATGTAGGATAAAAGAATATATACAAATAATCTATATTCTTAATTTCGCTGCCTTACAAATACTTTAGGAAATGCACGAAAAAAAATGGTTGCAAAGTGTGAAGTGTTTGATTTCTAGAACCTGAAACTACTAATTTCATCCAACGGATATGAGAAACGTGAAAGTTGTGATAATGATAGATAATAAGATCTAATGAAGTGACTGTTTCTCAATAACTACCTTTAAGAAAAAGATCATTACAAAACAATATACTTTTGCCTACTGTTTCTCCAATCCTTTCATCTTATGAGCTTTTAAGTGGATTGTTTAATCTGCTCCCTTGATGAGATTGCATGGCCAGGCATATTTATTGCTTTATTCGTAAAACCATTGAATCAATGACTCTAGTTGTTAGCTTCTGTAGTCATCAGAATTTTAGGACAAAGGTTTTAGATACCTGTATAAAAATAACCGATAATTTGTTTAGTGTTTGGTCAATTCAAGCAAAATATGTTTTTATCAGACACCAAAGGGACTATTGTTTTAGTCAATGACAAAATGGTCAATTGACCACATATCAAAATTTGATTGCAAAAGTTTTTGCGTTTACCAACAAAATGGCACTTCCTACCCCCCGATCCGACGGGGAAACGGGAATGGATACAATTTGCTGTAAATATTCCTGTTAACCACCTTATCATCTCTAACAATATTTACCTTATATATATTGCCTTATTTTTTTGTTAATACTCTAATTATTCTTTTAAACTTTAATAATTTACCCTGAGCAGAAGCGATCAACTCGTAGAAAATTCTAATTTTAGTATATTTGCGATATGTGCCTTTTTTCACCAAAAATGAGCTTAATTTTCAAAAACATGTCATAATAAATTTCTCCTAATTTTCGTTCTGGGTTATAATAAAACATATAAAAATAACACAGGTTAAAAACAAGTTTTTTCACTCATTGCGTAACATAATTTTTTATACTTTAAATTTTAAGAGCAAAAGAGAACATTGAGTCAAATTGAATTTATTGAATAATTAATTTTAATAATTTATTTTATTATTTGAAGTTTATTAAAATTATCATCTAAAATAAATACATGTAAAATTTTTAGCTCAATTAAGTATTTTATTATTCAATCGGGCTACATGTATTTAAAATTAAAGCAAACGATAAATTATGTTATTAAATTGAATAAATTTATCGTAAATGTAATTAAAATTAAAGAAAATGATAAATTATGCTATTAAAATGAATATATTTCAGCTACATGTAATTAAAATTAAAGCAAACAATAAATTATTAAACTAGGAATTTGGCAACCATTTGGTGACTTGGAAAGAAACTTGACGTAAAATTTAATTCTTTAAATAATTAGTTTTAATCAATTAATTTTTATTAATTATAATTATATTATCGTATTGTCATCCAAAACAATCATACATAGAAAATTTTAGCTCAATTGAGTGCTTTAAAATGTAAGAAAAAATCTTTTAAAGATTTGAACAAGATAAAGTTACAAAGTGAGTTAAAGGAAACCCATTAATTAACTAATTTTGAGGGAGCAATAATTACATTTTGCTTTAAATGTATTCTATACAATAATTTACCAATTGCTTTAATTGTAATAACTAAAGAATATTATGGTCCACTTCAATATTTTATCGTTTGCTTTAATTCTGATGTTTGATTGAATAATTTAATAATTTTTTTTTTAATTCAAAGCTCATAAAGTTAGCACCTCTGATGACGAAATCTGACCTTCAGTACTCATTGCATAGAACAACGATTTTTATTGTTCCTTTTCCCCTGTGAGACACGTTCGTTGAGTGTTATGCGATGGTTATGATTATATATTTATAACGTTATCATACGTCCATTAGATTATTCTCTTTATACATAGCCTATCCTATTTTACCCAAACACAGTTTTGGCACTCCAAAATGCCCCGTTTTTAGAAAAAGAATAACTCACTTTAAGAATTTTTTTTCCTTAAAAAAAAAAGGATTAAAAAATCAAAAATTCCGATGGTTGGGCTTTCAAGTGCTACGATTACGGTATGCGTAGCACGTCTCTGGCAATTTAAATTGAGATCAATATTGGGAAGTCTGACTTCAGATTAGAAAAAATAATCATTGGGAAGTCAGAATTCAGATTAGAAATATCACACTAGAAAAGATTGGACAAACTCATGCCAACAATAGCTAAACTTTTATTAATTTCATTTAAAACGTTTAAAATAATTAACACGAAGGACAAACAGAAGAGGGAACCATGAACCAGAAATACTGTTCCTCTCTTATTCTCCGAATGCTTTTCTTTTTAGTGTTACCTTATATAAAGAGAAGGTATTTAACTCACTTCAGTTTCATTTCGTTTACACGTCCTTGCCTTGACAGAATAGCCGGCTCGCCCTCATATTGGAAGAATAGTAGTTGGTTGGTGTTTACCAGATGCCACACATCTCATAGACATGCAAGTTTATCATAAACAGACGGTCAGAGTATTTTTGCTATTGTAACTGTGAAATGGAAATAAACCAATTCAAAAACCGTTTAGCTACTAAACAAAGGACTCTGTTCCCCCTCCCCCCTCTTCATTTGTAAACAAACAGCTGAGTTGTATGAAAGTGACTGTACTAATAGTATTGTTGAAGAAATAATTTTCTGTAACTTCTCAGCCCGTCTAAAAACACCAGATTACTGGTAAGGCTGGAATTTGGTGTTTTTAGACGGACTGAGTGCCGGATTACAGAGGGAGTAATGTAATTAAAACTTCTAACCGAAAACTATAATTTTATAACAACTAAAGCAATTTTAACTTTATTTATATATATATATATATATATATATATATATATATATATTCGAAACTCATGAGCAAGAATTTTAGGGATGATAGAAAACATCTAAACAAGCAATTGCCATCACACATTGCATAGTTGGAGAGCAAGGGGTGAACTGCTAGATGGTGCTGTAATGGATAACATAAAGCTCGTGTTTTCTTTCTCATCTTCATTTCTACCACAGATTGCAGGAGGTACGCATTTTCCTTTACATGTTCATTTTTGCCTACGAGTATTGAAACACCCTGTATAGGTATATTAAAAAATTTTATAAAATTTCATAGTTAAAAATTTAAATTTTTTTTTTGGTTGAAGGAGAAATCTTAGTAAAGTAGCAATCTTAGTAAGATATCAACAGTATTTTCTATAAAGCATGAAACAAAATAAATTAAATAAATAATTTCTTTCATCCTGGAAACTCAATTATATACGAGAATACATTATTGAAAAATTTAAGTGATTCCTTTATTTTATAAAATAATTATGCAAATACAATATTTTATTTAATATAATATTTACAATTTGCGAAGTTTAAAGACTAAATTTTTATTTATGTTGTAATTATACGGAAGGAAGGTAAATGTCATTATTGTTGTAAAATACGTTTTGACTTACGGATTTATTGCATTTGTTTAAAAATCACAAATTGCCAAATAATGAATTTGCTTGAACTAACATTCTAAGATTCTGCTTGGGGTGACAATTTTTTATATACGAATTTTTTTTTTCAAATATTAAATACAGTTGTAAAATAACTTTTACATATGTGTGTGTGTGTTTCTTTTAAATCCTATGTTATAGTAATTCTGTTGAATATTAGAAGAAAAGTATCTTTGCATTAAAAGACTAATGCTTATAAATTTTGTATGAGATGTATAAAATTATTCCTATATGTGTTGTACTAAAAATATTGTTTTATCTATTCATATAATAGCATTTTTCATAAATAAATTAACATAATAAAAATTATTAAATTAATTAATATAATAAAAATTATTCAATTAAAATGCATAATGTTCTTTAAAAAATTAATTCTTAAGATAAATTTCAATAAAAAGAGTTTCGTAGCAGAATTTTTGATGTACAGAACAATATGTGTTGAGTATAAGTGGAAATTGTCCCCTTGCGTTACAGCAGCGCCACCTGAAATGTAGATTAGGATTAAGAACTCAAAGTGTAAGCATGCAGTTAATGCGTGTCTGTCTTTTTTACTTTATTTTTATTGTTTTTTATCATTCAATATTTTTTTTTTCATCTGAATATGAGTTTGGTTCTCTCCAACATACCGATATCAACCACCACATATATATTTAAAAATTGTCCTTAACCCTTTTCCTCGTTGAATAAAAAAATGATAATAAAAACAACAGCCTCTCTCCTTAATTTAAAATCAGTTATTCGAAAAGTACTGAAAAAATTGAACCATGTTAAACGATATACAGACTTCAGAAAATAGAAAGATGTATCCAAATAATTGCAAAACCGTGTAAATGATTTGAAGAATACAAAAACAGTTTTGGATAAGTTTTTTATAACCGTGTATAATGAAGGATTGACCAATAGTCAACCACAGTGACTCGTTGATTCACTTTTAGAATGGTATAAAATCGATTAACAACATTAGCTTACTTTGGAGGATACTTGAATAAATTTCTTCAAATTTCTTGTTGTTGATTCAAATTCATACTCTCTCAATATCAGGAATTTCGTTAAAAAAAATAGAACGATGACTTAACGCCAGTAGATCTATAATATTTGCAATAACAATGGAACCATAATTTCGGATATATACAAATACTTCACTATTACGATACTCTTTTATTTTATAAATGGTGTAATAAAAAATTTTAAAAAAAAAAAAAAAAAAAAACATCTGCTCCATCTTTTCAAAAACCATGGCGAAGAAGTAACACCTGCTCCCTGTGAAATATTTACAACAACAGTTATCAGATATTTCGGAAAAAACACAAATACTATATTAATATGGTATTCCTTTAATTAATTAATTATGTAATGTGAATCAAACAAAATAAGACGATTTTGTTTTTTCAGTAAAAAACGGTGTTAAAACGAAAATGTATAAATTAAACATCATGCAAAAAGATAATTATATATAATATTTTCGATTTGAAAAAAACAATTTTTAAAAATATATGTATATAAAAATATTTTTTTATATTTCTGATGAGAGATTTTTCCCCCCATTATAATATGTGATGGATTACAAATCATCTTATTCCTCATTTCTAAAAAAAAAAAAAAAAAAAGGTTTTTTTTTTTTTTTTATTGGAATGCGAGTATAACACATAACATTCAATTTTATACAAATGATATCGAGTTTCACTGCACAACGAAAAACATAATAAACATTTCCCGCCATAAAGCAACTGAGGCTAACTAAGGAACATTAGCTTGGATTTAAATTGCAAAATACGCCCGTAGGGAAGGAAGTACGAAATGACAGATAGGAGAAAAATTAATAACTCTTGGAAAACTCTGCAAACGGAGTGCAAGTTAATAAACAAGCTGCGAACTTTCTAGCATCATAAACAGGATAGGGATAAATATAAATAGATTCTTAATGAAATGAAATTACTTCGAGGCACGCTACCTCTCTCCTTATTTCCACCTTTATAGTTTGATATTACCTGGATCTAGTTAGCTGTACCCGTATCTTTTAAGCCGGTAGATGATTAAATTTGAAGAGGCCAAATTGGTATCAGGAGGTTGATAATATCAACTATGTGTAGACTGAGGAAACTTTACGAGAAGAGAAACAAGTTTATGAATCAGAGTAGGAATTCCTGTTGAATATTATTTATAATACCTCTGTATTACATACAAATATATGTATTATAAATTAGCCTACATACATATTAGCAATTAGTGTATTATTTAGTGTAGCAATTATTTATAGTTTACAAATTATAAATAATTGCTACACTAAAGTACTCAGCATTATGCATTACTGCGAAACTCGCCAGCACATATAACGCTTAACTTCAGAATGTTAGTTCTCTGGCTCGAATTTCGGACACAACATCGATTTTTTTTTTTTAAGACTTCTGCTCCTGCTCATATATGTAAAAATTTCTTAAATTTCCGGAATAATTTTGTAAAATATTCCAATGCACAATTATTATACGAAAGTGGTTTTAAAAATACGTTTATTTAACTGCAGATGACAATGCTGAGGCAAGTTTGTATTACCATCGTGTGCTGTTATATGTTAAATGGCCTCTATGACACTTATTCATTTATTACTTTTGATTTAGCAGCCATTAGCTTCCAGATCAAAATTTGTATTGCGCCGCATTTAGCTGTCACTGTCAATGAGACATGGATTCATCATTACACGCTGGAAAACAAGATACAACGAAAAAAAGGGTTGCTCTAAAGAAGGCAAAGACGGCCTAATCGATCTGAAAAGTTATGGAAATGGGTTTTTTGTAAGGGGGGGGAGATGCGAATGGCATAATACAAAAAAAGCAAAACCTATGAATGGGCAGTACTACATTGAATTTTCTCATATCATTTCCTATCCCGGGCACTTTTTGAGACACCCCCGTAAACTCGTGCACATACAGTTTGACCTAGTTTTCATTAAATTGTAGTTGCTAACAGTTTGATAGTAAAATGCGTTAAGTTTTCAGATAAATCTGCTATCACATTCAGGTAATAATATTATAAGTAAAAAAAATACACGTGTAAAGAGAGAATATATAAACATATATTTTCATGAAAAAACATTTTTAAAAATCTAAGCAAAAATGCAAAAGATTAAAAAAAATAACATATACCTATACAAGAGATACCATAGGGATCAATAAAATAAGCACAAACTTTCCGCTTAGTTAGATTCTTAACCTTAAGTGGAAGTATATAGTAACTGATATATATTATCCAGAAGAATATAGTACTAAACCAAATCTGCAAGTATATAGCAATGCCTACTTTAAGAGATAAATAGTACTAATGAAGGAAAATTGTAAAAAAATTTTGCAACTAAAAAAAAGGAAATTTTTTTAAAAATAAATATCATAAACAAATTTTTAAAAATAAGAAATAACTAAAGTTTATAATTATTATGTTTTAAATTACTCTCTTAATAATATTCTAAGGATAATATGATTGCACGAATTTTATTAAAACTATCAAAGTTTTTATAAATATCTGTTATTTAAGTGTGACAAGTTTAAAAATATTTAAAATATTATTGTAAATTATGTTTATAAATGTACTATTGCTTAATGAACTTGATTGTAATGGAACTTTATGGATCTTAAACCTAATAATTCCTTCTTATTTTTTCTCACATTAACATAAATAATTCTATCTTGTTATTTTTATTTCTCGCAAATATTACTAAATATTTTGGAAAATTAGTTTACAATGAATTTAAATACTCTGGATAAAAAGGAAAATAAGGTTTAATACCTTTATTATAACTATTTTGAGAAAGAATGCGACATATCAATATATCTGAATGTCTTAAAACTATTATAGTCATTAAAATAATCTTCACAAAAATGTGTAAATGAATATTGGCTAAGCAATTACTTACAGGTCCACCTAAGCAATTACTTACAGGTTACCTATATTCTCTTTTTATGTATATTATTATTAATAATCATATACTTTTCTTTTAACACAAAATAAAGTAAAAAAAATGTTTTTCATTGTAATAACATTGTCGATATATTTCCTGTAAATTTTTCTCTTTTAGAATTTTAATAGGATTATCTAGATTAATCGAATTAAATATATTTTTTAAATCTTAGCTATAATGAGCATAAATATGCTTATTTTTACTTTATTTGACTACGTTACTACTATTTTTAGTAATAAAAGAACTGTTCAAATTATTTATAGCATCTTGTAGGATCTTTTGCAATTTTCATAACCGCAATAATATACAAGTAAGTATTCGATCCATTAATTTCTGTTCAAAATTTAACAAGAGTTTTATGAAATTTTGGAGTTGAAATAAATGTGAGGTTATTTAATTCTATTAATGTTAATTTCAGTCTTCTTATACAATGATTTCCTTCTATTAGACAATTCTTTCTTTTCTAAGAGAGTTATTTCCAAGATGCTTATTAGGTAAAGTAATGTAAATTTTTTTTTCATTAATAGTATTATTATTTGAATTTATTTATTTACTATTTCTACATAAAAAATAACATGTCTGTCCTAAAGATTAATAATAGCATTTTCTAAATCTTTCAAATAAATACCGTCATTCTTATTATTATCTACTTTTTTAAAGATCAATTTTTATTATCATTATTAATGCAATCTTTAAACTCCTTATAATAGAAAACCATAACTATCTGACTTACATTGATACATTTGAAGCACACTATACTACTACTAAGTTTTCATGCTGACTTTATAATATTTAGAAGAGTAATTCTATGTTAGTAATTCTTTCTATGTTATTGATGTTAACCAATTTGCTGTAAAATATTTGGTTGAGTGTGAGAATAGATCTAAAGAACATGTTAATACGTTTGACTGTCCCAAACTATAATCAATAATTTGATTTTCTAATGCATCCTTTTGATTTTTCCTTTTCTTGGTTCTAATTTTCATAGCCTGTTTATTGTTCTATTCCTCGATAACGGTCATTTACATTTAAGTATTCTTAATCTTATACTTTTAAGAATTTGGAGCAGATAACTGAAAAAAAAAGTATTTGTTGGACAAAAAGCGAATGAATTTCACCGAAGAGTTTTATCTTTCTGATTTTTATTTGTTTCTTTTTTTCTGCTATTTGAGAATAATTATACAAGTTTAGTTAATATTATATTGATATTTAACAATTTAGGTGTCAAGCACCGCTGCGACGTCATATGTGAGGTTTACTCACATATGACGTCGCAGCCTTCCTTCAGGAATACCTTCAGGAATGTATTATACCCATTGTTAAAAACGGAGAAGACATTATTATAAACTGGGGATGTATGACAGTCGATGGTTTCAGAAAAATATTCTCCTTTGAGTGAACAATGAACTTTTATCGGTATATAAATGCATTCGAAACGGCCTGGCAGTCATAATTTTTCAAATTTTCTGTTACAAAAACAGGGACGGGATTACATTTTAACTGGATAATGATCTATGCCATTAATTTATAATTTTAAAATGCTATAGAGACGGTGATGAAGATTTTACTGAGTGAATCCCGCAGTATCTTGATCTTAACCCCCTCCCCCCCCCTCATAGAACACTCTTGGAGAATTTTCAAATGCAATGTAGGAGAGTTTCGAGTTATTTCAAAGAAGGCATTAAACACCTCCTATATCAAGAATGGTACATAAGTACCGAAGACGAATGTTGTGAAGCACTAAGCATCAAGCCAAATATAATTACTGGTGTGATTAAGGCAAAAAGAGTCATAACCAAATATCGATTTTTGTAAGTAAAAAATTATAATTTTTTGTTCCTGTATCTTTATATTTTCCCAACACAACGGTATTTTACAAACAGGAGACTTTCATTCATTGAACATCCTGTAACACTATGATATATTGATATAATTATACAGTAAAAGAAAATAAAACATACATATTATACATACATACATTTTAGCATAAGCACCACCAAAGGAATTAAATGAAATATTTCATATGATTCAATTTATGAGGTTTTAAAAGATCGATTTTCGAAGCAAATATTTGTTTACTGCATGATGTAACAAAATATCTCAAACAAAAAGAAATATTAAGTATATTAAAGTGAATCGTAGTTAATGATTTATTTCCCTGGGAGGTATGTGATATAAAATCTATTAATATGTTTAATTTTAAAATGTCTAGATTTCTTTCTCTATCAGTATTGAATTTTTTTTTAGTTTTTGTTTTTATCTCTTTCCAACTATATAAAGTTATTTAAACTTCAGAATAGTGTTCAGTCATGTATAACGAAGCCACAAGTATGTAAGAAATGTGTTATTCAGAAAAATTGCTAGTTTCGTCATCATGCTTATACATATAATTATGCTTATTCTATTTATCGAGTCAAATAAATATTATTTTCTTATCATTTTCTTACAGCAGACAAATTATATAATTATAAATTATGCATTATTTGTTATTTTAAATTATATTATTATAATTTAAAATAACAAATAAGAACAGAAATTCGATAACATGCTTTCTTTTTTAAGGTTTTAGAGTTTTTTGCCATAACTAGAAAATCGATACATTAATTTGATAAATATTGCTTAGTTTCTATTAGTTCGGCAAATCATGGAGTTTTATTTTATGTATCATGAGATAAAATTTAAATTTAAACCAATGGAGAAATATTTGAACTCTTCATCTCTAGGAGGAAAAATATCGAAAAAAAATTATTTTTGATAAACATAGTGGAATAGAATATTTATTTTTATTTAAGTTCTATGTAAGACTTAAGAAAAACCCAAAAAGAATAATATATTATTCTGTAATAACGTAAATAATTACATGCACTTATGAAAAACACTTTTGTTAAACAAAAACTTGAATTAGGGATTGCTGCGAAAAAGGGAGAAACGATTCACTCTTTTGATCTACAAAAAATCTGCAATAATATAAAGTAATAGTAACATTGCATAAATTGCATAGTTTCATAAGAGTAAAATTATGTATATTTTCTGTAAAAAAAATTGTGTAATCCCGAAATAGATAAATATTTATGGAAGTATAAAGTTAATAACATTCTTTGAATAGAAAATTATGTAATCCTATCTTAAAATTATTAGTAATTTCAAAAGGAATAAAATTAATTACATTCTCCATATAGGAAACTATGTTAACAAATTCAAAAATGGTAGATAATTATTTCACGAATAATTTTAATTACATTCTCCATATAGAAAATTGTTTAATACAATTAATCCGCGACTGAGTTAATAATTATCCACAGATAAAATTCTTTTCATTTTCTGTATAGAAAATTACCTTATCCAATTCCAAAATCAGTTATTAATTATACGAGAATAAAGTTTATTTCATTTTCCATATAGAATATTGCTTAATACAATCCTAAAATGAATGAATAATTAATTAATTTGATTCTCCGTTTTGAAAATTGTATAATCCAATCCTATAATGAGTAAGTAAAAGGAGAGTAGTTTTTTATTGACGTATTTTATCAAGAATTAGTGAAAATTATAGCTTATCTTAAAATTATATTAAGAGAATACTATTCAAATATAATATCAAGATAATATTATAAATTTAAAATATAAAATTTATACGCAAAACTGTAAATCGAACTTTACCTTAACATTCTATCGATTTATCTATTTATATAGTTCAAAATTGATTTTTCCTTTTCGCCTTAAGAAGATACCATAACATATTCCTTGGAAATCCCGGAACAGCCTTCCCGGTTTCAACCCGACGACATTACCCGGATTTAGAAGACTCTAATCTTAAAGCATTGCCCCAGTCACTCAGAAGATCCCCCTTAAAGGCGGCAGGGCTTTTAAGCAAAGCCCTTTTATGAGGCTCTCTCAGGAGCGTTTAATTATTCCGGACATTTTCCAACGTCAGGTCCGGTCGTTTCCGGAAAAGGCTTTTCCGGATGAAAGGGGATCCGGAAAATTTGTAATGTTCTCACATGTTCCCGTTGCCAGAGTGAGTTGTTAATGAAGTCTCTAGTGTCATTCGGTGTTCGAAAGGGTGATTTTATTGGAAATCGGAAGGAAAAAAAGGGAATTTGATTTTTCTTTTAAGTGGTAACTACTTGTCAACTTGAATCTACGGTTATGGTTTTAGAGTGTCAGCGTTGTTGTATATAGTTATGGGTTCTGTTTTTAATAGCTTTGAGTCTGTTTCTATTGAAAGCATTTTAATTAGATCAGCAGAAAAGATTAGACATATGATGATATTAACAAATATATTTTTTCTGAGGGAAGTTTACGTCTTGTATCGTAAAGTTTTAATTATTTCTAAGAAATAACCAAGATACCTGGATAAAATTTGTTCTGCATACTTATTGATACTTTTGCACATAATAGAGTACATAATAGCAATTAATGTTGATTTGTTTGATTTCAGGACGTCATAGATTATAGTTACCATCAAAATAGGTAAGGTAGCATTCTTTTTTTCTATTCAAGTTTTTGATGGGAATAGTATTTTTACAAGATTTTTTATAACAGTTTTCAAAGGCCGATTCCTAATAATTTTAATTAAAATACATCTAAATTTAATTTAAATAGTAAAATTTAAAAATCAATTTACTGTCTTTGATGTTAAGAGCATTTCATTATATTTTGAATCACCTGCTATATATATATTTGCCTTAAACCAAACTTATATTAATTGTGTCAGTCATTAAAAAGGTGTTATCTTTTTTTTTTTTTTTTTTTTTTTAGCTTTCAGCATAAATAACAACAGAAAACAGAATTCTAATTAACTTAAAAATAATTTTTAAATAGAAATGTCTTGTGTATTAAATTTATTAATACGTTATTGCTTGAAATGTTAATTATTACTTACATATATTTCAACTTAATATGTTAAGCAAAAAGTATATGTATCACCATATCGTTTTTTTTTTTTTTTTTTTTTTGTTAAATATTGTTGTCAAAATCATCCTGTTGGAGTTCTGTGAAAACAATTCAACAAGGGAGATAGTGTAGAAGGAAGTTTTATTCACAAATATTCAAGAAATGTCAAAGCACAGATAGCAGAAATCGTACAGATAAGCGATATGACAAGAACAAAACTATCACTTGTACAAATTAGAAACACGAACAAATCGTAAAACACTCATAACAATAACAGAGCTTTCTATAACATCATCTCACCGGCTTCAAATCTCCAAAGCATTACTCAGGATTTAAAAAGGAGATTTTCCGGCAAATTCCAAAGATAGACTTCATCTCTGGATCTCAGCGTATTTATAGCTGCTCGACCAGATGTGACGTCATAGAAAAAAATCTAGAACTTCTCTCCTAATATATACATATAGGGAAAATTCGAGCAGTTTCAAAAACTTTTATTTTGTCAACATAGAAGCCAAGTTGCCGAAATGATCTGTAAGCTTGTCGCCAAGGTAAGTGATCATTGCTAAAATTTGCCTTGGTATCCGCAGAAGCCTCTGTAAATATCTCTTTTCTTTATAAGGGTAATGTTCCGGGGAAGTTTCCTTGCAGCTTCGTAACAATATGCATAACTTAATGTGTTCTAGTTAAATACATAATTATTTAACATGTTCTTAGTTAAATACATAATTAGTAGTTTTGTTTTCTTTACATATTTATACTACATAATACATATATGTTCCAAGTGAAGAATAGTCCTCGTAATAAAGATGTCTCTCGAACAAAAAAAATAGGCTTAGAACTACTCGATTAGAGTCCTAATATGACTGAAGGTGTTTAGGTAGACCGTATACTTTAACAAAGTCAAATCAGATACTTATAGACTAAGCTAAAATTTTAATTCTACTTGGCAATGGAATAATGTTGTTTTACCGAAAAATAACAAATAAATCGTCTCAAATTCTATTGCGTTTATCCCAATTAACTAAGCATTTAAGGTACTTAGTAACATATGATTTGAGTACCTCGCCTTGTGAATAAACCGTAACTTATGTTAATCACTATTGTTATATGTAATTAAAGTGTAGTGAATAGAAGAGGATGAGATTGAGAGATTGGACTAAAAGTGCTTTGATGTGATAGAATGCCAGCGAAACTACAGTGCCTATGTCATTGGCATCAAATGATTTTAAGATCGCCAAATAGCTGATATTGGACTTGATCTAGTTTATATGCATGGATCCTGATTCATTCCATTTTTACTATTATTGAGATAAGTAGAATTTTAAGTAAATCTTTAGTTGAAGATATGAATTGGTTACTACCCTACATTAATAATACAAACATTTATTTTTGAATATTATTAGTCAAGAATAAAAATAGTTCAATTGAATGTCTGACTTTTTATTTATTGATTAAATACTGACTTTATATTACTACAGAGGTGCCGTAGGGTCATAAAGCCACTAAAGTGTATAATTAAAAATGAAAGAATTTCTTCTGAACACTTTGAATTCAGTCGGAAGGAAGCAGATGCGGACCCAGGAAGTTTAATGCAATCGAATGGAAGCAAGTTCTCTTCTATTGCGCAAAGTAATTATCATTCTTATTCATTTAAGTCATAATATTTTATTTAAGTCATTCAATAAAATCTTATTCATTTAAGTCGTTCATTCAATCATAAGATTTAAGCACTTTGCTTCGAGCTGTTTTTAAAAATGAAATACAGAAATGCAGATTTTTTTAATTGGAAACAGAAAAGTGAATCTCAAAAGTTTCAGAAACGTGTATTGAAAGAAAACATTAGCAAACACTTGCTGGATAATGATTGGTTAGTATAATATCAATAAAATTATTATATTATAATTAGTTGAATAATTTTTCTGAAACCTTTTCGATGCCGGAGAGATATTAAATTAATTATCAAGTGACAGATAATTATTTTTGAAGGTTGATTAATGTAATAAAATACTTAAGCTAACAACAATAAAAATATAGTTAAATTACAATTATAATTATTTATGAAAAACATTTTCATGATGCATTTAATTTACATCAATTTTTTCGTGCATGATACCTCATTTAAACTTTGTAACATTAATTAAAGAGATTTAATAATTTATATTACGAAATATGTTATTTTTATCAAAAGACAGGATTAAGAATATAACATATCAAATATGTCTGCTTGAAATAATATTTACAAATGCAAGATTAATTTAAATTCTGCTTTTATTGTAATTAGATCAATAAGTTAAAATATTTATATTCAGCTGTGGTTAAAATTACGAAACTAATCCTTCATTAATTATTACTTATCCCGAAATCTTACCATACAATTAATTCATTTAAATATTTTCTTTCAAATATAAATTTTTCGTTGACTTTCAATTATCAAATCTCGTTTCAAATTTCCAGATTTGAATGATAATTCCTTACAAATATCTTTATAACAACCATTTCTCAAGTTTTAATTTATACTAAAAGCGTATTCAAAGCAAATTAGTTTTATTTATACAAGTACAAAGAAAAGAAGCAGCATCTTTACGCATTAAATTATGAAAATCTGTTTTAATTCTTCTTTTAAACAGATTATAATCCTTATTCAGATCATTCCCTTTCTCTGTTTTCAAAGGCACTCTGGTAAATAAAAGTTTCGAGCGTTCTCGAATACTTTCATAAACACAATTCCTCTTTCGACTGTTCTAATCTTTAAAACATCGGCAAGTCAAAGCTCTTGGATTTTCTAGAATCAACTTCCACTGTTGCCACAACAAAGAATTGAAAAAAATATATAATAAGAGAACTAGAATACTGGGAAGCAATTTTATTCGGACGCTTCGAATAATTCGCGAGGGTTTTAATAGCGGTAATTCACCATCGTTTTGCAACTTCGCACTTTTATCGTCTGCCCTTTTCACTAAAGAACAAAATACAGGCTCCGAGGAATCTCAACGCTAAGATAAATCGTTTGGTAAGTGGTAATTATTAGACTTGCTTTTCCGACCTCTTCTGGAAGAGTTTTCTTTTTTTTTTTTTAGTTCCTTCGAAATGCGCCAGAGGGCGAAGTGAAGCAAGAGATAGAGCTTTCCTCATTACCGTTAAAATTCTTTACTGGCTGCTATAAAATCTTTCCATAGTTATTCTATTCTCAAGTACATCAATTCAATAAAAGTTTTATTTAGGATTTATGTACGTATATATTCATGGAGAAAGAACAAAAGAGAGTAAATATATAACGTAGTTTATTTGAATAAACTTGTTTCCATAAACTGAAAATAAAAAGATCCATTTTCCCAGAAGAAAAGTTTTATTTAGCTAGTGAAACAATTGTTGTCATCTACGAATTTAATGTTTTTATTAATATTACTGTGAATAGACACTTTATACAAATTTGCGTTTTTTTTTTAATGGTACGTAGCTGCAATCTGATCATAAAAGCGCATTTTGAATAAATAAAGTATTTTACCTTTTTTACTGTTTTTATTACTATCGAAATATTTAACTTTATCCCTGGTTAAAAAGAAGCATTCCGAGAGTTTAAATAATTATTAGTTTTGTAAAGAACTTTATAATGTGGAGGCGTAAACAAAGGAAATACAAAATTAGCGAAATAATAAAAGAACCATTCCTAATTTCATATTACATGATATGCAGCAAAAGCCTGTTAGTGAGTTTTAAACGCATCCATTAAAATAACAAATACAATAAATAAAAAAAAATTTAATATCTCTATATAAAGAAGACTGTATTTTTACTATAAATTAAAATTTTGAAATATATATATATATACAGAGAGAGAATTTGATTATTTTTAAATTACTGTATTTGTTTCATTTTTCTAATTTAAATTTCTGTTATTTTATAGAATTTTGATTCTTATTTGTCTGTTCCATAAATGGTAACACAATTACTGACATTGTGATGGTTGAATCCGTGAAACTAGTTTAAACAAACTTTTCCCATTCCAAAGTACGGGACAATATTTAAATAACATTAGCTCTATTTTTGTTTTCATTAACTCTTTTCTCTTAAGATTTCCCATGTTTCTTGAGTAGCAGTGTATTTAACTTGGTTTAATGTTTTATATTAGACCTTAGTTAAAATTATTATGTATACTTTATAACTCAGGAAATTTATGGTTTTTTTTATTATAATATTTTGTATGTTATATGATAAATGTGATCCTTTTAATGTTTTTTTACGTCTCATAATCATTTTATCACCAAGTATATAAGTAAGAAGACTGTGCAAACATTTTGTATTTATTTTGAAATATGTTTCAAGGTGTCATAGTTTGTGTGTTTTGAATACGTGTATGGCTTTCCTTGAGTATCTTTGTCCAAGAGGTAAATTTTATTTTTCCTGTTAGATGCAAAAAAATCCTGCTTTAAATAGTTCCGCAAAAGTATTTCGCAAATGATGCAATGGATTATATATTGTGATTTATATAAATCTGTATTGCTATGTATATTAAAAGCATTGAGAAATAGAAAGCGTTGAAAAGGCAAAGAGGAGATTGAATTTTAGAGATATTATAGTGGACATGACATTGGTGTCAAAAGATCAAATGATTCACAGGTAGCTGATATCGGATCCAGTGTATAATTATCGTAACTGTCTCGAATCTATTTTCCCTGTTATTGAAATAAATAGAATTTTCAGTTAATCTTTGGTTGTGGATGCGAATGGGTAACCACTCCGCATTCGACATGCAAGCATGTTTTTTTGAACATTCTTTGACAAGAATAAACGTAGTTTTAAGATTTCTGTGTCTGACTATATATTGACTAATTATTTAGTGGTTTTTGAGGTGGCCTAACGGTCATGGTTGCAGACATGCAGCCCGTGTTGTTTTCGTCGAATCTTGGGGTCGAACCCTGATGCCACTAAATATCTGCCATGTAAATGAGCTGATATACGTTAATCATGTCGAGATCTGAAGACTTTCCGTTGATGTGGTTAGGGGCATTGTGATGCCCCTAAGTTCTAAGGGACGGTGTCAGCTCAGGTGTCGTTCATGTCACTTGACCAAACATAAAAATTACGAGGGCCGTCGAAAATATCTTTCCGATGCAAAGTCAATAAACAATTACACAATGAGTTTAGATGGATCAGATCCTAACTGATCATCATAATGTAACCGTGAACACCGTTTTAAAATAAAAATCCACTTCTCGGCCTCAAATATATATTTACTGTGTAAGAAATATTTTTAATTAAAGAAGTTTTGAAATTTTTCAGGCAACAAAATACTCTCATTTTTTATGTTAAACTCATTTATTTCTATATTTCCTCACTAATTTGTATCTACACATATCCCATCTGGGTGATATCTGAATTAGTGACTAAAGCGTATTAAACTGAATCCATATAAATAGAGATAATATATTATTTCCAGAACAGTTCAGTTCTTTTCCTCATGAAATACATTTATATTTACTAACTATCGCCATTCTTTGGTTAAATTAATCCTTTAATTAATTTCAAAACGACCTTTTCATCTATCATAAACTCAATACTTTCGCCCGAAACTAAATTCTCAGGATCTTCACCTATATGCATATTAATATCACTCCTTGATGACTTCCAAAACACAATATGCGCATCTGCCTCATCTGTGCATAAACATCATTAATATATGTGCCGTAATATTGCTTTCCAGTGATCGACGTTGAGCTCAAGCCTCCGAGAAAAATAGCTGAGCAGAAGTTTCGCCCGAATTATATTATAACAACTCCCGGCTACGGACACAAAGTATTAGTTTATTGTTCATTGAGAAGCCTCCTTCCCACTATCTATCAATATCCATAATCATACGGCCGTGCAAATTTAATAGCACGTGCTCATTAAGTGCGCTTCACTACATACATTTCCTATTTCATTCAAATTTATAAATCGGATGAAAAGGAAGGAGCCCCTCCTTCCTCCCTCCCCCTGAACACCCCCTCTTCCACAAGTCAGCGACAAATCGATGAGCATTTTAAACCGCTTAATCTCCAAAATTAATTTTATACCGTGGCGGTAGTAACATCCTTCGCCCACTGTATGCTCCGGTAGCTTGAGTAGCCTGTTCACGGAATTAAATTCGGTATATTCTCGGGGGATGTAGAAGCGGAACAATTTGAGGAGGAGGAGGAACGAGAGAGGAAGTGAAGGGAAGAGTCGCATATCCTGGTCACGGCACCAACACAGTGGTTGATTTTCCATGTTGCCTTCGCGCCGTAATGGCTCGTCCAGGCATGAATGTATGGGCGAGCAAATGGTACCCGGCAACTCTCTTTCCCGTAGTTGTGGCAACCCTTCTTGGCGTGATCACTCGCTTGGCTGAGTTTTTTGTTTTGCACTTTTTGTTGGCGACTTATCTCCTGGACCACTCGAGACTTTAAACGCAACAACACATTAAATGCAAGATCGTATCGAGTCGTAGGACTAAGTTTAACACTGTGTAAACGCTTGAGGAATTTTAATAAAGGACCCTACGTAGTGGGAAGGGGAGTGCTTAATTTGGGTGCTTTAATGAGTGTGTGGATATATTTTATTCCCTCCAACCCCCGTGTAATTATAAAAGTAGCGCGTAAAATAGCTTTTTAATTTGTTTAGATATGAATTAAGGTGTTATCTCTTGTTCTTGAATGTTTAAACAATTATTTATAGTTTCAAACTTTTAAGAAATTAGATTTAGAGCTATAATAAAGTAAAATGGAGGAGAATAAGTTATGCGTGAAGTCGACTCAGTTATAGCGAATGGTGGCTTAAATCTGATTCTAATTTTTAGCGCTTTCTGTAAAGGGATTTTATAACGCATACATTGAGTAATTGAATGTAACCATTTTGACTGTGTGAATACTCTACAATACTGAGTGAACATCAAATTGATTATTTGATACAAATTATGAAATAGTAAGTTAAAATTGTTTAGTAATTTAAGCTCAACTGTCTAAAAATAAATACATTGAAAAAGCTATTAAATTTTATCTTACACAATATTATCCAGTCTACTCACGCAAATGATTAAATTCACAAAATTAAGTACTGTTCTCTTGCATCTTACTTCTCTTTCCTGAAATAAATTATTATCTATAAATCATTAAATACTTCAAGATTTATCTTTTTTCAGTAACAGAAGGTTATTGTTTAAAAAATAATTATCGTCACTCTTGTATGAATGCAAAATCTGAGAAATATAACTAAAAAATAATTTTTTGAACTTTTCATTTTATTTTGAAAATACAAATTCATTCAGGATATTTAGTAAACGCTTATAAAATGCGAGTGTGTCAATAGCAAAACCTAAATATAGCTCAAAAATTACTTATGAAATTACTCAAAAGCTTGTATAAGTGATTTAAAATATTTTAAAGTTACATAAAATGCTCTTAAATTTAATATAATATAATATATAAATGGCCAAAAATACTCCAAGATAACTCAAAAATAACATAACATGATAATAACTTTAAAAATTAATAACAATTTTGCGTTAAATATAATCAGTTTACCTCAAAATTATAACAGATCAAAGTGTTCCAACAAGGATTTTTGAATGTGTACGATTGGGTAAGAGAAACATACTCGATGATTTACCCTCTTGTTTATGATATGATAGATAGATAAATTTTCAAAAAAAAACCCGGAAATTTTCTTAATTAACCAGGAAGATTTTAAATAATTCAAAAAATAACTTAGAACCATTATCAAAATAAGAAAGATAGCACAGAAAGTAATTTTAAGATGTAAAATGAAGAAAAAAAAATCAGGTTAAATTAATTATATATTTTTGTCTTTCGAAAGTCATGATCAGGATTTATGTGGAAGTATAAATACATATTGATGCTTGTATTAAAAGATAACAAGTCATCAACTTTTGAAAGTTTCATTTTTAATTACAGATTAATAAAAAATAATTCCATTCAAATTCTTTTTATGAAAATTCCTCTTATTAAAAAAATCTAGTTATAATTATTTATTAATTTATGGTGAATCTTGGAGAAATCAAACTTAGAAAGACTAGCTCAAAAAATATGAAGCATCTTTAAGAACGAAATCACAAGTAAAAGGAGTAAAATTTGTTTGTTAAAAAAAATCTTCAAAAAGGACATTATCATAGCATTCTAAAAGGATATTGCAGGATAATTTTGAAAAACTCAAATTTTATAACAAACTGGTCTCAGGTAAAATTTTGAATTATTAAAAAAAAGCATGAAAGAGTCAATGGAGAAATTACTACTATAAAATTATGAAATTACGAGAAGAATAAAGAAATTTTATACCATAAATGAAAGAATTTTTTTTTTTTTTTTTTTTTTTTTTGAATTTCATTGAGAATAAATATTTATATAAATAAAACTTTTTAATGAATTAATCTTTCTTAGCTTAGTTTTTAATGAATATATTAATTTAAATATACATTCATAAATAAAATATTTAATCATTTGTAAAATTAGATGCTTTGAGAAAAAGTTTAAATTTTTTAAAATTCTATTGAAATCTAACAATAATCATACATAACTATTTGTTTTTTATTTTGTTTCTGTTTATTAATCTATTCGTATCTCTACTTACACACGTATATAAGGATAAGATAGGGTTTCAAACAAAATTTCTGCCTTAATTTTTTTCCTATTTCTCACTGATAAATTCATTTCAATAATACATAAAATGATACATTTTGTATTTCATGGTAAACATAATACGTACATATAAACATTTTATTTGATGGAGTTAAATGAAAATTTTATGTATGATAATATTACGAAATGTATTTTTATTCGATGAAATTGTACGATACATTTCTATTTAATGGAAAACCTTAGGGAAAAGTTTTTGCCTGTCTACATACAGGGATTACTATTAAATTTGCTTAAAATTCCAAAAAAGTTCGATATATCACTATTTGAATAAATAAAGCATGTAAATTTTTAATCAGTTTATCATGTTGTACTTTTAATAATATGGACATACAAATATGTTTGAGAAAAAAATTATTACAAATTAAATTTACCGAAACTAAGCTCATTTAGAGTATTCCTTCAACTTTTCTAACATATCTCAACTTTAAACAACTACTTTCGTTCCAGATTTAAATCAAATGATTTCGTAGATATGTTTGCGATCTGAATACTAAAAGGAACTTCAAACGATGCTGGAAATAAACTGTGATATATATACTTCCGAATTGCATACTAAATCCTCTTATTTACTTCTTGTAAATATAAGGTGTTGTAATTCTCAACAGTGGTGTAAGTCAATACATAAACTCCTCAGTAAGTAGAAATTATTTCCATGAAAAATAATATTTCATTTCCTAGTCTTTACGAAGCTTGGAAAAATACAATGTTGCAAGAATACAGTGTATATTAAGAAAAACAAAGATGGCGGCATTCGATTATTCATATTTCGGCACAAAATTCTAATAAATACGTATAAGCCATTTGAGAGCAAAATAGTTTTCCTTTTCAAAACCTTTGATCTCCATGTTTGTAAGCATATTAAAATATCGAATGTGTTGCCTCAGCTAGCTTTTGTTAGTCGAACAACGGTAAACGGATGATTCCAAAATAAATACGAACATTTCTCCTTCCACAGACGCAAACAAATAGTTTTCCGAGATATTTCTTTGAAATCTAAAATCTAACATCGAAATCTAAACTTATTTCGAAGAGGGGAATATGATAAACATCGCCTTTTGGCAAAAGAGTAAGATATTTTGTCGATATTAAAATGCACCTGCTTGTTTGCAAGAGAATTCTCTGTGATTCTTTGTTTAAAAACGCGCAGATGTAGAATTGTGCCAAATATGTATTGATAGATGTTTTTTTCCAAAAACTCCCATAAATTATATGTAATCTATATTGAATAAATACTTTTACTGAATTAATCATATGAGATTATACTAATTAAATAATAGAGAAAGTAAATCTTTTGTAAGTATTCTTCATAACAGTGTAGAAAAATTTAATAATTCAATTTTAGGAATTATGTCTGATTCTTTAAAATGTATCTATTACTAAATTAAGTAAGAAAAAATATTATAATAATTTTAAAATGAAAAGATTTTAGTGCAATGAATTGTAAAAATCTCACCACACTTATGAACTTAATTATCCAATTTTATTGGCTAATCAAGCAAAAATATTAAATATTTAGACTGATTATAATTTCGCACTCAAACATAGTATTTTTTTCTGCAACAAACTACTTTTTAAATGCTCCAAAACAATAACGCATTTTCTTCAAAATGCATTCCTTTTTATGAAAATTCATGCATGCATGTTAAAATTTGCATATTTTTTTTAATAAAAATATTTTGGAGGCATATTTATACTGTCAGTGGAAATAATTGCTGTTTTGTGAATGAAAGAAGCTTCAAAGATAACAAAATGCTTCTCGGAATAATAATTGCATCCTTTAGAGGAAATTATTATTTCAATAAATTCAAAGAAATTTACACCTTCAGAAATTGAGAGATAAATTTTGAGAAACTAAGCTTAGAAACACCATTAAAAATTTTCAACCTACAATATAACTACTTCCTTGTAAGTTTTGCGTTATCAGTTTATATTTGTTAACATAAAACAAATTTTTTAACATATTACTCAATTTTCATCATTAAAAATAATTTTGATATCCGAATTGTGTTATTAGATTAATAATTCTCAGTTGAAAAGAATGCTGTCACTTAAAATAATTAACAGAAATTGATTATATCGAAAATTATTTTTTAAACTTTTTTAAAATAATTTAATATCGTTTCTGACATTCTCTCTGAAACGTAATTTATTTTCACCTAGGATATATTTTTGGTATATATTTCTAGAGAAATTTAACTTCCAAAAATGTTTCTTAACTTCCCCATATTAAAAAGGAGAACAATTTTTTTGAGTGTTGTTGTTTCTTTTGAAGATTACCTGTGTACTCTAATAACTTCACCGTTCCAATTCCATTCCAAACTACACTTTAAATCGTCTTCGCGTGAAAATTTATAGGATATATTTACAAAAAAAATGCTTTCATATTTATCATGCTGCTCTTAACTCAAAGCAACACTACTTACCACACACATTTTTCCTCTCATTCTAAAAATACTCCTCGAATACCGATAAAAAGAAAAGAAAAATCTCCGATTTCATTCCAAAAATTACAAAAAAATACCGCGCCAAAAACACTCTAACCAACCAAGCACACACTCAAAACGATTAGTCTCAGTCCCTCTTCCTCCTGCACCACTTAAAAACGGAAGGGAACATAACACAAATCCTTCTGACTTCAGAGCTTGACTTTTTATTTTTCAATTTTTCACTTCAGTTTTTCTCCATTTTTTCGTACCCTCCCCCATCCCTGACTTCCGTTGTAAATTCAATTTACCCCACCCCGTCCTCCATCTTTAGTAAATTTTTCTCTCATATAAATAGCATGCTCACAAATCGTTACTGTTGCTCTAATCATATTGAGGACTTGTATTGATTTCAGTGGACCCTATGTACGTACATTTTATTCTACTAAGGGTAATTTTCTTGATGTATTTTTTCCTTTCTGCATACCCCCCCCCCTTTTTTTTTACTCTACAAATGCAAAGACGAAATCCGTGGGGTAAGAGGACATATTTTTCATTTAAATTGAACTTATTTGTTTGTCATTTTGTATTTCCGTGTCTGGGGTGTAGTTTTCTGATTAGATGTAGTGGATTTTGATCCATTACGTGATGTTGTCTGGTGACCGTACATTTCGATGATGCTACATTTCAATCCAGATGTTCTGTAGGTAAATTTTGTAAATATTTTTCTTTTTTTTTAAGTGCAAAATAAAGAAATAATAAGCTACATTTTTCTATAAGATTAGGGGAAATGGAAGCATAATAATCTTCAAATGGAAGCATAACACCTTCAATCTACGTAAAGATCTCTACCTGTTTTTGGTGTACTGAATGTTACTTTTTTTGATGTAATGAATAGCTTTGAGTACAATCATGTTTAGTTGACCAACCAGGTACTGAACATGATATTTTTGGATGTAATTTAAATTGAGAAAATTTCAATTTTTTTTCTCGAATGGACGAAACAAATAAAAGGAGAGAAGGAGAAAGAAAAATTAATGTAGGTTTATTAGAACTTGAGCTTTTGATTTTTAACTACAATGATTTTTTTTTTTATCTAAAAGATTTTTAACTAAAATTATTTTACGGTGCTGATTTTTAACTATAAAGACTCTTTATCTAGCAAATAATAAAGAAATGAATTTTCGTTTATATTACACAGCACTTAAAATGACAAATTTATTTGAAAAATTTTTTTTGCATTTTCCTGTAGCCTCATAAGCATTTGGGAATCTTGGCTCAAATTCTTGAAGATCTATTAACCAATTAGTTTTAAGATATTTGAAGTTTTCTTGAGCATTAATAGTCATCATTTTTGACAGCTAAGGGGGGTGTATATTTCGGTTTCATTTAAAGCATTTTTTTTCCATTCTTTAAATCTTCTAATTAATTATTGATATTTTTTTTAAATAATATCGATACTCTGTAGAGAAGTAGATATTAACTCTAACTTTTCACTTACTAAAATCATTTATGTTTGTTTATATTTTTGAGTTCTTGATTGTATGAGAAGTTACTTTTAGCCAAAAATTCGATAAGAAAAGGTATTTCAAGACCAATATTTATTCTACATATAATTTTTTTATAATTTAAAAGCTTTTTTAAATTCGTTTGCTAAGTTTCTTCTCTAAGTAGAGAAAATTCCATGACAAAACTTTCATAGCTTGAGAAGAGAAGCAACATTTCTAAGAGATGGAGTACTGCTTAAAAAATGACAATTCTAAATAACTACAAAACTTCAGAAACAAATGTTTTAAATACGAGTGCTGCAGATAAAAGTATGTTTCAAATTACATTATAGTAATACTGAATGTTTGTTTACAGATAATTTAAGCAATATTTGCTCATATTGCATCTTTAAAACTTTGCTATGGCTCAAGAAATAGATTTTGCATTTAAAGTGAATAAGTTGTATGTGTTAATTGTGACCAAACTCAGAGTGAACATGTTCATAACAATTAATTGATATATTACATCAAATATCAGAATGTTAGATCCAAGCATCAATTTTTTAATGTTCCATTTGATGTAAATATGATTAGTGCAAGGTATGTTAAGTTTGTGACTTGGCTACTCATCGCGTTGGAAAAATTCTGCATGCATAAGGAACGAAATATACTGTTTAGTAAAACTTTAAAATACATTATGAGCCAAAAGTTCTTGATTGGACATCTTGTTAGTCAACCAGCCGTTGCTTTATATCGTAAAGATGTCATTGAGGCGTAGGGCTCAAGGAAATGATAAAGATATGTCGGTATTGAACGTTACATGATGAAGCTGGTTGACAAGAGAACATACGTCAACGTCAAATATCGGAATAGGATATGTTATCGATTTGCTATTTTGTGATAGACTACGAAGTAATGTCAGCGGGCGTGGAGAATGTGTGAACAGATTGGGGAATTGAGCTTGGAGAAGAAAAGTATGACTTTGCATTTGGTACAAAGGACAACAAAATGTTTGTAGACAACACATGTCGGATCATCTAGTGCAATGGAAGTAATGCAGCTGTGAAATTATGGGAGATCTGAGAGTATTAGTCGTGGACACAATTCCTGGTTTCTTTTGACTCTTTGGTAAGCTTTTACTCTGTCATCATTAGCACGTGGAAAAAAAATCAGGTATTCACAAAGATTGGGTAAAAATAACAATCAACGTAAAGAATATTTGCCCAAAAATCTTGCCTATTTATCAGCGATTAAAGCATCAACTGAATTGATACACATGTGTCAGAGGCTTCCGACATAATTCCAATGAAGCATTACATTGATGATATGGGACAACATTCCAAAGAATACAGCTCAGGAGTCAAGTTGATTGCCATGTCGAGTGGGGTATCTGAATTTATTGTTGGAAATATTAAAAAGCTCAAAAAACATTTCAGGATGCTAATTGAATTTGTAACAAGTTTTATCATCAGAACATTTAGTACTTGACTATTGTAGGAGAACCATTTCTGGTAGTTGAAAGGAAATCTGCAAATTTAAAGTTGCGCAGAAAAAAAAAAATAAAAACTTGCAAAATTGCGTCGATAAAATTCAGAAAAATTAGGTGCTATGTACAAACCTGGTAGTTTTAACTTTTTTTAAACTTTTATTTATATCATTATTATTTTTTATAAGTGTATTGTGTTTTTAAAACTTTTTGTGAAATTATTATGTTAACTAAGCTGAATAATCTGTCGTCGTAACAAATGCTATATCGATATTTTTTGCAATAACATATTTTAATAAATAAAATATTTGCCATATAATATTTAATTAAAGTAGTGTTTAGTTATATTATATAAGTAGTTAAATAATATATAAAAAATTTAGATCTTGCAAGCATTATTAGTTTTATTTTATGCCTAAAAACTTTAAATGCATTTTTTCTCAGACTTTTTATTTTGAAGATGTGCGTTTCTTCAACTCTCTAAGGTTTTTTTCTTAATTCAAGATAGAAACTTTGAAATTTTTTTTATTAATACTTGAGATATATGTGTTCTATAAAGTGCTGAAGTATGGATTTAGGTCTGGGATCCCTAGTTATTTTTTTTTAAAAAATGTTAAAGTTAATATTTTTAAAATTTTCCGTTTTTTCCAGGTTTAGCTAGAAAAATAATTATTAAAATCAACAAGGGAAACAGATTTTAAATCCATACTAACTTTTGTTTGTAATTAATGCATGAAATATAAATCATCAAAATAATTAAAATTTCAAAAATTGTGTATTTTATAAGGGTTTAAAACTTCCGCAAAATTTTTAAATTTTAAATTTAAAATAAGGACTAGTTAAATTGACTTTTATTTTCAGAATCAGTTTAATAATATAGTATGAAACAATACATAAGTTACTTTAATATTACTACCTAAAAAAAATTTTTGAAAAGAGTACCGTGTAGCCTTAAAAAGTATTATTTATCCAAAAAATGAATTTAATTTTAAACAATTATCCAAGAATAAATAACGAATAAACGAACTTTGATTTAAGTGTGAGCGTTTATCCAAATATAATAATAGAGGAACTTTTAGTTCCAATGAATGCTTATCAAATATAATAACTAAAATGAATTTTTATTAAAGAGTTTTACATGATAAATAATAACTAAATGCAAATTTAATGAGTTCATAACTTGAAATTAAGGAAGTTATCTACAAAAAATGTAGTTATAACAAAATTATTTTTAAGTAAATCAATTGTTTATCAAATAAAACTTGTACAATTAAAAATGAATTTAAGTAAAGGTGTAAGAATTAAATGAATAATAGAATAAATGAATTTCAAACAAAACTGGAGTAATTATCAAATAATTAATAATTCAAAATAATTAACTAGTAGTATAATTAAAAGGACCTAATTAAATAGGTTTAACTAAAAAAATATCAAAAAGTAATAATAGTGAAATTTACTAATTTAAAGATTTAATAGGAAATGAATATTAACAAGCAATCTGGTAGAACACATCTATTTCTGCAAATTAAGAAAAACGATCTCAAACTTCATCAATATTAAGTTTGTTCACCACACATTTGGATAAATGAAATAAAATTAGATAGTCGACAATTTAAAATTTTCAGAAATATCATCATATATCTAAAATTTTAAAATAATAATAATAAATTTACAGATGAGTGTATATAATCAAAAACTTAAAAAATTGTCCTCAAAGTAAGACAAAAGCGTAAAATAAATCTATAAACTTCCAACTATAACAAATTTTCCAGATGAATTTGAATTCAACTAGCTTAATGTAAAGGAGCGTATATTATTATGAGCTTGATTAAAAGTAACATCGCCTTGGTCATAACTTCTTATATAACCGATATTTCCGAGTTCTTACTGCACCTCATGGGTTTTATACAAAGTATCCATACTTTTCCTATGTTACTGCACCATGCTTGATCAATCGGGTAACCGTTGACTGAGAGGAATTCCGGATTTTTTGTCGACACCAGGCTTTTAGTGGCATTTGCTACCTCGTCGTAAAATGGAAATGAAATGTCCTACAGGCATCTTTGTACTTTTTGGAAGAGGTGAAAAGTCGAGGATAAGTTTGTGCAATGACCTTTTGGTTAATTTCATCACAGAGGTTACTTTCTTCAGTTCATGCTACGTGTACATCTGGAAGCTAAGAGAAACAATTGTATTGGCTATAGAGCACAATATGAAGATGTTGTACAAGGAAAATTGCTCTATAAACTAAAAATCTTACAGTAATGGACGCATAATTTTCATGTGTGTGTTAACTTACGATATCTGAATTAATACTAAATAAACAAGTAGATTTAAATAAATTTGCGAAATAAAGGTTACTTGAATTGATTTATTAGTTGAATTTAGATTAAATAAATTTTAACAAAATGAATATATATATATATATATATATATATATATATATATATATATATATATATATATATATTAAAATAAATTAACTAAATTAAAGGCTAAATGAAAAATTAAGAGGGGAGAATATCAATGAATGAATCAGAGCTATGCAGTCTAGATTTATTTTGAATCACTTGAGTAATAAAAAAAGAAAGATAAACTTAATAATATTTTTTTGTCCTCTGTAGGTTCTTAGTTTCATCTCTGAAGATTTCATTCACTACCAGATACACAATCAATTAGTCCATCTTTAGTGGCTAAAGATTTTATTTATTTTTAACAGCCACACAAAACACACAATTAATACAACATTTAAAACTCACTAACACTAAACATTTAACTGCTGTTTCATGCCATTTTTGTTCGTCATGCTACAGGTCGTAGCCACCATTCTCCTCCCTCCATTGTTGTTCAGTTCTGTCTCCTTATATCGATGACAGCGCCACCTATATAGTTTTTTTTTAATCCGGCAAATCTTACAAACTTATACAAAATTATTAAGAGTTGACATAGTTTTTTTTTTTATTATTGACTAAATAACTTCATGTAATACTCTGCTTGGAAAAATAAAACACATTTAGTCTCAGCTGGAAATAACAGAATAATGAAATAATTGACATAAAAAATTATACGAACACGCATCTTACAATTAAACGTTTCGGGAAGCTAGAGCTATCTGAAGTTAAATTCATCGAAATTCAATTATAATTTGAGTAAAAACTACAAAGTTAGGCAATATTCGTTTTAGGAAGTAGTGCAAATCAAAATTCATTATACCTTTTCAATACCATTTAAGAATTTCTCAAAAATTATTTCATCCAAGAATTATGCAAAAAGTATTTCATATAAGAGTTATTTAAATACTATTTCATGCAAGAATTATTCAAAAATTGTTTCATCCAATAGTTATTCAAATATTATTTCATCCAAAAATTATTCAAGAATTATTTAAAAATTAATTTCATCCAAGAGTTATTCAAAAATTATTTCATCCAAAAAAATTTCAAGTATTATTTCATCCAAGAATTGTTCTATTGTACTTCATCCAAGAATGATTTTATATTAAAATCACTTTAGTTGTGTGTATATTTGCATAAACAATCTTTGGGAGATTAAAACAGATGAGAAAGAAATAAAATCGATTTGACAGGGTAAAATTATACAGAATGAAGTAACTTAAAATAAGAACGAACGTCACTAAGTCTTGAATGTGTCAACTGCAGTATATCTCTAACTACGTTTTATAATTTAGAGCTATCCGGTGGAAAGCATCAAATGTATTAAAACAGTTTATAAGGGACTGAAAAAAAAAGAACCTCAAAAATAAAATGTACTGAACGTGTTAAGGTAATATAGAACAATAATAAAAATTTTAAAAGTTTGTAAGAAGAAGAAAAATTCAGTTGGTAACATATTTTAGCATCCATAAATTAATGAATAACCTAACTAGAAGAAGGACGAACGAATGAAATTAAATCAAATCGAAGATTTAAAAAATGGAACTATTTTAATCGCTGACCAACATAATAAAAATAGAAATAATAAACTAACATTTTACAATTTTAACTTAAAGATATTAAATTATGTGCTTGATAAATAAACCGAAAAAAAGGTTTTTCTTCTATAGGAAACAGAAATATTGAGATTGCCCTAAAGTTATGCCTTTACTTTGACGTATATTCTTAATTCAAAATATGTTTATTATTGTTCAGATTTCCCAAATTTCATTCTATGCAAATTATTATAAAACAGAATCAATCATAAAATACTAAAGAATTTATAAATAATTTGAGCTAATGTTTTAAATCAGTATTTTCCAAATGTTTTTTTCCCCTTTAACCTGATTATTTTTAAGATAACATATTTTTCGTGACCCATCAAAAATTTACTGTCTATTTTGAGATTTACAGGCAAAATAATACATTTTTAAGATGTTAGTATTATTCCTATGTACTTTAATAGTTATATGAAATTAGTGCAAAATAATTTTAAAAAATACTTTTAATAAGATAAAATTTTGATTCAAAAGTGAGAAGCTGTTTCTTATTGACTCAATAAATTCACGTTTTTTTTTTTTTTTTTTTTTTTTTGGGGGGGGGGGGGGGCAGGACAATTTCAATTTTCAGATCTGGTTGTATTTGTAATCTTGTAATCTGTTCCTTTGTTTAATTTTTTGAAAACTTGACTTATCACTTATAAATTTTAGCAGAGGCATCAGACATATTAAAACCTTTTCCTGCTAAAACTAGGTGCTCTTTACAACACGACAGTCAAAATTTCATCAGTGATCTCCCATATATGCCTCAGAGATAGGTCATACTACAGTTCAATTGTAGATTCAACATCTGAATCCAATATTTCTGTCTCGGGCTCTACATTAAACGTAAATAGATTCTTTTCCGTTATTTGTTGCTTTTGAATGAAATAAAACATTCCTTAAGATTATTCTCCAGTTCCAACAAATGCTTCTTGACAGCAGCTGATATCTTATCCGACAATGAGCTCGATTTTATAAATTCTGTAATTCTATGAAGTCGAGACTCCAAGTCCTACCGTTGATGTGATATGGGTGTTTGGAGAGAGAGGTGCCCACTTCAGGTGTCGCCCTCGTCACTTAAAATTACGAGGTCCGTCATCAATAGCCTTCGTGCTGCTTTAAAGTAGGAATTTAATAACCGAGGGATCGTTCTTTGGGAAATCAGGACCTGTACCTACGATTCTCCTTTCACTAAGTTAGTGTCTTCAATCTCAGTAAAGTCACAAACGAATGTTACTCTGTTAGTATTAAAAGATTTTTTTTGAATGATAAATAAGAACATTCTGTCAAAACAGAAGGACGATGAAATTTTATTAATCAATTATTTGAAAACATTTGAAATTAATTGAGGATTAATTTAATAAGTGACACAAATCACATAATTAAAGTTATGTAATATTATTCAAGTACCTATTTTTTTTTCAAATATATCATTCAATAAAATTCTTGAAAGGAAAATTTTTATTTTCGAGCAAATAAAATAAACTAATTCTACAATTCTGAGAAATTCCCCCTTTGTAATACTTTCTACATTTAAACTTATATTTACCAAATTCTATCAAAAAAGGGCTGAAGATCCAGTCTTGGAGAGTACCGTTCAGAAAAATTTCAATATAGACACTTTTATACTTTAATCAGATAGATTTCAAGTATTCCCCGCATCAGCGTCACACTCGACAGATGCAGACGATTTTTTTTTTATCCTCCATCCCTCTCCCAATTCCGTTTACCCCCTCAGACAGTATCAGATGATCAAGTTTGACGCAATTGTTTGTTTAAAAGACAAGTTCCCTTACATTCGAGAACGGGATGAAAAAAAATCGATATTCTTCCACTCTATTGAAAATTGGAAAGGAGTTTTCTAAAAATGTTACAGCAAAAAAAAAAAAAAAAAAAAAAAGGAAAAAGAAAGGATTAGGGTGGGGGAAAAACTATCTTTAAAACTTGAATGGGTTACTTTGGGGAGTTTAAACGTAGATATATGGGATGGAATTCTTACTGTTTTAGTTAGGTTTATTCGCTGTCAAAACTGTTCAAAATCATGTTTCAACGAGATATTTATTGAGTGCATTTATTTAAATTCAATAGGTGTGTGTGTTTTTAACAACGAAACTTTTTTGGGTGATTTTGTTCACTGTAATAAATTCAAATAATTCTTTTACAATTCCTTATTGTCATATACTGAAATATTCTATAGAATTTGTGAGTGTGTCATATAATAATATCATTAATTACAAAATAATCTTCTAAATATATAGTTATGTGAAGATAACGGATTGCGATGCTAGTAATTCTACATTGCTTTTATAGATAATTCGACAAATGACACACACACATATTATATATATATATATATATATATATATATATATATATATATATATATATATATATATATATATAATAAAATAGCTATTCAGTAACTAATTTAAAGAAGTAATTGAAATATCTAACTAATAAATAATTAGTACAGAAGCAATAATTAAAACATAAGAAAGCTTTTTTTTTAATTATACAGAAAACTACAAATAAATTTTTAGATTATATAAAAATGATTAAAAAATAATAATAAAATTATAATTGCAAAAAACTTGGAGCAAAAGGGGAAAAAAAAAAAAAAAAAAGCCCCAGAAAAAGTTTAAAAAAAAAAAAAAAAAAAAAAAATAAAAAAAAATTGAATAAAAAGGAAAAAAAAAAAAAAAAAAACGGCGCAGGAAAAGGTTAAAAAAAGATCAATATACTCAGAAGTACAAATTAATGCATGAAAAACAAACAAAAGAACATGATAATAACTAGCTAAACAATATTTTACAGGTAGCAAACAATCCGAACAGAAAAAGGTTATTACCCAAAATAGAAACTCAATCAATTCACACAAAAAAATAAGACTGAAAAAAAAAGAAATCAAGTAAAATATAATTCGAAAGTAAAGAAAGAAGAATATTAAAACTGTATCTTCTTATAATAAATAAATCAAACAATCTGAAAGTAATAAATAAATCAAATAAAAAATATTATAAAAACTTACATCAAACGCCATGCATAACAACACTTTCACAAAAATATTTCACTTAAAGGAAATTAAGTTCAATCCTAAATGTATAGCTCAATACTATCTCACAAAGAAAGAATAGTAATGCAAGAAAAATTGTAAAAACTTTAAAACGAAAAAATTAAAGCAAAATCGAAAAAAAAAAGAAAAATATATATTATTTACAATTATTACGTTTTAAGTAATTGTAAAAAAAAGATCCAAGGAAAATCTACTGTAACGGAATCGTTTTCAAATTTTATCGTAATTAATGTAAATATCCTGTATTTTTATAACAAGTGTGTAATTATGGAAAATATAACCATAAATTTTGTTCGCAAATTATTTAGGATGAATAAACTCTCCCAAAACGATAAAAGAAAAGATACATAAAGTATCTTTTCTTTTATCATATATATGATAAAAAAATTCTATTTTTGTTTTAAATATCTTTATATTCCGCATTATTTATGTCAGCATCAGTTTGAAATAGATTTAAACACTTTGGATAAGAAGATAAGAAAGTTTTTCAATATTTATTTGAAAGAAAGTAACATCATCAATGCGTTTAAATATCTTGCAACTACTATAACCAAAATTATCACCTTTATAAAAGTGTAAATAAATATTTACTAAGTAATACGCATAGGTCCACCTTGCGGTATACCTCAGTTTATAAATCTGAAATTAATTAATCTGTGGTTTATATGAATCCTATCATCAACAGATATTTTCCTTTTCATCAAATAGTAACTCAACTAGATAATAAAATTTTTCACATGCAATAAACTTATTAATATTAAATATCTTTTAATCTCTTTAACACTTTAATAAGATCCTCCATGCTAATAGAACTAAAAATATCTTCAAAAAATATAGATATAAATAACATAAATTTGTTTTTATTGAATCTGATATATATATATATATATATATATATATATATATATATATACTTCTCACCATTTTAAGCTTTTGCGTAGACATAGATGATACATTTAATGAACTCGCCACGGGTGAGTTTCGTAGAGTAATTTGCTTCCTTTAAGG
Organism: Nephila pilipes; assembly: GCA_019974015.1. Taxonomy (NCBI): domain Eukaryota; kingdom Metazoa; phylum Arthropoda; class Arachnida; order Araneae; family Nephilidae; genus Nephila; species Nephila pilipes. Next base: position 247,267 of record BMAW01032843.1, on the reverse strand, counting down.
AGATGAGAATAATGTAGCAGAAATTCACCAAAAAATGAGAGGAGTCTAATGAAAACCTTATGAGCGTCAGTGTTGTGTTTGAATGGTGTTGCAGCGGCTCTCGTCAACAACAATGTCAGAAGTTAAAAGGCCTTATTCAACCAGCCCGAAGAGATATCTTTTCGGCCTGATTGGTAGGACCATGAAATTCGGACCCCTTGATCCGGGGTTCGAAACAACGCTGCTGCATCAAGGTCATCAACTCTCTCCCCCTCCTCGGGGTCAGAAAAACCATTCGCGGCCGAAGTGGTGACTCAGGACTTGAACACTAGATGGCAGCACAGCCTATCCCTACTGATTGCATATGCCCCCGAAGCAAAAGTACTTGCCTCTGTTCGTCTAACTAAGACAATTATACTCAATAACACGACTAGTAATATTCCGGATCTGACGCACATGTCGACGAGACCCGTCACTCAACATTAGACAGCCGATGACTCAAATGGAAACTGTCCCAAGAAAAACTCAATTCAACAGGGAGGGGATGTATATCAAATGCAATAATGGATAACAAAATCGGAAAAAAGCCACTTCGGCCGCGAGTGGTTTTTCGACCCCAAGGAGGGGGAGAGAGTTGTTGACCTTCATGCGGCAGCGTTGTTTCATGCCTGGACCAAGGGGTCTGAAGTTGACGGTCCTACCAATCAAACCAAAAAGATATTTCCTTTAGCTGGTTGAGTAAGGCCTTTTAACTTCTAACGTTGTTATAGAAGAGAGTCGCTGCAGTGTACACAATTTTAAGACAGGCGAACGGGCAGTTACTTTGAAGGAGATAAGGTTACAAGAATATTAAAGCAAAACTTCTGCAGCAGGAACATTTTTCTACGATTTTTTGTGAACGATTTTTCAAGTGTGTCGTGATTGTTAAGTTTATTGAACCGGGGACTAGGATCAATGCAGCTGTTTATTGTCAGACTTTACGACGAGTGAGGCTAAAGCTTCCAAATCATTGAGGAGTTTTGAAATAATGTGCAGATCCATTTAACATCACTGGCAGCACTGAAAATCGGAAAGCTCGCCAACTGATATGACAAATGCCAGAAAGTAACCATGTTTTTACCTAACTCTTGGTAATAAATTAATCTAGTTCTGTATTTTGTTTTTTTCTTATTATCCATCGGAAGTTGAAATAAAACGGCCGTATTATTCACCCTCACAACCACACACACACACACACATATATATATCCAAACTTTTTTTACATGGTAGATACGCTCTTTAGAAAACCGTGAAAAAAATCGTGTAAAAAATTCATTTGGCATAGACATATGGTAAATTTCGGATATGTTCCACAGCTTTAAAAAATCGTTTAAGATGGAAAACTCTAAATATTTTCCCCAAAAACCGAGCAAAAGAAAGTAATAATGAAATCCGTGTAACATATTTATGAAACAAAAATAATTCATTTTTATTACAAAAAAATTGAAATTAGTGTACAGTGGAAATTCAGTCTATAAGTACATAGAAAATAGAAAAATTGAAATTATGAATAAAACTACTAACAACTATTAATCGCTACTTGATAATAATCGTGTACATTTATAACGAACTGGATCAAAAATGCTATATCAGTATAGCATTTTTGCTATCATTAGTGTCAGATACGTCTAGCACAACTGTCAGCTTTAATTCAAATGAAGAATTTCGTTCGTTATTAACAATTTTTGTAGGTTTTTGTTGTTACAAAGTTTGTTATTAGCGTTTTTTTTTTTTTTCTGGTCTCTCAAATTGCATTTATAATTCTTGAAATCCTGTGTCACAAAACTTAAGATTACGTTGAAATTTTAACTCAAACTCTATGTCAGGATCCTGATGATGTTCTACATTTGTAGTAAATTTCGAGCCCTCACGAATTAAATCAGCTGTAAGACTTCTAGAGCATTTTCTTTCCTAGCCAAATTTGGCGAATTTCTTTGGTTATATTTACCCCCACCCCTTTTTCAGTGTAACTCGAATTTCTATCACAACGGCTGAAGAACGAAATGCTGTGTTCATGTTGAAGTACAACGATATAAAGAAAAAAGTGATTATAAAATTCGGTTATTTCCCGTAACTCCAGAATACAAAGTAAACAAGCCACCAAGTCACTCACACATATGTGAACATTGGGATTCGTGGTAAAATAAAAAATTCGTGTAAAAAAGTATATTGGAGTACCATGTTATTTCAAAATCGTGTAAAAAACGGCAATATAAAAAAAAGAGTTGGGTATATATATATAATTTCTAGGAGTGCCCCCAGCCTTGAGAGAAGCGTTCTCTTCTTTAAAAATTGCTGCAAATCGTATGGGACTGACAATAAATAATCTATAAAAACCATGTACATGCCTGTAATGAAACAATCCGCAAGATATACACTCAAACATTTAAAAATTGGCCTCATGAGTTTAAAATTATGTCACATTTTAATTACCTTGCATCTCATGTTAACACAAAAAATGACACAGTCACTGAGATCCAAAATCGTATTGCACAGGCCAACAAAACGCGCGTACTATGGAAACATAAACATACCCCACTCCTTATGGAGGTCCCGTTTTCTCTTCTTTAAGTCAAAGCTTCTTATTTATAAAACTGTTATTTTGGCCGTTCACAATGTAAGTCTCGGAAGTTTAGTCTCTGACTAAAAATGGGGAATATAAAATTACAGTTTTTGAGCGAAAGATTCTCAGAAGTACTTGTTTTCTCCATGCCGTCAAAGAAAATGGCTATTGGCGAAGACGTTTTAATTTTGAAATTTGTCGAATTTTTTATGAGCCTGATATCATTAAATGTACTTATAAGCGAAACGAATGAATTTGGATTCTTCTATTGTTAGAATGGATGGAAAAATCTTGTAAAGATTTTTTGTTTCAAAGCTTTTTACTGTTTGATTCTGTGGAATCAGATTTTAAGGTGATTAGGGAAAGGATATGTATGTTATATATATATATATATATATATATATATAATATTTGTAGATTAAAAATGTAACTTTTATAAATTATTATTATTTTTAATAAAAATATTAATTATTATTTCGATTAATTAAATTTCATAAATTATTTTTACTTTTTCTAGGCGGCGTTCTGCTGAATCCGTGCAATGAAAGGAAGAATTTCATTCTCTCTTGGCTTGGAAGGCAGAGCTGTAGGATAGGTATATTGGTTTCTCCAAACAGAAACTGGACTTGTGAAAGTGTTATATCAGAAAGGGGCTAAACTTTATTATTGTGGTTGAATCAATCATTAAACGTGTCATATTTTGTATTATATCGTTTTGCCTCCATGAATTCTTAATTGTCTTTCGTCTATATATAAAATATCAGTTTTCAAAAACATGCAGTATCATAAGTTCGGAATATACCGCGGAGTAGATCTTTTATAAAATTATTATTATTAAGATGAAAAACTCGAATGAACCATTGGATGTTAGGACAAAATAAGGACATAATGTGTGTTTTTGATTGAAATTGTGTCTAAGTCTCCAGAAATAGATGTGTTGTAAGCGGAAGAGAAACTTTACCTAACCATTTGGATTACAAGAACTGAAAAGATTGGAACTTACGATTATTCTTAATTGAGTTGGAATGGTCTTAGAGTCAATAATAATTGAGAATTCTAAAAATTAAGATGTACTTGAACTTTCAAAAGATGTCGAAAATACTCAACTGTATTTCAATTAAAAAATAAAATCGGAAACAGACGTATTTTTTACCGTTATAGTGACATATATTTTTTTCGAGATGATAGAAATTATAGGAGATTGATCAAAAAGTGATCTAAAAATATCCTTTACAGGAAACGGTGCAACGATTTTCTGTTATTTTTTTTTCTGCAGTCATCGTTTCAAATATATGTCACTAAGTTAAAGTCTAATTACACAAATATAACAGTCAAATGATGAGGAGACAGAGTATAGTTCTTATCAGTCTAATGATATTTTTCAAATCATGAATAGGTTCTCTCTCTGCCTACCTATCCTCAATGCATTTGTAATCTAGTCTAACGTCAATATTAAACATCAATCTTCAAAGCGTACTCGAGCCGAGGGAGTTAAATTGTGACAAGAGATTTGAGTGGTTCCTTTAGCTCATACTCACCCCGAGAGCTTCTGGATTTCTGTTGAATAACAATCTATGTAGATTCACACTAATGAAACACGTTTACGCACTATAATAATCTCTCCATTAATTTCACTAGCAGATCATTACTAGCGCCAATATTAAATTCTCCTTCGATCTTATATATTAACATAATTTGGGTTATTACGTTTCATTTGGTTGGAAAGGAGTTGGAAAGTAAAATATAAAATTCAGGAAGAGTAAGCCCAAAAATTATTTGAGGGAAGCTACGTAAAAATCCCGCGCACATAAATCGCGTTACAATGGAGTGTAGTATTTTATTTTTTTTTGTGTATACACGTAAGATTTACTTCTGATGGTGTTTTCATGTTTACCAAATAAGAGAAGACTTTGCCTACTGAATTCTGAAAATTCAAACGCTTCAAAACTTCTGATAACGTACATAAGTTAACACATTTAGTGAGCTCATATATCTCTAGTTCGTTTCCCTTATATTCTTTCACCAATCTTTTCTTTCTGACATAAATGGAAGAAAATCTGCATCATCACGTTTCATAACTGAATAGATATTTTTAGCAAGATGGAGCAACAGTACATACTTCATATACAAACATTGACATAAGTTCACGAAATGTTCGATGTGAGGAGGACATTCAGCAGAAGCAACAAATTCTCCCGGCCACAAAGATCATCTGATATTCCTGACCGTGATTCTACCTCTGGGAAACATAGAAGGGTAAGGTTTATTAAAATAATCTCCACACATTGAGAAAGTTACAGTAAAACTCTGATAACTCTATTTCTGCCATACTTCAGGAAGATCATCAGTGGTAGCCATTTCTATCATGTTCTATAAAGGAAGTAGTACTCCTGTTCAACAAAAAGAGTAAATTTAGTGTCTGGATTTTAAAAAAAAATTCAGGGCAGTTTTACTTTGGTCACTCTGTAAAAGGTTTGCTGAGCAGAAGAACGATAAAAGTTCCTAATTTGATTAATTACTTGTCTCTCGCATGAATTAGGGAAACTCATTTCAGAAAATTATGAACTAAAATCAGAGTGCTGCCTTTACGAAGCATCTTACTCCAACATTAAAAAAATATATTTAAAAATTTAAGAAATGACTTAATATAGACTAAAAAGATCACTTTTCATGTAGAACCATGATAAAAAAATACTTGTGCTAAACATAATTTCGAATAGAATTTTTGTCATAAATGTCAAATTGGAATGCTTAATCAACTACAAATATTTAGAGACAGAAACAAAAGCTCTTCATTTCCAGTCACTTATAAGTTAAAAAATTTCATGTTGTTCGTATCCGAGATGTTACTGTAACGAACATTCCCAATATTTACGCTTGTACGTTATTCAAACATTACCGTTGTTTATTTATTACATTAAAATAATCATTCAGCCATGCCGAATATGTCACGCTATTCATGTAACTACTCCAGGTGGATAGTATTAAATTATTCCTATCACAAAAATGCAATACCTCCCTCATCCAGGGAAACTAATACCAACCATCTCACGCAAGGCAAAACATGATCATCTCTTTACTTACAGTTGATGAATCCTATTTTATTAATACTAATTAGCTACCATTTATGGTGTAATTAACAAAGATGGCGTGATACAAAGGGGAGTATCTATTCAACCGGAAAATATAGATGAAAAACCGCGTATCTCATCTGTCATCTTCAATCATTGTTGATTTAGTTGGTTCTGTCAGCACGTTACAGATGAGATACCGCCTTTTATTCTTCGATTGGGTTCGTTCAGTGACTATGCTCATATTGTTCTTAACATGGTGGTTTGTGATGGATTATTGTGTAGTTTCTTTTGTGTTCTGTTTATTTTGACGATGGTGTAACTCTTTTTCAGCTCAATTGGTCTGAGAGGAACTAAATGATTGAATAACAACGGATGAGATCAGTCAAGCAGTCGTTTCTGAAGTTTTTTTTTAAGCGTACATTTTATTCACATATTCTTTGTTGTTTATTGACATTTTATTCAATTCCAGTTATGTTTTTTAACGTAGTTGAATGAAAACTCATTGATTCTTCCGTCGAATATTAAAGAATAGAATACCAGACTTGGAGCTGATGTCATTTAGCTATAGAAACGTATCTTATTTATCTCAAGCACATTAAAAACAATAGCATTGCTTATCCCTTTGTGATATAATGTTATATTTTAACCCTAGAATTATAATTATTAAATTTATAGCCACACAAACAGCTGTTGTACATGTATAAAAACGATGCCATCGGTATCAATGAAATAATTAAAGTAAAAGAATTCTTGATATTAATAATCAAATTAATTTTCAAGTATTAAAATTAAAGCAAACGATAAAATATTGAAGCTGATGATAAATTCTGTTTAGATATAATAATTGAAACAAGTCACTTTTCAATTTTTTTTCCTCATTTGAAAAACAAATCGACATTGGGTCGATTCACATCTGATACGAAATCAGATTTCGCGTCGATGCATAATCATACCACTATAGTTATCTTAATATTAATGTATTAATTTTTACTTTTAATGTAGTTATTACGCGTTTCAACTTGTTTACAGTGTTTGTGCAGGTTATTCAAAAACTATGTCAACTATAACAACAAAAGAATCACAGAAAATGATTCCACGATAAAAAAATCAAAGGAGTTTTCAGATATTAAAATTAAAGCAAACGAAAAAATACTAAAGTATACAATAAACTATTCAAGATGGAGGTAATAATCTGTTCAGATAAAAAATTAAATCAAATTGCTTTAATTTTTTTTGTCTTGTGATAAGAATAGCCAGTGCACCAACTCACACCAGATGCGAAGTCAAACTTTGCGTCACCATAGGTTTATCTAACTGCGCTCTAAAAATCAGGAAATTTTCAGTACATTCGTATTTTTTACTTTATCCGTAAGGTCTGACTTTATATTGAATAATTTATTTTGTTCAAAATAAGCCAGACTCGCAGAAGACGATGTAAGAACAAATATAACTCTTATTTTCGTTTAACTAAACGTTTTCACAGAACTGCTTGAGGCATAAAACAAAAGTAAGTCTTATCTCAAGGAAAACAGAATAATTTATCAACTTACAGCATTATTATTATTACTATACCTATTGGATCATTTCTGTCTAAGTAGGGTTTGGGAGTATTTTTTCAATTCCCAGGGAATGATTTCAAGTTCGAAGATTCATCAATTGGATAAAACAAATTTAAGCAACTCTAATGAATATCATTTGTTCTATTTCTCTACAACCACGCCACGGAGCGGAGGAAGCGCGTCAATTATTGAAGAAAAGAGAAGAGAGCTGAACTGGGAACTCATATCTGTCGCGAAAACTTTTAAACTGTACAAATTATGTATCAATTTAAAAAGCTGTAAATATCTTTAATTTAAATATATTATTTACAAAAATAACTTGAATCTCTTTTTCCGTAGCAGTTCTTAAAATTCTTTACTGTTTAGATTTTACAGGAAAAGAAGACAAATACAAAGTTAACCCACCAGCTTGTTAGACTTGAAAGCGAAATTAGCGTTTTACCTTGTTTACCTTCGAATGTATTTTTTTAACTGTAAATTATATCACAAAGTTATATCAATTGAAAATATATTAATCATGAGGCTAGAAATTATTTTAAGCCATGCTATTCAAAGACGTATAGTGTGTCAGCAATAATAGATGTTTGGTTGTCAATATTCTTCTTCAGGAGCTAGTAAAATGTCGATTAGCATGAAATAAGGTATTAAACTATTTTTTTATTTCAAAAAACAATATATCCGCGTCTGAGTCTTTTTCTAAAATATTAAGTGATGCCAACCTCAACCTGTAGTAACGTAGCAAAGCTTCTACATTCAAGATGGAATAGAAAGATAGGCTACTTGAACCTTTAATTCAATTAGTCACAAAACCTTGACGTGGCTTAACGGGACAGTGAGATCTGCATGTTTAAGACTTGATAAATAAAAAAAATCTAATCAATAGGAAATCATTGATCTTTACAATTGAAATGGAATAGAAATGGTTGCTTATTTAGTTAGTATATTAATTTGTAATGAAATTAGGTTATTAAAATAATCAAATATTTTTATTCCTTATTTTGGAACAAGGGATTGGGAATTGGAACGCTAAAATACTTCCCAATTAGCATTTTTAAAATTTTATTTTGTTGCTAAAAATAGATGGTGATTCGATGAATTTAATAACGCATTTACTTAAATTTAACATATAGAGCGTTCTAAAATTGGTATTTTAAAATTGTAAGTACGCGTGCCTCGCCATTGAATAAATATCTGTAATAGTATTTATCTTGCAATGCGTTATTTCAGGATTCTGGAACTTTTCCCAGAAAATCTGCTTAATTCATAATACTGATAATTTTGAAGTTAGGAAATGAATTATTTCTTATGCAATGAACACAATTTTTTTTCTTATAAACGCTCACAAATTTTATGTATGACATAATATTTGTGTAACCATTACGGGAAATTTGAATAATAAAATTTTAATAATTTTAATTTTATTAAATTAAATTTTTGAAATTTTATTGGGTTGGAGGGAAAGTTCTGTCGTATTTTAAAGAAAATATTTGAATTCATTAATAAAAATATGTATTTAATATTAATCAATTATATATGCTCCGTTATTTGATACAACCTGTTGCCATCTTTCAGGTAACCTGTGAATTCTTATTTTGTAGAAGTTCTCGTCCTTGGAGTTAAAATAGTCAGCAACTGCCTTAGAAACACTTTCAAAAGACTTGAATTTTTTTCCTGTTAGATAATTTTGCAGAGATCTGAACAAGTAATAATCAGATGGTGCAATGTCAGGTGAATAGGTCCCATCCTAACGCATTCAGTTTTTGTTGTGTCACCATTGCAGTATGCGGTCGAGCATTATCGTGGTGGAACACTATTCCTTTTCTGGACACTAATGCTGGCCTTTTTTCTTTGATAGCTGTAATCAATTTATCCAGCTGATTGCAGTACAGATTCGCGTTAATGGTTTTTCCCTGTTTCAGCAACTCTTAGTGCACTGGATCTTTTCTGTCCCACCACAAACAAAGCAGTACTTTTCGTTGATGGATACTTGGTTATGGAACTATTGCTGATGGTGTTCCTGGTTTGCCGGAAGATTTTTTCTCTTAATATTCTCGTAAGGAATCCACTTTTCATCTCCAGTAACCAGCTTGTCCAAAACGGCTCCACATTGTGTCTAATCAGATGAGATGAACACATTCTTACACCATCAGACAAATTCTTTTCCGTTAATTCATGTGGAACCCAATCACTTTGCTTTAACACAAATCCAAGAGATTTAATGTGATCTCCAACAGTTGTATGATGAATACCAAACTCTTCTGCAATTTCTCGACTTGTTAAATGTAGATTATTTTCCAACATGAATCGCAAAACATCATTATCGATCTTGGATGGTCGTCCAGATCGATCACTTTCTTGTAGGCTCAGATCCCCTGAACAAAATTTGCTAAACCATCTTTGACAAGTACGAACATTTACAATATCTTTTCCTAATACTGCATATAAATTTTTACATGCAACCGATGCGTTGCTTCCTTTTTGGAATTCATAGAAAATGCAGTGTCGTAAATGCACTATATCTACTGACAAGTTTTTCACTTTAAATATCACAAGTAAATGATGAACGGTAAAAAAGGACTCCTTTTATATTATGCAGCAGCTAAAAGAACAAAAAAAAATCCGAATGACTCACTAACCACAGGTTTTTTTTTTATTTACAAGAAAAATCACCTGCCTATTTAAAATACGACAGAACTTTCCCTCCAACTCAATATTTATGTTCAGAGAAAAAGTTTTGCGATTATAAGTTCTTTGCAAATTTTCATAATTATAAAGGTAGTGCAAGCAAGATATAACTGAAGGTAAATATATAACTAAAACGCTAATACAGCTTATAGAGGCTTACAGACATGTGAAGAAGCATATAGAACGTAATAATCACTTTTTCTCACAAATAATATTTATTGTCGGACGACGTTCCGTCCTTCTCCTCTTTACAGCGTTCTAGTTCTATCTCTGGTACAAATAAAAAACATGAAACTCTTTCGACTCAAGAAAGCGCCATCTAGTGGCGTGTACACTGCTATTTATTGTCAATCGCTCATATATAGGTATTTGCGCATATAAATGTGGTTTTCTTTACATAAACAGGTACATATGTATACATATATATTAATGATAAAATACGGTCACCATTTCTTTTAATTTTACAAAGCAAGAGTTCTTTAACTTAGAATACAATAAGTTCATTGTCTCAGAGGCGTCTCAGTTACCTTAAAGAAAAATAATAAATAATCTTCTGTTTAGATTAACTGGAGCTCTGATTACATCTTCATAAGATTTAAGCTAACCAACTATATATGATTTTCCGCGATTTTTTTGCATAATCTACTTACCTTGCAAAATAATACATGGTATTCTTCTTGTGTGTTGCTGTCTTTTGTTAACAAAATGAGACAAAGTTTAGTTTTAATATAAGTGATTTATTTTTTACAAAAATTGTGAATATTGTTTGACTGAGTTACTTCTTTTACCTTATGGACTTTTGTATTTTGTAAATGTGAGCATAAATATGTTTTTTGATGCTTATTTACTTATGCAGGTTGGTAGGTTTACTTTGACCTGTGCTTTTCCTCCGCTGTTGCGGCGATGACCTTTCTCCCATGCGAATCGGCAGATCAATTCTAAGCCTTTTGGATGAGAATGGTATCCATGGGCCACTAATCTGAGATACCTTTAAATGTCTTAATTTAGCTCAATGCGAAATTTGAGAGAATAGAAGAAGAATGCAGAGCTGCCAAACTTTTAATCTGATTAAGAATTAGAAACAGGCTTGTTGGCTGCGTGACCTTCGCATCAAAAAGAAACTTGTAAAGCCAAAACATTCCTAATCGAGTCAATTCAATTTCAGACTTTTAGATGATAATGAAGCAATAGATGTGAATGAATTTGAAACTATGGCGAGTAAAGCTATGGTTTTTTGGAAAAATGGAGCAGTTATTTGTCTGCCGCAATATTGTGGTGGATGATGTAACTAAAACATTGTCCATGTAAACAAGATGGCGCTGTTTCCTAAAGAGCGTCGTATGAGAGGAAATCGGGTCACTGGGATGCATAAACAACGTTTCGGTGACGTCATCTACTACTATATTACGGCAATTAAATAATGATACAGTTTTCATAGGAAACTGTAACTTTATTAGTAATTTGTGAAGGTTGCGTTCAATGACAGAAAACTAAGTGCATTTACCCTAATTTTTTGAAATTAATTTAAATATTATCAATGATATTTACAATAAGATAAAGTACTAGTTGTACTTGCATTTTCTGTACAAATGTAACATATTTTAAGCGCTAATCACATGCTGGCATATGTAGCTAAAACGTTCTCCGGTACGTCGTACTGTTTTAACGTTTTAGGGAAGGCTTGAGTTGTGTTAAGTTGAGAATTACTTTTCTTAAAATTAGGAAACACCTCTTAATCAGAGCTGTTGATTTTAAAAGATCTTAATTTGGGGTGTTTCATAAATAATTACAGAGAAAGGTAAATAATACTAAGATAGTGACTCTTGAGGGGCGATCTTGCTACCCGAGATCACAGTCACCAATCAGTCAAGAGAAACGAAATAGAGGGCTGCTTTTCCCTTCCAGAAGAAGCCTGTTGCTTCTGTAATAGGCTTCTTTCAGCATATCTTGTCGACCGCATTGCTCATACTAAACGAACGAATGATAAGGTGGGAAGGGGTCTGTTTCTTCATTCCTGTTGTTATAAAGAGTTATGCCAACGCATCGTAAGATGCCGGAACCCCAATTTTACGGGGGGAGGTACATACGTTTGGGAGAACTCCGATGTCCCTTCTTTTTGGAATTTATATTAATTGAATAAAATTGTGGCATGCCTTTCCCAAAACCACGGGGCACAATCTTTTTTTGTTGGTTGGTTAGCTGAAATTATTATTTCAGTTATTGATCCTGGTTGCCCATACAGAGAAAGTAAATGGCACCTGCATCCAGTGCCAAAGTGCTTGTGTTCCCAAGAAAGATGACTTCTGAAAGATAAATCTTGACCACAAAGTTCGTGAGACAGAAATGTGTCTTTTGCTTTCACTTGGAAACAGGTAAAGGCGATGTCTTTGATGAACAGGTAAAGGCGACCACTAATGAACTAGTGAAGTGTGGTCACTGTACACCCATTCCTTGAGTAATACAATTGATAATTTTTTTGAGAAAATATGCAGGATAGATAAAAGAGTCGTAAAATAAGGTAAGAATCCTTTGTAAAAGAATTGGTTCATTAAATTTTAGAGACCTTTTAACTATTATACATCTTCTATTCATTTTTGAAAGTGAAAAACATAAGCATAAATTTTCACTATTTAATACAGTAAAAAATAAACGCTGATCAACAATGTCTCTTGCAAATAAAAGCAATAAAAGCTTAGACAAATTAATAACATTGTGAATAAGTAAAAACAATAAAAGAATTCAAATTTAAATAATCTTCATAATAAAATTATAGTTTAAAAAACGGAAAACTTTGTCAGTATTTAATCTCGAAAGCTGGCTTTGTAAAGCTAGAATTCTCCTTTTTTATGGTATTGCAAATATAATATTACTTCCTGAGTCACTGTAACAATAAGTCATGAACATCCCGAATAGGCAACACTTCACTAATAGAGATGTGTAACTCGCTGGGATGAATTCGTAGATTATTCGATGATATTAATTCCCCTCAGGGTTAAATACAGTTCAATTACTGTAGGATAGACAAATTTTTACCGTTCATTTTTCACAGTTCTAGGATGCATACATAATAAAAGCAGAAACAACATGGGGGGAAAATTCCCGCGCGATGGCCACACCAGTTTTCCCGCAGCCTTAATAACTCAACTACCGGTTTCCCACCAGAGGGAAGCCGTGCAAGTACTCTCTTCTGGTGGTGCCATCTAGTAGAAATTACAAAAATAAAAATAAATATAACCATTGGTTACAGATGTTAATTACGAGTCTGATTACGAGGAGTGTACGATTGGCTAGTACATTTTCCACTTCATAAATCATAGTTGATGTACTTTTGGATCGTACGAAATCTGTGAAATCTGAGCTAGACATTTTTCAGATACATGAAGATACTGCGTCAATAAGATTTTCGTTTAATTTATGAAAGGTGTTAATCAAACAATTAGAACATAACCCAAAACAACTTTTTCTGCTCATTAAAAAACTATGCATAAATGTAAATTAAGTACCAGCAAACAAGGAATAGATATGCATATTTTTAAGAAATTACTATTTTCTTGGTTTCAATTTGACTAGTGTTGTTTTGATACATGAAATATTTTTAACATTTCATTCGTATCAATTTATTCCCTCCGATCTATCATTTTGTTCCGATATTCATAAAATTTTAAAAAACGAAAAGTCACGCATAATCATCGAAATGTAACAATCCCCTTTACGGGAATAACAAAATCTCATTACTTAAATCTTATAAAAACCACTGCGTATACACAACCACAAAAACGTTCCCTATATCTGTTTACAGCATTTCCCCCATCGTAATTCTAATAAATCCCTAAAAAGTATTATTTCCTTTTAGAATCAGCAATACAGAAGGTAAAAACATAAATAAAAGTTAAAAAGAAATGCGTTTCCTGCAAAAAATGTATTCTATACGGAATTTTTGATGAGTTAGCATTGTTTCAAATTCAGAGTGGACTTTATTTTGTTGTTACCACAGATGACATTTCCTGCACATTCAGCAATATTTCTTAGCCCATGGGCTGGATTTCTTCCTTAAATGCCTTTATACCTAAAAAGGGAATAAAAGGGATTAGCAGATATTTTATAGAAAATAAAAGCTTACCTACGTGCCTGTACATATAATTCTTCTTAGAGCAAGAAAATGTCCACACAGGAAAATGCATTTTTCCCCAATCGGATCTGAAATAGCAAGAAGGTATGTACAGATCTTATGCCTAATTCTTTTCTTAAAAGCGGATTACGTTCGATTTTTTTGGTCTTATTATTTGTATTGCTTTTCCCCCTTCCTACGTCCTATAAGTTTTGTCTGCTTATTTTCTGTTATGTCTTTAGTTCCATACCCTTTTAAGTAGGATTATGGGTTTGTGGTTTAGATCTTTTGCCTTTTCTCTTAAGAATAAGTTGAGAGGTTTCGATGCTTTTTGTTCGGTAATAGTTTTTGAGTAAAGGAGATTGCAGATATGTAAAAACAATAAGTAAAAAAAAAAAAAAAAAAAGAAATATTGAGCAAAGATTAAGACTGTTTACGCAGCAAAATTCGACAGTTAGTTGATTTCTTGTTAAATCAGGGGACGTAAAACAAAACATGCTAGATTTATAATGTTGCTAAGATGCATTTTTAAAAAATTTGGCAAATTTAATACATGAAAACGTTGCAACTAGTGTTCTTAACACAAAAAAGAATCTTAGCTATATTTTCAGATATCAGATATATTCTTATAGTATAAAAGAAAGAACATTAAGTTAGAATACAAACTAAATTCTATTTTGGAATTTGTTTTATTTCTCTCTCGCGCGGCTTATATTCATTTATATCACATTTTCTTCCCATTACAAGCGTCGCCTTTTCAAATATTGATCATATAATATCTATAAAACTAAATATAAATTTAAAAGTAAATTTGTTATTATTTAATTATGATGTTGCTATGACTTGTTCCGCATGATCAAATAGAAGGCCACACCATGCCATGAGACCAAAATTCTTCGACAAATCATACTTGAGAAGATATCAAGTAATTATACCTTATCTGTGTGTCAAGTTCCATACAATTTTAAAACTTTTTGGGAAAGGCCTGGGAAATATTCCAAATGGCGCAGTTCCGATATATTTTCTGGTCTTTGTCAAAAGCATGACTCCTAGTGAGTCTATTTGCAAGTCTACAAATGATACACTTGACAGTTCTGTCTTCCTTAACAGTAAAGGCATTAACAGGAATTTTTCTGTGATAACATTCGTCAGTCGGAGGGGTTTGCCATAACTTCTGGTTTGAAATTTTTATTTTTTAATACAGAGAGAATTATTTACACCTGCCAGTAAAACGGCTTCTTTCTTAGCCAAAACATTATCAATTTCATTACCAAAAGGCTCTATATGAGACGGAAAGCTTTGAAAGCAGATTTCACATTGCTGCGAGACATGTGGGTGTGTAACCTTAAAACTTTAATGGAATTTAAAAATTTCCGCAATTTATATATTATAGTTTAAAAAACGATCAATTTGTGCAGAATGTCATCATTAGCATATTGTTTCGAAACGAAATATGAAGTAAAATTTGATACGATAACAGGATGCTAAAAGAAAGATATTCGAAACGGAGAATTTTTTTTATCCAATAATGTTTCAAAACTCAAGTTCAATAGCTTCGCGTTATTCAAATCATTAGTAGATTTTAAAAAAATTATGAGAATTATTATTAGAGTAACAATACTGTAAATATATATAAAGCCTAAAATGCCTAACTCACTTAAAACCCCTGGGCTGTTTAAAACAATTCGTATCATTATTCACTCTTAGATTCAAGATGTACACGAAAATGTGAACAACTCCGAATATAGATCTATTATAAAGCTCTTCGGTTATTTCATAATCACTTTCTATTTTGTTGATGCTAAATATTATAAGAAACTTAGTTTGAAACTTTCTCACTGAAAATTACATGTATTTTAAGTCTTTTGAATACATATGGTTAACCAATATTTGCAAGAATTCTTTTTTACCTACCTCGGTTTTAAAAGAATATTTTCATTTGAAAGCGAATAATGAAAAAAATGTATTTTTGTCTTGTTTATTGGACTACGTTTTGTGCATGACCATAAAAAAGGCCATTCAATATAAATAAGCTCTTCCAGTGCTACAAAAAAACATTAATAAAGAATTACTATTTTAACATCACTAGTTCTAGAATAAATCGAACACAACACACTTTGCATTTGCCATGGATCCTAACTTAATCTCATTTAACTTTTAGGCCATTTTCTCGACGAACACATACTTGCTAAATGGGATTTCTGCCTCTAGAGAAAGACAGTATCTCTTCACTGATAGGATTCTTCGGATTCCAGCATCCGCCAATCGAATTTCGAAGATGAAAGAAACGGTATCTCTCCAGCAACTCGGTCCCCTGCGCGTATCATAGAAGAAGAAGATAATGAATAAAATATGAATATAGCAGTCATAGTACTTATCTGCTGCCGAGGGACAAAAGAAAAGGGGAAAAGAATGCAAAGCATATATGCTGTAGCATAAACCTATTGGAAAATGGCTGCCAAGCAGGAAAGGAAGTAAAGTTGTGGAATAACTGAGATTTTGCGAATTTTTTCGAATGAAAGTTAAGTCTGTGATTTTCTTTAAAGAAAACATTAAGTGAAATTATAAAGTCATTTGAAATTGTGACGTGGCGTATATTAGCGTATATTAACCCTAATGAAAGAAATATGTGATTGCACTTTTTTTTCTGAAAATCAATCAAAGAAATTGTAGTGTTTTTAAAAGAAGATAATTATTTATTAAAGATTAAAAGTTTACATAAAAAATATATTTTTTTTTAAATTTCTTTATTTAATGCTTACTTTCATATTGGGAATTCTATTAGTTTTTTACTTTTTATATATATCTTTCCTACGCTTACATGCCAAATTAATTTTTAATACACCAGTAACTTTATACATTTCATTTCCTTTTTTCGCTTTAATTTCATTTATATTTATTAGAATTATTTGAATTAGTACATGTAATAAGAGTTTCAAAATAAGAAAGACAGTCAAAAATAAGAAAAAATTCAGAATGCATCTCTTTAAACTTATAAAATCTCGCAAATATTTACAAACAAATGAAACGCTCCAAAAATAAATTATCCTTACGTACAACGTCACTTATGGTGGTGGAGGAAATTCTAGACGGAATTGGGAGGGTGGTGTTGACTTATGACTAAGGGACATTGGTGGCTGTCAGATTTAGTTAAAAATGAAAGAACAAAAAAAATCTTCCATAGAAAACCCGGCTAATAGTAATTTTTTTTTACAAAAAATGGTATTGGAAGTTTGGTATAAAATCTTTGTAATTATGATCACATGTTAAAACATTCTGTGAACAAGCAGGCAGAAATATCAATTGTAGAATAGGACGTCCAATTACTTCGCATGTATTTTAATTGATTGTATCTGTAGCCAACGTTTTCCTAAAGCTTGAATTATCATTTTTAGTAAAAATATATCCCGATACTTTTGGTGGATTCGAAAGTGATCGTTCTTCTCATTAACTTCTCTCACGGTATATTTTGGTCGCAGTAGCCGAATGATAATGTCGTGAACTCAAACTCGGTGTTGTTTGCTTCAAGTCGTGGATTAGAGACATGTTACCCCTAAAGAGCCGCCGTGTACCAGGTAGCCCTCTAGTTGCTTCCATAAAAGATTATTGTATTAACATCGCTCTTAGAAGTGACGCGGGGTATACTGAAGATGAACCTCATAATTTCGAGCTTTGGTCAAGTGACGGGGATGACATCTGAGCAGACTCTTCCCTCTCCAGATTTCCACACCATGGTATCGGGAGGACTTGGAACATTGACTGATCAATTCCAATAAACGGCAGGTCCTTAGTGTTATCAGGATTCAAACCCATGAATCGATGGAAACGATACCGGCAGCTACTTCATGATGATGACCACAAGGTTACCCGGACACTTGTGTTGCTTCCAAGTGCGACGTTGTTACAAAAAAAATTCAATTTAAATATATGAAGTATGAATTCCTGTCACACATTTTCGAAAAGAGCATGCAATGCACGTATTCAATTCCCACATTTTCATAAAATATATGAAATATATAAATAACATCAAATATGAGTTTTTAATTGATAAATAATGGGAATAAATGATTTACATATATGAGAAAAAAAGGCTTTAGAGAAACTTCTTCAGCATTTTTTTTTTTTTTTTTTTTTTTTTTTAAAAAAAAAGTTTTTAAAAAAATTTTTTTTTTTTTTTTTTTTTTTTTTTTTTGCAACTATCAAGTTTGAAAAAAATATTTTGATATTTTTAGAATTTTCTAAAAATATTTTTAATAACATACGTTTAATTAATTAAAATACATTTATAATCCCTGTCAATCAAATCTATTTGAGTTCAGCTGTGATTTGTCGGAATATAGAGAAAAAAACCATTGAATTAATGAAGGATTATTATTAGTGTAGAATAAAGCTGCTTTTCTTATTTTAATTCATTATTAAGCATCCTGTTCCCTTTTTGTGTCAAAATCTATGGAACCCCTCCCACACACACACACGCTCCTTATCTCCCACAGTGCGGACAGAGCGCGACCACAAAGATGATCCCTTTTCTCCTATCTGGAGATCGTAAAGAAGCAAAGGTTCGATGCACCCCAACGGCAGTTGCGGTGAAATAGTTTCCTTCCCATCCCTCACCCCCAAAACTCCTCTCCAACATGGGAGAAAATAAACAAACAGAACAGTCTGATGAAGCAGTGAACACAAACCGAGAGGGGAAAGACAAAAGAGTAGCCACTTATAAAAGGTACAAGTGAAAAGAAGTATTTCCCTGATATTTTTCAGGGTGATTTTGCTCTTAGAGTAAGGGGTTAATATGCCCCATTGCAAAACACTTCTGTAATATTAAATAATAAACATCAATTAATTTTAACTAATAGTTAAAAGTCGCGTTGAGAGATATATTTCTAAGCTGTACACAGTCCCCATTAAAGTTACAGTTATGCATTTGTTTAATATAGATATTTGTCTTACAAACATCTCATTAGGAATATAACTTCAAACATTTTCATTGTGAATATGTATTTGATAGGAGAAAAAAATGTTGCTTAATGCTATTTAAAATACTAATGACTGCATAATAGATTCACTTCAAAATATTATAACGAATAAGAGTTTTTATGGATATCATAGAAAATTTGATGAAAAGATCTGATTTGATGAAAGGAAACAGAAAATTCTACGTAATAGTTAGTTGAATAATTAAAATTTTGTTCTATGATGATTCCACGCCTAGAGTTTATTATTCACTTTTAACATTATTTTGAGTACTTTCAGTTAATAGCATCAAAACAATAACGTAGAATAATTAATTTCCCATCCGGTTACACAAGCCGTTAAAAAATCAAGCTCTATTGTTCTAGCCCTTTATTAATTGTTCCCCTTTCTGGAATGCCTATATATCTCAGTACAACGTCGCCGAAAGCCGTAACTTAATACGCCCAGGGCTTACAAGAGAAAAGATCTTCCCTCCAAAGAATATCAGCCAAAAGTTTTGTTTCAGCTTAGTCAACAATTTTGTTCCTCGGTATTATATGGACTTTATAAGACGCATTGTATCCCCAAGGGCAAGAATAAAGAGAGAGGAAAAAACGGAAAGTTCTATGGAAACGAAAAAAAAAAAAGGCATAACCTGAAACAATATCTTTATTAAAAATTTCCACTGAGGCGGTATATAGGAAAGAAATACTTAATTGATTTATCCTCTTTCTCATATATAACCCTTAGGATAACAAAAAATATTGAAGCAAAAATCGAACATGGAAGATAGAGGCGAAAGAAGAAAAATTATCAAGGCAAGGCAGGCAAGAACAAACTCCATTGCCTGGTTATGTCAACACTCCCAACTCTTCAGATCCTTTGTTGATTTTAGATATATGAAAACAATCCAGAATGTTTTTGCAGTTTTCGTTGTAGATATATGCTGCAGTTTTATTTCTTTGAGGAAGGTTTCAGAAATGTTGGTAAAGCGGACGTTCAGCCAAATAGATGGGGTTTTTTTTCTTTTGTGTTCAGTTCATAGAATTTCTTTATTATGATTGCTTTTTCGTGAAGTTTTTATGCTTCCTTTTTTATTATTTATAACAGATCACGTCTCTCGAGATGCCGAAATATGATGGCACAATTGCATTCATAGGTAATATAGGAATTTGTAATATTTTTCGTAAGGGAGGAAGAATATATTGGATTTTATTGCTCTCTTATTTCGAGTACCTTCATTTCAAATAATAGACTTTTCTTAAGATCACAGAGTAGAATGAAAATCTGTTACTGTACGGGAGATAAAACATAAAAGATATGTTACTGTGTTAGAAATACGTGTAACGTTGAGATGCATTTTCTTCATTTTTTTTAACTCTACAACCCTCTAAAAGTCTAATTAAATAGTCAATAAACTCAAAACTACAATAAAAGATAAGAGCAGGACAAAAAAGTTTATTAACTGGCAACACAGAATATACGTAAGAGGTCATTCACTCTCGAATTCCTCTTAACTCCGTTGTGCGTGTGGGTGTGATCTTGGTTTATATTTTAATAATATATTTAGCTTGGCTTATATTTAGCTTATCAAATCACTCATTCCAATTCAAGAACTTCTAGATCATACCACATTCTCTGCAATATAAATGGTTAATTACGATGATTCAATCCGTTTTACAAATATCTATTAGCTTGTCGTTATCTTCTATCTCCCTTCTCTTTCCATTCCACTTCCCTTATATATCATTATTTCTAATTTAATTATCTTATCTTCATCTAATTTATTTAATCACGTTTCATTTGGGTTGGGAAGAAATTGCATTTTCTACAATTAGAATTACCTGAAGTCCCCTATGTTAGTGACGAAGAAATAGGGGATGATAATGAATGTAAGAATGTCTCGTAATGAATGTAAGAATTGATTGATTTGAGTAAATAAATATGCGCTTGTGTACATAATGCTCTCTTGGGAAAGGTCCTCAATACTAAGAACCATGATCAGACGTCGAGGTTAAATTCTGATCCTGTACCCAATGTTCCACACTGAACAATTGTTTTTCTTATGCATACATCAAAAAGTTGATCAGACTAGTGGCACATTTAATCAATGAAGGAAATATCATTAAAAACAGATTATATAATATGATTCATCAAGCAAATTTATTTGTATCTTGGGTTCATAAAATCAATTTTAAATCGTCATAAAAAATTTACAGATATATATAAACTGATTAAATGTCTGTTAATTAATCCCTCTCCCTTGCAAATTTAACATAGAAGAAATATAGAAAAACTGTGTGTGAAATTAAAAATACATCCTAATTTATACCCTAAATTAGATACAAATTTATTCGTAAAATTACGAATGGAACGAGGTCAAAAAATAATATAAAATAGCAACAAATGCATAAACAAACAATATATATATGTAGGATTTTCCAGCTAATTATCAAGGAATAAATTTTATTTTCCAATATACTGTATAAACAGTTCCTCAGATACTCTATAGATGGCACCACAAATCATAGCTCATGCAGCGACACCTATTCCAGAACAAAACTGAGCGACCTTTCGGTCTCGCTCTTTCCGCTCCTCTTCTCCTTCGCATTACCCCAACGCTCGAGCGCGTTCCCACGCCCTTCGCCGATATGGGTTAAATGAGGCAGCCATCTATTTTGCTCAGATGAACTGGTCAATTCGTCATCTCCTGTTGTAAACATTTCTCATTTCATCTCTCCAAATAATAAACAAAGTAAAATAAGTCGAGCCTCATCATTGAATTGATGCAATATCACCATGAAATCCGTTAATGGAATTACCCCTCTGGACAACCAGCCCTTTACATAAGATCAAACCATCGTAGATTCGGGATATGTAATCTCATCACCCCACCGTCTACATATATATATATATGCAGAGAGAGAGAGAGAGAAAGAAAGGATTAAAAAAACCTTCACTTTTTTTTACTTATTTATTTATGATATCACAGTATCATTTCAATACATTTTCATTTAATTTCTTACTGGCCAAACTATATTTTTTTACGTTTTTCTACCCGTAGAAGTGTGTTTCTTCAAAACATTATATACAATATTTTCTACTTTTTTAATCTTTATTTTAAAAAAACTTTGTAAATTTTTTTTTAGTTTTATAATTGAATATAATACTGTTACCTAAACTGAGCTTGTGCAAAATTTCTAAGTTCTAGTTCATCTGGAAACGAGTGAAAAATTGATGGAAAAATTTGTGCCAACCTAATACTCGGTGCAAGGTGATAAGATGTGCTGGAAAGAAATAAAGATAATTATTTAAATCAAAAATTAATTTAGCAGCCTTCAAATTTAAATTATAAATTTTAAAATAATATTTTTTTAAATTACTGAATCGTTAAAGATGTAAGATGCCGTATATTAAAGTTTTTAGTACCTTGTGTTGTAATTTTCATGTTTTTAATTTCTTTTGTAGTTTGCTCAAAATTAATAGTCAATTCATAAACAAATATACCCATTTGTTACGAAAAGGAAATTATAACATGTGAAAATTCGAATGTTTACAGCATTAAAGGGATAATAATTCCAGTTCGTTGGAACTTTAAAGGTATATTTATTTCATATCACATCTATGAAATGAAATGCCTGGAAGCGTTCGTAATTATAGCTGAATTAATCAGTATTACAAGGAAATTTAAATGGACTACAACTGACACATTCCTGAAATATATGTCAATCTCACAATAAACAAGCGTGGAATGTCATAGCCAACCTTATTTGATTTGTGTAACTATGGCTTCTGAGTATTGTTAAATTAATAATTTATTAAAGGCGAAATTTTTTTTTATATAAAGGCTTAATTTAATGTATTCATCAAAGTTAACGGCGATTTAACTATACTTATTGGCAGCTTGTGATGATGGGATGAATCATAGGATTTCAATGAGAAAATTATTAAAGGGTAAGTAGCATTTAAAAAAGGCTTAAGGTATCGGAATACTTTTAGAAAGATGAATATTGGTAAAAATAAAATTTTATTAAATTATTTTTATTTCTTTATTTAATAGTGGATGCATTTGTCTTTCCAAAACAGTTATTTTGTTCTTATGTTGAATAGAAATAAAAATGTTCAGCATTTTGCTTAAAAAAAGGAATTCTGTAAGTAAATATTTAAATTAACGATTAGCATTTAGATATTCTTGAGCCGTAAGATACACGTTAAAAATGGCAAATCTCTTTGTTGAACTATTTCTCATGCGGATACAGTTAGTAAAATTTTAAATATTTTTATGAATAAGTCTGTTTTTATGTATTCTGTGAGTGATTATCACATTTCCCCCATGAATTAAAACGAAAATATGATTCAAAAATAAGGTGAATTATAAGAACATTTGGAGAGATACAGTATTTAAAAGACTTTAAATGCCTTTATCTGGATATATAATGTTATGTTAAATTTCCACTGATTAGTATTCTTTGATAAACAGTCGGTGGAAAATAATAATAAAAAATTTAACCGTAGTAATAAAATTTTTAAAAAAAGTAAAAATAAAACTATATGAATGTACATAGCTCTGAGTGATTGTCACATGTAATTGGCAATATGTCTTCAATTTAAAGCTGCCTATTCGGTTTTTCACAAAATTGTTTTTCAATCTCATTTATTCATTTATTTTGCATAAAGGATCAATATTTCTCAATATAAATAATGGAATAACTGAAAATATTCTACTATTTTTTGACTTATGTGTAAAAACGAATTACTTCGTGTATTTTCACTAACATTAAAATATATTAATCATTATATAATCTCATCTATCATCTTAAATGTTACTCGAATCACAGATGAAGTAATTAAAATAACTAATTATGTTTCAAAATAGAGCTTATTAATTTGTGAATAAGGAAAATCCTCTCAACAGTTTCAAGTTCCTCGTCTCGAATATTAACAATTTCTATAATATAGAAAAGATTATGCTTACCAGAATACAATGCAAGTAAATCTTCCAAATAACTAATCAGCTGAACAGTGTTGGTTTCTAGGCTCAACAAATTACATAGACACGCATGAAAACTACAACGTACTTCATACTAATTCTCATCCTAATACCGTAATCTTATCTCCCCCAATTCAACTTTCTGTCACTTTTTTCGAATTGATTATATTAATTCACTATACTTTTTAAGTTTACCAAATTTGTATAGCCACTTTTCATTTGGTTGGAAAGAAGTGGGAAACTTAGAAATAAAGTCAGAAAGAAACCCAGACGTTAGTTAAAAAAGTTTCGCCCAGTTACAAACTCATCCTGTCCTGTCTCTCCTTTCGACTGACTCTAAGAAGAATATTACTCATAAAACTAGAAGAGACAGTTCACCAAACAGTAACTTGAACTCAATAGAAGGAATAGAATTGACGCAACAAAATAATTAATAATAAGAGAAGTATTCTATTATTTTTTTTTATATTACTAGTAACAATGAAGGAAATTTTCACATCTCGATGGACTTAGTAATATATTGTTAAAATTTAGTGTAATTCTAGTTATTGCTCATAAATCACCACATCAGGATAATTCAATAATCACAAGAGGTTTAACATAACAAATTTATTGTACATTATTACAGCCAGGAATTTCTGGTTCTTGCCAGTATTACGAGGGTTGGTGTATCCTTACTACAATAAATTCGGAATCTAATCTTTTCTGATAACAAGAGGTGAAAATATTTGGAGGAGGGGGGGTACAAATTTTGCCAGGAAGAAACTTTACCCAAGGGGTGAAACATTCTGAGCTGTTATAACGTCCTATCTCTCTTTCTCTCTCAACCAGGTGCTTCTATCTTCAGAGCCAACCGACTAACTCTCGCATTAAAGGCTTTATTACTTATACATGCATCTCTCAAATGCATTCATTTCATTTCAATAACTCTAATTTAATCTACACAAATAATGTTTCATTTATTTGCAGATTCATTTCATTGTTTCATTTCATTTATTTCAATTCTATCAAATTCATTAATATCCTCAAAGGATTAGTTGAAAGGGAAAATACTATAGAATCTGTGTTATATATATCTTTAAAGGAGAACATTTATCCTAAGCGCCTTGTCTTAAAAATTCAGCAAACAAATATGATCGTAATGTATAATTAAAGATTAAAATAGCCAACAATATTGGAAGATAATTAACACATTAAAATGAATGATACAAAAATATATGCTTCTTCCCTAGCATATTATATAATAACCTTTACAGAAAATAAATAAATAATATTTATTATTTTCTAAATTATAATGCTTGCGTACATTTTATATGCAAGAAATTTTAAGTAAAATATAACTTTTGCAAAGAATGTTAGTAGTAAGACATGTAATTACTTGAATAAAAAACAACAATTTGATCCCGGAAAGCTGTGTAATAATGAAGAATTAAATTATCCTTTGTTCCCCTTTTGGTTACTCAGTATATCCGATATCACTGCAATCGATGACATAGAAATGAAAGTGTCCAATATTCAATAAATTGTCCAAAATAATAAATATATTGAGCTTTTGTTTCATTAAAGTTCTAGGATTCTTTGAAATCCTTCTATGAAGACCTGACTTACTGTCCTTCTTCTGGTATAGCGTTAGTTCCAATCAAATCAGTGTACTCAGTAATTTCCGATACGCAACACTTCCTTTGCTTGCTTAGTTATGGTATATTAAGTATCTTTTGTAAATAATAGGCTTTATTTCAATTGATTACGTGATTCTGTGTCATTTTTGAAGAAAATTCTGTAATAATCACGTCAATAAAAGAAACAATGAACAACGAAGCCGAAAAATTTGAGAAAATTATTCGTCACATGAATATTAACAAACCATCTCATTTGCCGTAGTTAATACAGATATTCAAAATTCCTAAATGATACACTCAAGAAAAGACCTTTTTTTTCTCCTCTGAGAAATATTCGTTACCTAAAGACTTTCCTTGTATGAAATACCTGTTTCATAATCAGACCTTCATTATGGGTATTGAATTTTTAAAAGATGGAAAATCTGCATTCGCAATTAATGTTGAATCTTATTTCGAGTAGCTTATCTCTAATGATTTGTTTCAAATAAATTGAATCACTTACTTACTGGAAATAACTTTTTGAGAAGTAAGTGGGAATGAATTTTTCATTCATGAGCTAATCAAGAGCTCTTCAAAATGTTCCCGCTTTGAGCAAAACATTTTGTGAAAAGGAATCGCAAAACTGAAGATGATTTTCGAAAAGCTAATTACTCCCCCAGGTAATACGAAACGAGAATTTTTTTTAATTACTAAGAATGGTAAAGCAAAAGGAAAGTTTTAGAAATAGAATATTTATAAAATTATGCCTTTCTGGAAGTTTCGAAGTATACGAATGAGCTGTGTAAAGTGGAATTTTACTATTGGCTTTGATATTAATTAAATCAGATGGCAAATATTCTTATGAAATTCTATAAACGACTTTTTACTTCGTAATTAGGGTTCGAAATGTGATTCAACAAGTCATTCACTGTTTGAATATTTATGAATGAGAGCTGGACTGCACGAATATGTTCAACTACAAGTAAATGTTTTAAATGTATTTTGTATCAATTTATGATGTGAAACAGAGAAATATAGCCAGAAAATTAATTAGCTGAGGATATCTATTTTTTTTAAAATTTACTATGATATTTGATGAGGTGAAAATAATTGTGCATAATTTTGTTAAAGATATAATAATTTCATTTCAATTTTTGTCGTAATTTAATTGTGAATGTTAACTAAATTTCGAAAAATCTAAATTATTTGAACCCGATTTGAGTTTTAACGTTATTTCATAGATATTATATGAGGTTTAATTAAATATAATAGTTACACATAATATCTATGATTGTATATTATACTAATGTCTATCTATAATTATACGTGTAGATGATGTAATATATTCCCAGGTTGATGCTATTTTTATTTCTAATTTTTTGCGATTAACATTTTCATTCCTCAAATATTAAATTGATGAAAAGAATACGAACTTGGCGTCGGTCGTATATTGTATCTAAGCCATAAATATGCTATGAAGTAAAAACTGCATTGATTGTGGGTTATAAATATTTTTGTATAAGATAATATTAAAAATCTTAATGAGAAAAACGAAAATACAAATTCTTGAATTTATAGTTATGGTCCGCAGAATATATTAAGAATGCCTTCGACATACCGTGATTAAAAATAAGAACAAAAATATCAAAAGTTCTTATTTTATATCGTATATTTGATAAATTACTAAATACGAAAACTTTAAAATGGTGGTTTTTCAGAACAATGAGAAAAGGAAACGAAAGGTAAAATTATAAGCACAACAACTAAATAATAAAGAGAACAATACAATAATTCCTTCTTTACTTATTTCATCTAACAATTTTAATACTTTCCAACTTTGAAACATCTACCCTTCACAATTATCCTTATTGTTACTTATAACGCATTCATGCTTTTCACTATACTCTACATCATCAGACATTTAAAATATATAAATTTATCTTTGCTGAATTCATTATTTGAAACAATTTCCCGTAACTCCGACGCGTTCTTAACCACTCTCATAAAATAGCACTCTCAAGAGACCATTAAGAGTAACTTTGCAAAAAAAATTTATATATATTTTATTTAATACATGAATTATGACACCATTCCCTTATTACTTTTGCTGTCATTTAAAAATAGCAAGCTTCCAGGAATTATGAAATATGAGAGAAAAATTAATATGTAAGGTTCTCAGTGTTATACATAAAATAATCAAAAAACAGTAAGTAATAATACAATTTAAGAAGAAAAAAAAAGTATGAGTAAAATTCTGTAAAAATAAATAAGATTAACGCGATACAAACATCTGCTCCTTTAAGTTGCATGTTTTTTTTTCCATCAGGGCTAGAAAAACAACACGGACAGGTGTCATAAAATCTCTGGCATCTTCAGCTACAGGAGATCACATGTAAAACTCTGAAAATGTGTGCTCTACTGTTATTTAAAGTGAAAACTCTTTTTATAAAGATGCTACAAGTTGTAGTTCCTAGCAAGTATAATAAAAACGGGATATCTGCAATATGCGGATATATTTATCGTTTAAAAACTCACAAAAAAAATTATACGTGAAAAGAAAACAATCTAATTTTTTTTTTTCAAATGAAAAAGTTTTAACACATTTTCCCCCTCTTTTCATGGAAATTAAATGATTTATTATTATGCTACACTAACGTGGCTCACTGTTGTTGTTTTTTTAATTCATTCACTAGTTTTTATTCTAATCTGTCGATTCTATTTCTTAAAACGAGGGCGAGTTCATTTGCCGAAGCTTTTTATGCAACTATGTTATTAAAGGAAGTAGGTTTTATTTTGTAATGTTATATATAATGACATTCTCTCTCTTAATGTAGTTTAGGATGAAAGAGGCTAATTTCACATCTCTTTTCCTATTAAAAAAAATGTCATCAACCACCATAGTAGCTGATGTGATTTTAAATTGATGAATTTTGACTTATAGTATTTCACTAACTTGCAAAATTTTGGTAACATTTGTTTCGAATTTCTTTTAAGTTTAATTGATTCCATTTAAACTAAATTCAAAACTTGATTTATTATGCTTATTATGTCTTTCATGCTGAAACTTTATAAATTGACTGTTAAATGAATAGAACTAATCATCTATTGGTCCGTTTTGTGCGAAGGTTCACCAGTAATTCTAGAATCATTTAAATTCTTAAAACAATTAGGGTGATACCTCATATATTTGCATATGAAAAATTTTATTTTTAGAATAAACATTTTCTTAAAACTTTTGACGAATTAAAATAAAATACACTTTAAACATTGGGTATTTTCAACCTATCGTTCACACATTGTAATTTCTGTAATTATATTTAAATATAAATCCAAAAAAGGACTGATAATTTCAATTTTATTTAAATCTATAAATAATTTAAAAACTCTTCGGGTGTCACTTGTTACACAACACAAATTCAAGTCATATAAGAAACCTTTTTTTCTAAGTAGTATAAGTAGTAGTAGTATCATTTTTTTCTTATTATGAGATTTGTTAAGTTTTGCATAGTTACACCACCGTAAAAATATTGATAAACGTTAATTTTATTATAATTAATTAATGATGAAATCATACTTAGTTAAATATATAGTTTTGAATATAAAATGAGGATAGTTTTATCTCACTAAAATTGTCATTAACTCATCTTTATCCGAAAGTAGACTTATGCCAATTTTTTTAAAAAAAAATCATGTTTTTAAATTATTAAAAGAAGCGTTCAGAACTAAATGTATTCGACAAAAACGAGGAGGCAAATGATTTAAAACTGAATAACTAGACAAATATTCTGAAAATGAGAAGAAATTAATCCTTTACGAATGCTTTTATCTATCCATCGCCTTATGTTTTAATTTTTCTGATTTAATTTACTGTAATTGAAGACAAGTTTTAAACTTGTATTCAAGTTGTTCAAGATAATCAAGATTGTCTTTAATAAATTTAATTGTTAAATTATAAAATTTATTAAAGACTATCTCCTGGAGATTTCTTTTTTTGAATTCAAAGAAATATCAGTGGTCTTGATATCTATTAAAAATTAATATTCTTGTAAATCGATATCTAAATACAATATAATTGTTAAATTCTAAAATTCACCTGCTTTTTTTTAATTTTACAGTATATATTTTATTTGTACTAGCTAAAAACATATGACTGAAACTGAAACTAATGTGGAGTGATTCTAATCCCATACAGGAATTAACCGCTTTAGTATTCATCCACCATCGATTCCTATCCAATCAAATTTGACATGAAACCCAACAAAACCAAAGGATTGTCATTCCAAGTCCCAGGTCTACTCCACAATTTCTAGAAAACTCATTAATGAAAACAGTTCCCTCGTAACGTCAAGCGTGACGTAATACGATTCCACCAATCAGATTAATTTCTCATAGTGCTTTGAGGTTTCGTTAAGAAAACTCGACACGTTCAGTAATCACGGAAATTGTTGGCTAATGGCAGCGCTTTTCGCTTTTCTAGCTAAGCCTACAGTACTTAACTCTCTATTATTTTCCTTTTGGCCTTTTATCTTATTGTTGGGAACGCCCTGTGTTTCACTTACAATGTGAAAACTTTGCCCAGATTTGTTGGTCTTCCTGGCTTTATAAATGAAAGTTTACTTTGAGAGATGGCCATTTATTTTTGGCAATGAAAGATAATCGTTGGTGATAATATTGGGAATTTCCTATGACTTTGGGGGCTTTTCAGAACAAGTCTGTTTTGTGAAGGGAAAAAAGAATAATAATTATCGTTTTTATGATAATTTATTCGCGCTTAATCAATACAACATGAAGAGAAAGGAAGATATTTTCAGTTTTTGACTGATTTTATCATATCAAGACAACAAAATTTCGTGAACGTAATAGTAATTCTACGGGAAACCTAATTTCTGCTCAAGTTTTGACATCTGTAGTTATTTGTATGCAGCAAAGTACTTCCGAAAGAGTGGATTTTTTTTAATGAAATAGACTTCTTTCTTATTGTGTTTTTTATCTGATTTCACATATTGTATTTTAACGTGCGGGATTTCAAGGTAATTAAAAACGCACAAACAAAACACTAAAACAGACATCAAAAAGTAAAAAAAAAAAAAAAAAAAAAAATGGAATCGCTTAATGCAACGCATTGCAAAGAAAACTTTTAAATATTGCAGTGGAAAATAATATTCCTTTTAGATATTAAAATTATAGCAAACGTTTTATTATTCGATTGAATATATTTTAAGCTAAATGTAATTATTTCTGCTGTGAAATAAATTAATTCTTACGCATATTTTATTTCAATCTATTCGAACAATTTAGGAGAAATTTATGACGTATTTTTGAAAAATAAGCTCAATAGTGATGAAAGCAGTCATCAAACATATACGCAAAATCTTTTGCGGTAAGATTTTGAAAAGAGGACAGGTGACAATTTTGTTGTTGACTAAAACAATAGCCCCTTTGGTGGCTAATACATTCTAAAGATCAAGGAGAACAAGCAAACAGATGGAAATTTCTTTGTTTTTGTTATTTCAGACTTATTTTATTGTATTTCAAAAAAGCAATAATTTACTATTGAAAACTTAAATAGAAATTAAAGACTAACGTTGTATTCCCGATTTCAAAATAGTGGGCAGAAGATATCCTTAAAGTAAGTTTTTAAAATGCTATATTACATGTAGAAACAACTTTAAGCTAGGAATAAAAATAAGACAAAGAAAATTCTTTTCTTCTTTCAAAAGTTCTGGTTGTGTTTATTTTAAACAATACTGTTTATTATACATACATATATATATATATATATATATATATATATATTCTACTTGTACAAATAAATCTAAATAGATAAAAATTATCATCAATAACCTACTAAAATTATCTCACTAAACAATTTAAACTAATCAAATACTTTTTCGATTAACGTGATACATACTTTTTGATGATATTTTAATTTCCAACGATCGTAAAATGTTAGAGTGGAAAGAAAAGAAGATAAAGACTGGCTATAGGAAACGTGAATTTATGCTTATGACATGAAATTATGTTAAATAGTACTTTTCTGCCAAAAATAATTCAATAAAAAAAAGTTTTTGTTTGGTTTGGTTTTATTAACATCGCACTGGAAGCCATACGAAGGCTATTGGCGAAGGACTTCGTAATTTTGAACCTCAGTCAAATCAATAAATAAAAATCATTTGGTTATGATATTATTTGATGTTTTAAGCCAAATTAAAATATTTCAATTAAAATTGTATTTATCCAAACACTATTGAAACAAAAATTATATTCTTGGCATTTTTAATGCAAATACCATCAAAATAAGGACAATGAATTTAACTCTGTGAATACAGTTTTAACATCAGTATCTCAAATTGATATTTTGAGAAATCAGTTTCATTTTATTAATTGAAACTCTTCTAAGCAACATTACAGTTTAATATGGTTGTATAACGTTGGCTGAAATTTGATAAATATTTCCACAGAGTTTCTCTGCTTCACCTTAATTTTGATTTTTGGTGAAACTCAGTTGACGCATGCGTATCTATGGAGAAGTTTCAGGACAGATTCCGCATGTTTCCATAGTGAACATCACTACAGTAAAATAAATGTCATGATTTAAATACCATTAAATTTTTGCTTAGATAATATTAAATGCTTATTTATGCGTAACTCAGAAAAATAAATAAACAACTCTGAAAAATTATTGTTATACTCTAGTTGGTGGTTCTTTACTCTAGAGTATATCAATAGCGAGAGTAATTAAAATATTTGATACGAATATACCTTTGGTTAATAAACAAGTTCATGGAGTAGAGAATTTTGAATATAACATAATTTCAAAGAAAAGCAATACACGAAACAAATATATAAACATTTATTTTATCTTGTAAATCTCAAAAAATATTTGAGTGTTTTCATTAGTTAAAAATCTTTTATAGGTAGTTTTAATTGCGAGCAGATAATGGAATAAAATGCGAAGCTCTATATCTTTTTCTGTTAGTTTTTTTTAGCGGAAACGATAACATTATTGAGTTTCTATATTCATACCGATTGCTACTGCACTAAGGTCTGGCTGTAGCAATCGGTATGAAATAATCGCTGGAGAATAACTTTTATAGTTATTCTCCAGCGATGCATGGGTGATAAGTGAGAAACATTCGAAACGTTCGCGAATGACGCATATATGACACATCCGTCCAGAAAGGGTTAAGTAAAAACATGGACAATTTCTGTACCAAAAATATTATAGATTTGTAAAAAATATGGCGAATAAGTATTTTGGAAAATATTAGGGTCATTTATGAAAAGCATCAAAGGTGAAAATTGAATTTAAAACGGCTAGTTTTTATTCATTTATTACTTATTTTCCTTTGAGAATGAATTTTTTTTAAGACTTCATTGAAAGTAATTTGATAATTTAATATTACAATTCTTAGAGTCATCGAGATCATTTATTAAGCAATCCATTCTCTAAGATCAATTGTTTCTTCTTTTTCCTTTAAATCTTTCTATGTATTTCTCTGTTTAAAATATGAGATAAAGCTACACATATGCTACATTTTCTTTATTTTAAATTCGATGCTTGATGAGGAAATTATAATCCTATTTCTCATTGGAAATCGCAAATCTGTTGTGGTTTTGGATTTTTTTACCTCAAAACCAAAGCAAATTAAGACTCACTTACGCTCACAATACTCTTGACAATATGGCATACTCTCATTTTATATTCTGCAATCACCATTCTTGTCTCCACATTAGGCGTCACCTCGTCGCAGAAACCCCCATTACCAAATCTGCAATTAAGAAAATACATTACCATCTCATGTATCCCACTCGCACGAACAAGACAGAT
Organism: Nephila pilipes; assembly: GCA_019974015.1. Lineage (NCBI taxonomy): Eukaryota > Metazoa > Arthropoda > Arachnida > Araneae > Nephilidae > Nephila > Nephila pilipes. The sequence continues at coordinate 213,888 of BMAW01032843.1, read as the reverse complement.
TGATATTGTCACAAATTGCGCATTACCTCCCATAAAAACAATAGCACGGGGGTTATCCACGATAAATTGCATACGTAGGTTAGGGAAAGAAAGCATTTTGTACTTCCCCAATCACGGTGTCCGGTTTGAACAAACCCTTGGAGATTTGCATGTAACACGTAACACTTCCACCAACCCAGCGCATGGAGCATGCATTTCATTTACATAAAACGTAAAAGAACATTTTTTTTTCATGGACTCTCCTAAGGGCGTTGGACAGTCCCTGGTGATATATAGGGTCGCAGAACTTCAATGTTCTTTAAGAGTTACGCCCCTGTTTTCCATTTCGACATTTGTTGCGGAAGGGGATCCCCTTGGGAGGTGTTAGAAAAATGACCAAGGCGACTGTGTGGAATGAGGGATTGAGCAGGGGCGGTGATGAAGGGATAGCCCTTCTTTTAAGGTGTGCTAACGGGATTTGAATTTTACTTTGGATTAATAGTCAAGGGGGAAATGTGTGTGGTTATTATATAGGATGGATTAGGGAGTGTTGTAAAGATAGGGAAGTTGTTGGACAGAGTGTGAATGCGAAATGCGTTTAGAGTGAATTAAGTTATGTAATGATGTGATCAGTTAAATGGTATGGGGTATTTATATTCATCAGGTGTAAAGCAAAACTATGTATATTTGTTTTATGCTTGTATGAGAAATTGTAATTACTTAATTTGTGTGTGTGTCTTTGAAACTATGATGCAAATTTCTAGTATATGTATTCGGAATAAAAGTTTTTACGAGTGCAATTCAAAATATTTCCCTTTACAAATCAGTCACTTGTATAAATTTAGTTTTTTCCATCATCAACAAGAACCTTTTAAAATAAAATCTAAGACTCTGAGCCGAATAAGATTTTTTAATTATTATTTGTGTATTTGTAATTTATGTATTTATTTTATTTATTTAATTATTTAATAGTGTTTTTTAAAAAAAAATTCTTCGAAAAGGCATTTTAGGGGTATTAGTAGAAGCGTTCTATATATATAATGACTGGATTTAACGTGAGTGTATAGCTCGTAATACATATGCAACAGTGAGGCTCAGAATGTAAATAAAACCAAAAAAATATATGATTCGGGGATAGAGTGAAATAAGTTATGACATTTAAAACATAACGAAAACTTTATTTGTCTCTCTCTCCCCACAGGCGATACTCTTACAGTCACGTAGTGCAGCTTCTGAATAATTTCTCAGAGAGGGGGAGAATGTGATCACCATTAGTTCGATAAAGTCTTCATTTCTCAAAAATCTTAACCTCTTCAGACCCAAGGTCAATTTTGAACCATAAATTTTGGAATAATTTGTATCAATCGGTTCTAAATACATGAAAAAGTACTGAAAAAATGTTAAAAAAATTATTTTTATTTTTATTTTTGAGAAATTAAGTGTCTCCAGGAGTGTCTCTCTTTATCTTACACTATTAAATAATTTTTTTTTCAATTTTAAGTTGTTTCTTATTGAAAACTCGTGATTTCCAAACAATGTTGTCTGCAAGTACGGGAGTTATAGTTTTTTCTGCCCACTACATTCGAATTCTGGTAAATTTTAAATTACATATAATTACAGTTATCACTAATTATGTTTCATTTCATTTTCTGTACAGATACAAATTCTTTCCTGTATCCTTTAAATATCTACATTTGATGAATTCAGTTAGCAATAAAAGAATATCATTCCGAGCTGAAAAAAATTCCATAATTATAGTTTCAAATCGAGTGATTTTGATAACCATTGATTCAATATCTCTTACAGGCGACACTGCGTTCTAAATCAGAAGTGGGAAGATTTGAGTAAGATATTAATATTGCTATACATAAACAGCAAGTTTAAGGAATTCAACTGTGTGTTTAATAATTTTTTACTACACAAATAAATATGAACACTTAGCGATGCGCAAGCGTATAATTTTCTTTCTCTCGGAAAACACCATTTTCATTTTACGATACATAAGATACGAATGCTAAATGTTCACTAAAATTCATTTTTTTTCAGAGCTATCATCTATTAACAAGAAAATTAACTAATTGTGGATACCAATGATGCCATTTATTTAACTTGGTGGCATTTTTTGAAAGTATGTCTCCTACAGACGACGCTGGGACTGAGGAGGTTAAGCATGCATATTTTTATTCTAATTTAGCGAAATTTTAAATAAATTATCTTTCCTAAAAAACATTTGAAAATCATTATTATCAAATTATATTCTTAATAAAATATGTAAGAATTCCAAGTAAGCGAAATACTAATATTTCATACTGAAACTTTTTTAGATCTCTCAGTGAATATATAGTAGAATACTCAGTGAATTTATAGTGAATACTATTCTTTATTAAATATTCATTTAATAAAGTATAGTATTTTTAAAACTATGCGAAACACACTTAAATATCCTAATTTTGATAATTGATCGAGAATTTTTTTTAAACGGTTACATCATTGTGTTAATTTATTTTGAAAACTTTTTTAATCTGATTCGTAAGGTATGAAGTTACAAAGTACAAAGGTTTAAATATAATAATGGAAATAAAAATAAAGGCATATTTTTAGATAAGATTGTTTTTAATACGAATATAAAATTTAAAAAAATGCCAAAAAAAAATCCTTTTTCATATTGAAAAAAAAAATCTAAATATAAATACTTAATAGCATCAACTAAAAAAAAGTTGTAAAAGGAAGTGTTCTTCCATGAACAAAAATTATGAGAGGAATTTAAATTAAGCAAATATTCAATGACAAACCTAATTTTTATTTGATTATTTCTTCCCTAATTATAATAACTTTTTATTTAGAATTCAAGTTTATCATAATTTAAATATCCAAAGTAAAAAAGTTATTGCCAAATATTTGTCTTGACGAACGGTTCTGAGTCGAGACCGACCTGATATTGGTCGTCGGTTGACATTTCCCGCATTTTGAATTCTCTGCGACTGTTTTAAGATCACACATTGAAAACTCTAGACATTTCGGAGTCTGGATTCGGTCATTCGCATGATCCTTCCTTTCGTTAACATGTGCAGTTGTCGTCTTTGAGACATAATTCGTTCTGTTTAATCATTAATAACGTCAATTCGCACATGAATTTTACGAAATTTGTCTGAACTGTTAATGCCGAGGGAACCATTTTGACTTATTCAAGTGTTTTGAGTACTAAGACATCGAGTGAAATATTTTGCATAAAGATAGTTTCACCTTCACACTTTATTTCAAAAAAATACACCATTTACTCATATATATATATATATATATACTACTGTCAAAGGTAAATAGAGGAATTTCTTCTAACTAAGTAAAGTCTTTTCCATATGATCTCTTATCCTTGATTATTTCTTTTTAAGTTTTCTTATTCATTAAAAAAATTAAAGAATTGAAATTCTTATTCTCAAAACATGTATTTGAAATTCAAAATAAGTAAATCATTAAGATATGATGAAATTTTAAATTGTAAACTTGTTTTAACTCTTATTTCAAATTAATTTGTATCTTATGTTGAATTTTACATTCAACAATTTTTCTTCATTCCGAACATTCATTGAAAATTCCATAAATAAAACTTATTAATATCAAAATCTCTACCTTGAATAATTTTGTATTTCTTTTCTAACTCCATAAAGAAATTATAACACTATTTTTCTTTTTACACATCATGTGTCCTTTGCATATTTTTTATTGCACCTTTGGTGGTTTAATTTTTTATTAGTGTCTTAATATTTCAGATTTAATTTTCAAACAAACGATTTTTCTACCTCTTAGGATTTTTTCAAAACACTCATATCCTTTTAGAAGGAAATTTGCAAAACGATGTAATCCCCGTTACTTTTTAAAATGTGTTAAAAGCTTCATTCATTTTTATACTAAAATTCTTGAAAATTGTAAAGAGTTCGAGGAATTCTGTGGATTTCAAGTTTTTTTAACTTAGTGAAAAATACTCGATCATCTCTAAATAATATATTAATTAAAGGGACTAAAGAAATTAATTTGAAGAAGAAAATTTTATATTTTGAAAATAATATACTTTGAGAGCAATTTCTATCACTGTCAGAAAAGTCAGTGAAACTGGAGAACTATTTAGAACTTTAGTGTCCGTTTAGTTTCAAAGGACTTAATATTTTTATATAATGATTCTTTTTGGTTATAATTTCCTCAAAATAAACATTTTTAATGTGTTCTTGTATTCAAAATATTCATTACAGAGACCAACGCTTATTTTTACTGTAAAGGACCCTCTATCTAAGCTGTCAATGCACCCCTAGTTATTCTACGAGTTGGGCGATACAAGGTGTTCAATTGTAAAAAAAATAGCTTATGGTAAAAGTAATAGGAGTGCCCTTTTTGAATATAAATCAGAGCATCTGATTGCAGAAGTTTGACTTGGCTCTTTAAACCTCCAGATCTTAGCTGGACATAATGGATTAGCCCTTAGTCTTTGGAAACCTTACCAGTAGTATACACTAACGACATACATCACCCATTTTGTTCATAGATACACACACCCTAATTGTTGAGAATTCATAGTCATTCTCTTCCTATTTACTATTACTATTTTTGTTCCCAATTCCACATTTTAAGGAAACTCAATTTTACTGCTGTAATATTCCTCCCTTACGGAACCAGGTTCTCAAATAATATGATACTAAGCATTCAAGCCGGCTGCTCCAAAAATGATCTGAAAAATATTTCCTCTCATGCTGTTCACCAGTGCGAGAAGCAGCTCCCTGATTGGCTAGTCCTTTAAAATTCTCCCCTGAAAAAATTACTTTCCACCAATAGCCTTATTTCTAACATTTTTATTGTTTTTTGCGACATTTAATGTTTTTTACTAACTTTTTTTAAATTTAATTTTTAATCTTGATTTATAAAAGGCAAAATTTTAAAATAGTTTCACGTGTAATGTTTGTAATAATGTAATGTTTGATTGTGGTTCGAAGATTTAGTGAAATGAATTACGACTTTTAAAACTTAACAAAACTTTATTTAATGGTTAAATAAGACTCGTAGCACTCCCAGGGAGGCCTATTCAACTGCTCCCATGCTACTAAGACCTTCAACTTACTCCTCAAAACTAACTTTTCTCATTACTGCCAGCGCCGCGTAGCGGAGGTTCTGAACCATTGCTCAGAGGGGAGGGGAACACTACATTTAAATTTAAATTTCTGGGAAAGTAACTAGCCGAAGCAGCTTATCCGCAGTCATTCAATTGAAGGCCAAAAAGGCCTAAGTGTTCCGTCAACCATTCAACCCATAGACATCCCCTCGCCGAGGTGAGGTGATTTGCAGGAATGATGCAAATAATCTCAGGCCAACCTATGTGTCTCTGATTAGATCAGCCTAGCATAGGGTTGTCAGATTTATTTATGTACATCAACTACTATTTTAATAATATTGGAGAGAGTACAATCGAGTGCTATTCTCAGTATTACTGATATAAGAAACAGTTGCCGCTCGTTGATATTGTTTTATGCGACATCAATCTTCTACCCTTAAATTTGAAAAGTACGTGACTTTCAAAGTACTTCAACAAATTTTACAGTTACGGAGATCATTCTGAGATTTGCATTTCTTAGATATTGGACAAAAGATTAGACTGAAAAAGCAGCTCTTCTTCATTCTATGGACTTGCTCGATCAAAATATTGAAGTGGATTCCTTGAAGTCAATCATTGACCTTCTTGAAGGTCTGCTAAGATTTCATTTCTAAGCCGAACTCAAGTCCAAACCCAACAATAATCGTAATTTGTTTGATTATCTACGCCAACTTTTTTTTTAAATCAAAAGCCAAACTCCAAATACGGCAATCAAATTCATACCGACAACATAGATGATTGCTTGTCGTAATTGTCTCTTCATTAAGACCTCCTGCTTTCTCTAATTAACTCAAGATTAAGAATCCAGATTTTAGCTTAGTTTTCAGATATGAGCTTATTGCCATTGAAGAAGCACTTTAAGCTATTAAAACCGTAACCTCATTCGCCTAGATTTGAACCTTATCACACAGCTGTTGTACAACCAGCACCTGAGAAATCGGACTGAGGTCGAAAATAGAGCTCTTATCCCGCAAATATCTTTCGCAGCTGCAGGAAATCTTTCAATATGTTCCGTTTCATATAGGACTTTTTGGTATTGAAGTTGCTGACAATTTCGTCAAGGGAGGAGCCGATACTCTGACAAATATAAATACTTCTTTCACTTTCCTTGAAACCTATTCAAAACTAAAATTTTGAAACCAGCAATTGTGAAAAATCCCTCCGACTCACCCCGAATGGTGTAACAGGAAAGCTCCTGGTGGTGCCCTTACTCTAAAAGAAGTTAGAAGCGTTCACATCGTCGTATGTAGTCTTGCTAGTGGACACACAATGAATCTTACAAGAGGCACAAATTCTTTCTAAGCTGCAACATTTGTAATATTGTCAAAGTTTTTCATGGACATCTTTCAAATAGCATGGGAATAGGCATAGAGACTTCTTTTCTACATCTCATCTGGTACAAGATTTTTTGGAAGATTTTTGGTCTCTTGAACTTATTCCAGACTTCGACTAAACCACGTAGAATAAGTCACAACACAATACAAATTATCTCTGTAAATGAAATTTTGGCGGAACTCTGTAAAATTGTAATAAAATATTTTGTTTTGTAAGAATTCACACAAATGAGTATTTTTCTACTTAAATTATTTATTTAGGAATTTCACAATCAAAATTGGTATTTCGAATGGTTTTCTTTTTCATAAAAAGAGTCTAAATTTAAAAAAAAATATATTTTTTGTCATTGATTCAATTCAATATTCATGCAACAGTTGTGTATTTTGTGATTAAATACGAATATATATTTCATAAAAGAACTATATTCAATTTCGAACCAGAAGGAGTAATTTAAATTTATGAAAAAATGATTAACTATGAAAAAATTATTATTGAAAGTTTATAAATAATTTTCGAAAAAAATCATAACATATTTTATGTCCATTAAAAACATATATTTGGATCGTTTGTATAGAACTATAAGAAGATCCAACAAAAATAAAAGGTTTCAGCTCTTAGAATTTATGTCTTCTTAGATTATTACTAAATAAACAGATTGAAAAACCATATGTAACCTAAGCAAATTTTGGCCCATTATAAATTTTCACATTTTCAAAACTTGAGTTTGTGAATACTGTTTCTCTTATTCGTCAATTTTATAACTTGCTATTGGGGAAATTGTTAATGAAATAATTTATAGTTTCATACTGAATACTATCAATATGAAAGGTGTGATTTCCTATTTCGCTGTAGATAGACGTTTTGTATGTTGTATGTGTATGTATCAAAAATATTAAGTTTTATTTTCTATTTTCCTAACTTGAATGAGAAGAATCATCAAAGCTTTAACTCGTGATTCAAAAGACATTTTAATTTTAGCAACTTTTAAAGTTCTTTGTATTTATCTACAAATACTAAAGCTAAAAATTGTCAACTCTTTTCTTTCCATTTTCTATTCCTTACATTTTTTTCCCATTTTGCCTAAATGAAACTTTCTTGTAAAACAAGATATTGTGTAGATTTAGTTTGAAGATTTCGTGTTTGGTAAATAGTACAAATAACTAACAACTCTGTAGCAATAATAACTTACTTTATTATTCACAAAACCTTCCCCTTTTTCACTCCATAATTAATTTATATAATTACTTCCTTCTAATCCCAGCAGTTTTTAATCCCCAGATAACTCAATAATCTTAGGTACTAATACGTTCTGACATACAAAGATGCATTACTCAAACTAATCAATAAATTCCACTGTGTGCCCATCTCGGAAAAATTCATTAACGAAATGCCAAACCATTTTCAAAACGAAATGATTTTTACTTTTCGTTCCAAATTCGAATTCCGCGAAAGATTCCGCTACATACACACACCGCACCTATCATCCTACCTACCCTTTCCATAAATGAGGTTTCCTTTAAATTATTTACGAAAAGAGAAATGCGTTGGAGATCTGTTTAACTCGAGAAAATTCTTAACATCCAACGCACAAAACACGATTAAATATGTCGGTGGAAGCTCCTCGTGTGTTTGGCTCGAGATAAAATGGCGTCTTTCAAAACAGCGCAAGCTTCTACTTCAGGAAAACAAATCTGGTTAACGCGTTTCTGCGGATTAAAACTACGCTTCGTACGTGAAGAAGTGGCAGTTCTATAATCCGATTAAGGTAGATGTGACGGAAGGTTGTTGTTATTAAAGGCGGGCTGTTTTCTTCAGATCGGAAACTTGAGCTTGATTTCATTTCCAGAAACACGCGCTTGTAAACTTGTTATTTGAGTCAGGGATAAAAGCATTAGTTCACGGGTGTCCTAGATTTTTGATAATTGTTGGAAAAGATGTACCAGTAATGAACCGTGCTTAAGGTATTGAATCAACCCAAGTATATTATATGATTCAGGATTGTTTGAATACTTCTATGGAAGATTATTTTCCAATAAAATTATTTCGCGGACGCGAGTGGCTGATGGTTATGATCACGAACTAGAGGCCGGTGCTGTTTCATTGAGTCATGGGTTTCAATCTTGATGCCACTGAGGACCCACCGTACAGCAGGGCTGATGCACGTTAAATTTCTTGAGGCTCTAAATCCTCTCGTGGGCGAAGTGTGTAAGTTTGGGGACAACAACACCTTGTCACTTGGTTTCTTCTTCACTTCAACACTTCTTTTCTTCAACACTTCACAAAACAGCACCAGTTTTGAACCTCGTACTTGTCACTTGGACAAGGTTCAAAATAATAAAGTCCCTCACCAGTAGCCTCCAGTTTAGTTTTCTAGGTCGAGCTCTCAGAAATGGGATTGTGAGCCATCTCTAATAATTTCAAAATGTCTATTTATGCCGATATCATCGATATTGCTTCTGCAATATCGATTATATCGGCATATCATTATATCGATATTGTTACTGCAGAACATCCATATCATCGATTAAGTTTGTGACGCCTGCCCGTCCCGGGCGTCATCTTGTGCCATCACTAGATTCAATTATTAAACACTACGACACAAATAATTACAGAATCACCAAAACAATCTTTAAACAATTTATTAACATATATTTACTATGACAACAACTCCCTATGCTCTCCCGAGTGATATTTCTATTAACTTCAAATTAACCCACCAAAAGTAAGCTAACAGACTCTTACCACTAAACCTTCCTCGTCTGCAACTCAGACTCTGGATCAACTGTTGAGAACAACAGCAAAGTGACGTCCTATAGCAATCTTTAATCTAATAATTTAATTCAATCTGCGTATCTATAGCTTCAGCCTCACTTCTCCTACAGCCTCTCTTTTTCAACCACTGTACTCCTTCAGCCTCTCTTTCAGCCACCCTTGCTACTTTCAGTCGGAGTTTATATATTTACTAACTCAACCACTTCACTTCATTTCTAACTGCTTTACATAATGACTTTACGTATCACGTTTCATTTTTGGTTGGGCAAAGGTTGTTTAGCGAAAGCAATCAATCTCAATTAAAAGTCCCCAAGGTTAGTGAAGAGAAACCGAGAATAGCCCAATGTCACAAGTTTTTCATCGATATTGCTACAGCAGAACATCAGAAATAAATCGGCTTTTATTAATATCACTAAAGAAAAATTAGAAACTTATTCTGATTTTTGCTATGTATACTGGGTTCGGATCCACATCGGAGATTATTGCAACGAAACTGCAGATATCATTTGCAAAAACTCGCTGTCGCTGATGGTGAGGAAATGAATGTCCCTGTCTCTGGATCTCACATAATTAATATTTTGGAAAATAAAATTTTCTCTTTTTGACAGGGAGTTCAGGTGATCAACTAGTAATACCTGTATCCGAGTCCAATCCTATATTCCAAGACCAAGTTTGAAATTTTTTTATTCCAATAACTGATTTATAACTCGATTTTTAACTGGTCATGGCCTCTTCTATGTTATTTAAATCGTTTTAATTTGAAAAATACTAATTTATTTTTTTGTAGATCTGTTGGAAATACTAACAACCTCGTTTTCTCTTACCCTTTTACAAAAGTTTTCATTTACAGGGCCCTATTGTTGAAGCAAAACCTATTTGGCTGAAGTACGTGAGTGAAATTCCCAGTTTGCAATTCAAACTTAAATTCTGTATTCTTATGGCTCGTATAATTGCACAGCAAATTTCTTAATTGTTTCAATTTTCGATTATGACTGAATTTTTCAACTTTAATTATTGTGTGTTTGCAATTGTACACCTTGTATATATGTATGTATTTTGTTCAATATTTCACTTTTTATTCACGAGCTTGTGAACCATTTTGTTTTGTGCCATTTAGCCAATCATATGTCACCTGTTATGTCTTTTTTTATGTCTTTTTTTCACAAGATAATTCTACTGTTAATTCTCCATTCTTGTCACGTACATTTTTGGATTTGTAAACACATTGTATGCTTTTATTTCTCTTTATATATCAATTTCAAAACTCTTAATTGTAATTAATTTTATGGGCGAAAATATGAGTCAGATGTTCAAAATAATACAATTTACCTTATCATTAGATGAATTATATGATTATAAAAATATCGATCTTTCAATCACTTGCAATACGATGTTAAAAACGTATAATTTAACGCCTTTTAACAACTCATTATTAAAGATTGAAGTGTGATTCAAAATTATATCTAATGTGTTCGTATTACTTATATCATCCGACAGCATGCATTTAAAAAGACACTATTGTTTAATAAACTTATAAGGTAAAATTTAGAATAATGATAATTATTTGTTGAAACTGTAGGAATATTGTATGTATAATATATATTGAAATTAACTAATCTATTGAAATAATAATAATTTAACAATTTTCGGTCACGTAATAAAACAATTTTTTACTAAACACACAAAAGAAGAATTAATTTTAAAGCAAAATCGAGTGAAAAATACAATGCATGTATAGAACTTAATCTAAACGATTGAAAAAATAGGGTTACACGCACCTTTGTTAATGAACCTGCTCATATTATAAGGGTGGAATTTAAAAAAGAATATTTTATAAAACTTTAAAGTATATTTTATGGAGAACACCTGAAACATTATATCATTTTACTTATAGAAAGAGAGTGAGTTCGCATTATTTTCAAACGATTTTGAATAAATAACTAAAAATAATTAAGTCCAAACATTTATTGGCTATCAATCTTACACTCAAGATTAAATTATCGCTTAATGTTGCAGTACGGTTCTTATTTTTAAAATGGCTGATTTAAACAGTCATTGGATTGAAGAATATAATACTTTACGAAGAAAAGTATTCTCTTTTTCAAATACAAAAAAAAAAGCTATATATTATCTAAACAATGTTTTGATCCTTTTTTTAAAAAAATCTGATTCGTAATCCATATAACTTAAAAACACTTCATTTTACTGAGACAAAATCGCTAATCACATTTCAAAATCAGAAACCAAGTTCTACAAAAAAATGGTAAATGAAACTTAAAAAGTAGTTAAGAGAGATAACTATCACATTGGTCATTAAATAATTTGCATTATATTTAACTTTTTTGACGCATCTCTAATTAATTAAAATTTCGCCAACACCTTTTGTACGTGTTTATTGGCATTTATCGATCTGTATTGTTAACAATTTGAAAATTGGTACATCGATAGAAGTATAAATCGGTGCTCCTGATGGTGAGTTGTCTTCTTATTAGTAAAAATTTTCACTTATTTCGAAAATTAATTATTAATGCTCTATTGAGTACTTCAAAAATAGATAATAAATAGAAGAAAAAGAAGAAAAAATTAAGAATTTCATCCTCGAAAGATTGAAAATTCCCCACCTTTGACAATAACACGCAAACTTTTAAATTATTACTATTCAAAAATTGTTATATAAATTTTACATTTTGTACTCATCCATGTTATAGCATTAATACAGGGGTGCACCTTAACATACCATGCAAAATTTAAACCTGATAAATTTGGATTTGATAAAAAGAAGAACGAAATAAAAAAAATACAGCATGGAAGAAATTTAAAATCTAACGAAAAATACAAAATGCAACTTATTTATGACTTTCTCTTTCCAAGAGATGCAATATAGTAATCATAAATCGGGGGGGGGGGGGATCCCGCTTAAAAAACTAGGTCTTTTTGAAGGAGGGGGAGGTAAATCAGATAGAACTACTGGAGTGACAGAAAGAGTGGTCCTCAAACAGGCAGGGAGGGAAAATACATTTTTTTTTAAATCATGAAATCTCAAATAGGATTTAAAGGTAATCGGTCTTCGGTTATATAAAAGGACGGGGGAGAGGGGTTTGATATTGAAAAGATGGAATCTGAAATTTGGTTTACATGTTTTCCTAAGCCCGTCTAGAACAGGTGAAATCCCTGCAGTAGGATGTAGAAGTAATAAAGATGTCAAGAAGGAATTTTTAAATTGAATTGAAAGGCGGAATATTTTTTGTATTTAAATTTATTATATAAATTAAAAGGCAAATAAATTTCATATAATATTTCAATGAAATAAGAGAAATCAATTCAATTGTTCAAGAAAATATTGTGCACTTTGTCAGGTAATCTTCTCCCAAATTTCTTACACTTAAATCATTTGTATTCCGATATTGTTTCAAAACAAAATTCTAAAGATTCTAAAGGTTTAACCTCAAAGTTGCATCAAATTAAAATAAACATTACCATTATATACATATATATGATATATATATATAGTGTTGTGTGTGTGTGTGTGTGTGTGTGTGTGTGTGTGTGTGTGTGTGTGTGTGTGTGAGTATGTGTGTGTGTCCTCTTGATATCCAAGACCATATTCTTTGAGCGATTTTTCCGTGATTTAAGATAAATCATCTAAAAAGTAATACAAAACAGTATTTGTAGCCATTTTTTATATTAAAAAAATACGCAATTTTTAGCTAGTCCATTATAATGGACACTGGAACTTAATCTAGTAAAAACATGTTCTGCTGATTAAATATCCAACATGATTTCATTATTCACACATCTAAAATTATATATTAGCTCTTTTCAATTAAAAAAAAACGTAAAAGTATAATAAGACTTAATTCAAATTGCAGACATACCTTCAATTGTTGCTTTCTTCATTTCCGCCATTTTTAAATGCTTTTGGAAACTGTAATTTCTTTCTCTACATGTAAAATAAAAATATCTAATAGAATGGACGTTGAGTCTCAAAAGGTTAAGTATATATATATATATATATATATATATATACACGCACACAAATAGTAAATTTCAAAAATATATAACATTCTATGAATATTTAAAACTAAAGTAATACAATTAAGGTAAGAGAAACCAAATGTTTTAGGGAAATCACTAATAATCAGATTAATTATTTATGCTAAACAAATAAAAATGTACTTAAATAATTAAACAATCCAAAATGAAAACCGTAAAAACTAAAAATCAAAACAAACTAATAAAGAACTAAATAATATAAAATAAATATAAGTGATAGAAAAGCACAATTTAGGAAAATGGAAGTATGGAAATAATGTAATTAATGCTGTTCCATACCTAGGAATGGTATAATATGTGAGCACACATTACCGGTAATTACCGGCAAACATCAATCTAAGCGGTATTATTTAGTGCGAAATACATGGTAGGATTATGCCTATTTTTTAATTAAAACGTTAGATGGTGTTTTAGTTCATGTTTTAACATATTGGATTCTACCTCATATGTTAGCAAAATGTTCATGCGAGTGGCTTAAATATTGTATTTTTGAAAAACCATTTTGATGTGAGGTTCTTTTCCGATGTCATTCCTCCTTTTTTTCATCATGATTGTTTGCGTACTCCTTTCATATATACCCTGAAAATTGTTTTTGTATATCTTGAGTAATGCATATCACATCTTGAGAACCACTGATTTTAGATCACAATCTATCCATAAAGGAATTAAATGAAGACTTTATTTGTCCATGTTGAACGAAAGACCAGGTCAGGGAAAAGTGAAATCCAACTCAAGTGTCGACCGTTCAATTCAGGACGGAGATTAATCTTGCTCCGCCTTTCTTCATGAATAAGAACAGAAATAAATGCTCCTGAAAACTGATACAGAAGGGGGATTCCCTTTTGACTTGTTTATCTAAGGCATATAAAAAAAAGTACAAGGCAATATATTAGAGGCTCGAAACGTACCATGTCACCAATTTCAACCACTCGTAAACCTCGGGGTGCAAAGCAATCCCCAAAAATTGCAAAAAAAGACACAAAAAAAATAGAATATCAGTGTTCAGGAAGTGCTGAACCAGAACTTGAACACTAAATGGCAGCACAACCTAGAATTAATGATTACATACACCCTTGTTGAAAAAACTAGCCCTTGTGGGTCAAACTGAGACAACCACACAAAAAATTATAGTTAGTGATAAACCATCTACGACACATGTATCAAATAGACCCGCCACATCGATTCGAGACAGCCGATGACGTCAATGGAAAGTACGCAAACGACACTCAGTACAACAGGAAGAAAATGTAAATCATTTGCAGAAATTGTCGGAAAAACAACTTTCACTGCAAAAATATCGTTCAGCTAGACTCGGCTCTCTTGAAGAACGACAGGGATAAAAAAAAACCTTATATTGACCGTCAGAGGTATTCTTTTTCGTCTTATAGTTGTCTATGGCATGCAGAGAGGAATAGAACAAGTTTCCTTCGAACGGACAGATCGAGGGTTTAATACGTCCCTGTTACCAAGGTCAACCATTCTATTGCCATTGACAAATAATGAAAATGCCCGAAATTTCTTAAGAAATCATATGACTGTTCATCCAAAGAGCTCTCATTAAAAGAGCTCTTGCTTTCAAACTCAAAGAGCTATCTCGTTTTTAAACATTAAATATTCACGTCTTTTTAACAGTGGATATCCTTTCTATATTAAATTTCTAACACTGTTAATGGATACTAATCTTTGGTTCTGTGGTAAATATTGTTCGTCTTTTTATGTAAGTTATCACATCTCTCTTTTTTTTTCTTTCTTTCTCTCTCCCCCTCTTTGCAGCAAGAGTCATCATACATGATTGATTGATTATATACTCATATTTAAGTCGCTTTGAGGAACAACACGATGGGTATTGACGACGGACCTCGTAATTTTGAACCGCGATCAAGTGATGAGGACGTCACTAGTGAACAATATATGGACTAATTTTTTTAGTAAGCTAATTCAAATCAGTCACACCCATACATCATTTTAAAATATATCTTAAAAATTAATCTTATTTTGGAAGGGCTGAAAAAATCATTATTAAAGATAAAATTATGTAAGTAATGATGTTTAAACTATTTCATTATCATTTATCACCCAAAATTTTTTTAAAAATAAAATTGCATTTTCTTTTTATAAATGAAACTTAAACTTTGAGATCAAAATTAAAATTATCGATGAGTCACAAATGTTACATTTTTTCCACTTTGAATGATTAATAGTTAAATTTTCACGAAAGAAGTTAAAAACTAATAAATTATTTTCGCTACTTTCACAATGAAACTTTGTTCTCTTTTTACTTATCGCTTTACAAATAATGAGTATCAAATCTAAACAGCGAGCGGAAATTTAAATTCTCGTTATTAAGCAACTGGTACTTAAATATTTCTCAAAAATATCTTAAGTAAAATAACCACGAAAAAACTGAACGAATTACTACCATCATTGAAATAAAAACTAAATCTCTGTTTATAAAAGCTAAAATTTATTTCTTCTCAAACGAAACATGAATCTCAAGATATATGTTCCGCAAAAGAGCTTAACTTCCTGAAAAATGGCGAAAAGGAAAAAAAAAAAATACAGAAATAAATTAACTGCCTGAAATAATATTGCAGAGAGGATTATTAAAGGATGAAAAGCCCGCTTCGTCTTCATTTTTTTCCACATTTTTAGCTTCTGCAGTTTTATACAAAATAAACAAATTAAAAACACGAATGTTTTAAAAAGAAGACCAAGTGTTTCAAAATAAACCTTTAAATTAATAATTTCTCCAGTCAACTATCTTTGTCAAGGTTTATTTCGCCAATGAAAGTGTTCGGAAATAATCCAAATTTTTTTCAAAAATGGTTGCTGTAAAAATATTAAAATCTGCTTTACACAAGATAAGCCAAAAGCAACAAGAAATTCTATTTTTCGTGTAAAGAGTTTTTAAAAAATAATTAATAACGTCTTTCGAATACGTTAAGAAGTGGTATTCTAAAGAGGTATAAAAGATACCTAAATACGTAATCCTATTTAGATACGCTACATTACGGCTACTTTTTAAGCCGCGCTATGATAGGATTGAAAGAAGATTTTCAAAAGTTTAGAGTTTATTTCATATTCAGTTATTCTTTTTTTTCACTGTCTGCGAAGGTAGTAATTTATTTGTAATAATTTTTTACCAGCATAGTTTGATTTTGAAAGACGGAAATATGTTTATAATACAGAGGCGAATAAATATTTTCCAATCCTATTCACTACTATAATTAAACTTGGATTTAACGATTATTATCGAATTGGAAGATAGATCTAAAACTATTAAAAATGACTTATAAATATCAGCAAAAACTACATTTAGCTAAAGATATATTATTTGAAATATCAAACCGTTTAAAAAACGCTTCAAAATTATAAGTAAATAGTTTAACGTACATTTCTTACTTATGCAAATAAATACCTGATAAAACGACTATTTTTCAATTGAAAAATATGACTGAAGTGCTGAAAATAATTATAAATGTGAAAAAAAAATTTTTTAAATATATATTATATGAAATCTTAATTTACATTCTGAATAGTAAGAAAAAAATATATTTTTTCAAGTATTATTTTTATGTATATAATACTCTGAATTAACAAATATGTTCGAATTATAATATCCTTTTTATGCATAATGTTTAAGTGACATGTTAATTTAAACAAATGATTTTTTAGTTAAATATATTATAAAATAGTTTCTGAGTAATGTTACATAAATATTGAAAAATAATTAGATTTATTACAGGAATTTAGAGTTATTTATAATATTTATTAATAATTTTTTTAATTGTCAGTGAATGTGAACTCTAAGAGACGAGAGATAGCAAAATCTATGGAATTAAAATACATATTATACTTTAATTTCCAAAATATTTTTTGATTACACTCGTACTTAAAGACTGTAATTGCAAATTCAGTGCCAATAAAAAGGTATTGGCTAGCTTGAATTATTCGCTATTAGACTTGATTGTGAAACTTGATTCATAATTACACAAATTATGAAAAGGGTTTAAAAGATAGAAATATTTTCAAGGACAATATAGGGAATAATTAAAATTAAAAAAAATACTTAAGAAATCTCAAAGAACACAATAGTTTAAACTTTGAATAATTGTAGAATGTCTCATACTGTCAATTACAAATGTTTCAAAAAATTAGAGTATTTTTTCAATAACACACATCTTTTTCTGCAAATACAGATTACATTATGACAAATTCAGTTTCTGAAAGTGTGCAATGTTATGTACGAGTAATTTTCGATCGAAATTAATGCATAGCATATGGCGCACACTAGTAATGTACCTATCGTGGCCCCTCTTATCCAAAATTCCAGGTGTATGCTTCCATGCGCTAATGTGGTAAGCCGCAATTAGGTTTTTATCCGCATTTTTCCAATTAAAAAACATCAGAGGTAGGTTATTATAATCATTGCTTAAGGGACGCCAGGTGGCTACTAAGAGTTCATAGGAAAATAAACTATAGTTTTGTCTGCATATTTTTTTTTTTTTTTTCATTTTAGCTATCTTAACGCAGTATTTTCATTTTCTATTTACACGAGACACAAAAGAGGGTAAATTTGTTATAAAAATGTTAGATTAAAAAATACTTTAAGTATTTATCTATAATTAGAAACAAAATTATTTAAACAGGATGCTTTTTTAACTACCTACGAGTAGTATCTTTTAAGTTTTGAGGAATTTGTACATTCCGATGCCTTTTCATTTTCTACATTTATTCTTATTAAAATGAACTGTTATTACATTCAAAATGCTCCTTGCGAATCGAATTTTATTTAAAAGTTCCAACGACTCTAAGTTTTATTTTTAATTATTTAGATATTTTATTAAAAAAATATCACACAAAAGCTGAAAAGTATGTTGAGCGTTTTTTTTTCCTTCAGAAAACAAAAAAGTTGCACTGAAAAGGTGGAAATCTCCCCTTCTACTAAAGGTAGAATTCAAAAACCAGGAAACTCTTTTTTTATTGCAATCAGAAACGTAAACAGAAATTTTATAAAATCATAATTTTAAATGTTCTATCACACAAGGAGTGAAATAGATTAATATGCATGACGAAACAGCGCAATGTTTTAATACAAACTCTAAAAGTAATGAATATTTTGAATACTTAATATATATGATGTAAATACATATTAAAACATATTTGCACTGAATTTCATGATGAACAAACAAAAATTAGAAATTTTAATGTTTTATGCCTCATATAACCTCTTAAAATGTCTTTAATTAAACACGGATAAAATTCTATGCTCTTGCATTCAAAATGGTGGAACTGCTTTAAACACATTAACTTACATTTTAATTAAACGCAAATGATGTTATTAAAAGTGAAATGAAGTGTTCATTGAAAGCCCAGAATGCTTTATACAGAATTCCTGGAAAGGTTTCTCAATCCCGTAACTTTTGCTTACCTCGAAATTCCGGGATAAAAGTTACCATATTTCATGTTACACAAAAGCTGGATTCCATTCAATAAAAAAGGAATTTAGGAACAATAAATGCATTTTTTGAAGGTAAGCTTACTATTAATTTGTATTTTACTAAGCTTAAATGTTTATTTAAACCAGAATAAATCTAAAATATTCTCGTGTCAGAAGACGTTGCTAAGACAAGTTGGAGCTAACTCAGTGTGCTGCCATCTGTTCAACGGCACCAACATAAAACTGACAGTAATTCATTGGTTAGTTTTTATTCCTTTCGCATCAGGTAGTCACCTTCAATTTTGTCGAATAACTATCATCAATGAAACTTGGATTCAACATCGTATCGCTTTTCCTTCAATATTTAATTCTACAACCATCTTAAAGTCTAGTTAATTAATCAATGAGCTAAAAACTCCAAATGAAGGTACATAAGAGAAGGACAACACACTTTACTATGTATCAAAGAATAAACAAGATTACTCTGTTTCGAAACCAACTTAACTCAGTTAGTCCTAGTTTAAGTTCAAATAATAAAGTCTTAGTTCACCATATCAATCATTTCGATTCAAGCGCTTCTCAATTATAACATATTCGACTTCTATCATTTTGATCAGAAGTCACTTCAAACAACTTTCAATTTCAACAATTAATTACGATGGTTCACTCCAATCTACATCTATCGCCTTGTCGTTATCCTCTGTCTCCTTCTCATCCGTTTTATTTCTATTTCGCTCTTTATCTCTACCTTTAACTCAATTCACTACACATCTTATTTTCATTCAATTTACCTTTCACGTTTCATTTGGTTGGCAAGGAGATGTAATTGTATGTAATTGAAATTATCATTAAGTCCTCGAGGTTAGTGAACAGAAAGGTTTTAGTAGTCCAACATCATGACATTACACACCAGGAACCAAACAATAAGAAAAATAATCGGTTGCTGCTGCTCTAAAGAAAGCTAAAATGATCTTATAGGTCAAAAAAGCTATGGACATGATTTTTTGGGAATACGAAGGGCATCATATTCATAGATTTCTGAGGAAAAGGACAAGCGATCAGTGGAGTAAACTACCCCATTCCCATATGCCCTTCGTAATACCAAATATCCCATTCCTAAGATGGATACTTTTTGAACCATCACTCTCGTATATATATATATATATCGATTGCTTATTAATGTCACACTTTTAAACAGCATGAGGGAAATTGGCAACGAGCCTCATAATCTTCAAACTCAGTCAAATGACATGGAGAGCACTTGACTTGATTCCTCCTCACCATATTTCCTTCTCACAACATGGGAGAACTTGGAGCCACGGCGGATTTAACGCGTTTTAGCGCCATATTCAACGGGTATTCAAAGGCTTCTGAACCCGAACCCACGATTCTACGGAAACAACGCCTGCTATGAGCTCGCCATCATAACCATTTAACTACCTCGGGCATAAATCATACACTAGGCTTAGCTATTAAATAACGAGACTGACGATGTAAAACATTTTATTTTGATGTCATACATATTAACTTATTATCACATTCACTATACATCCCTCCTCTGTCCCTACAACGCTTCATGAGAATCTTATATTCTTCGAAACAGTGCTGGAAGTCTTCTTCCGTCAGTTCCTTCAAGACGCGTGTCGCTTTCTTCTTTACAGCTTCAACAAACTCAAATCTTGTTCCTTTTAATGTAGATTATATCGTAGGAAACAAATAGAAGTCACGTGGTTCAAGATCCGACGAATAAGGCAAATGGTCTAACAGTGCAATGCTGTACTTGGCTAGAAATCTCTTCACAGCCAATGTGGAATGAGTAGACGCTTTGTGTTGGTGGAAATTTTGGCGAACGGATTCCTTGTCAACTCCTACAATCTCAGAAAATGCACGAATACTTAACCGATGGTCAGATCAAACCAGATTGCCGACTTTTTCGATATCGTCATCCGTATTTCAATTGGGTAAGTGACCCGGGTGTGAATCATCTTCAATATCTTCTCGGCCATCTTGAAAACGCTTAAACCATTCAAAAACATGTGTATACGATAAACAGTCATTGTCATACATATCTTTCGATAAATTATATTTCAGTAGCGGTTTTTCAAAAAATAATGGGAAATTTCACAACAATTCGTTGCTCATTTATCATTTTTCCAGCGAAACAAAAATTAACTTTATGCGAATGAAGACTAAGAATGTATGGATTTCTTTTTAGAAACGAGAGGCACTGCATTCGATATTGAATACTTCACGCTAAACAGCTCTCAGTCGCTGGAGTTTGGCGCATGCGTACTTCCTCTGTAGCGATTTAAGTCTCGGTATTTAATAGCCAATCCTCGTTCAGCTGACTAAAATACAGGAAAGAAATTTGACATCTTCTTATATGAAGGATTCACTAAGGAAAGATTTGCCTCCTTAGACAAAGTTTTAACTATGAGGCACTTTAAATACTTTTTTTAAATTTTTTTTCTTTTTGTTTTGTTTTTTTTTTTTTTTTTTTTTTTTTTGTCTGAAACGATAATATCCATCAAAGTACACTTGATACTCTTTGTACTTTTCTTCTTGAATGTTTTTTGATAACCTCTTTAGCATCCTCTCGATCACTGTCAAGTGTTTTGTCACTTTATTTTAATAATACTTTAAGCGATATCATACTCATGTGATGAAACAATACACTTTCAAAATTTTTTTTTACAATTTTTGAATGATTATGGTCTTTTAAATATTGCAACGCAAAATGTCAGGGTAAAAAAAGTTTTCAGTTGAAAATTGTTATTTATTGACAATATTTACTGTAATGGAAGACAATACAGTAAGTATTATAAAGTGTTGAAATCGTCCAAACTCTTCCGTACATTCAAAACGAAGTTCTTAATAGCAAACCAACATGTATTTTATTGTCTGCATGCAATGACGTATACAAAAAAAAAATCTAAATTTATCTCAGCAATTATTTCCAAAAAAAGATAATACATTTGTTAAAATTTAAAACTGAAAACTGAGTTAAAAACTGAAATATATTAGACAACTTTCATTCTCGTAATTTCGCCAAAAAATCCCAAAAATAATTTTTAAAAAAAATATCTGTGGTTTTTACACATAAATACAGAAAAAGAAATATAGGATGATTTTATAGAGATAAAAAAAAACTCTTATTTCCGGATATAAGTGATAGTAAAATTTTACAAATATTTAACTAAGGCATTTGAAATGCTGTAGTTGATTGAAACGTATAATCAATCTTTAAATAACAAAAAAAATATTTTCTTAATTAAAAATGGGGTAACTTTTCTCCAATTTTTAATAATGTACGTGAGTCATTATTTTTTAAGAACTACTTAAATTCCGTGCTTAAATATAAGATTTGATTTTTTTTTCCCTGCAACATTACTTGCTTTTGTTTTTCAGAATAGACGCGTGTAATATCATTTTGATTTTTTTTCCCCTTAACTCTTGCTTACTAACATTTTTTTATTAACGCATAACGATTACTATTACATATTACAAAAATTCCTTCAGAACCCATTTGTTAGAAATCAACATCTGGTCTAATACACATCGAAATTTTTATTAACAGTTAAAATGCATCGGAGAAATAAAAAATTTGGAAAATAATTCCATACCACTCTTATAATCTTAAACTATAATATAAAGGTATATATAATTCCTGATACTTTTCAAAATATTTCCTTTTTAATTAGATCTTAGACTAAAATCGAGTGCTGAAATTTAGCATTTTAAATAGAAAATAGGAGATAAATTACTTTAAAACTTTATGTCTATGCGTCCTTTAAAATGTAGCCATAACTACTTTCACAATGAAATTCAAGTTAGATTAAATTAAATCTGCTGCAAAATAAAAGTACTAAGATCTATCACTAAAAAAGAGTGGGAAATAAACTACTTTAAACTTTATATTTATGCGCTCCTTAATAGAGTGCGAGCTATTTTCGACATGAAGTTTATGATTAACTTAAACACCTTTCAAGTTCCTGAATTCCAATCTCACTCCAATAAAAAGAACCTTTCATCGCCTTCAAATTTCAAATTAATTCGAAAGTGGTCCAAAACGGGCTACTTACAGAATATTTTCAAAGTGAACCGTACGCGAGACAATTAAGTACCGAATTTCCTAAATCAATTTCACCGTCCTCAGAAGATTGGTATTTAAAAAACGAAAGAAAAATGCGCCTAATAAAAAAGGAAATAACCTGCCGAAATCACCCCATAAAGATATTAAAAACCTCTTATAACAGCCAATTTCCTGAATTCCAATTACTCATTAGCCGTCCAGGTATTATAACACAAAAAGTAAATCAAGAAAGCAATAGCGGGATAAAAAAAAATCGAACTGATTGTGGAACACCGATCCAGTATGGCCGCCGTCTAACGGTTCGAACGCAGCAGTGTTGCCATTCCGCGAAGCGCAATTCCGCGTTGCCTAATTACGGCATGTTCATTAGTGAAGTTTCGCATGCGAGGGGGACTAATTATGGGAGAAACAAACTCCGAGCAGCGTAAAAATTACGGTCGGTCGTATTTTAAAAATAATGACTTTTAAGCAGGGAATAATATTCCGATGGAAAACGTGCGGTTTTCTTTGCTGTTTTATTTTGTCGCTGGTAATTATTATTATTGAGCATACCGCAGTGACGCTTCTGTTTCGTTTTCTATATCCATGAGTAACTTAAAAGGTTAGTTAAGCGCAGAGAATGCTACAGATTGCTTTTGTAACCATAAACATGGCTTTTGGAGTAATTTTCTTCCTTTTTTTCTCTCTCTCTCTCTCTCTTTCTTCTTAACATGAGAACGGAGTTTAGGGAACGTATTATTAGGAAATATCATTAATAACGATGATACTTTGCTAGAAGCGAATGTAATTATTCACAGATGCGTAATGTGGAATAACGTTAAGGTAACAGGAGAATGAAAGATGGATGATTTTATCGGAGATGAAAAATTATGTTTCCTTTAAAAATAAAGTAAGGAATATAATTCGAATAGCGCTATTTCACTAAGTAATTGCCTAAGACTGTCGTGCAGTATGCAGCCGTGTTTTAACAAATTTTATTCAAATTACACATATAGTATTTTGATTCCCTTATAATATTTACTTCATTTTATTTTACGATTTTGTGTGTCACATATACCATGTTTTTTTAATTAGATATTGGTCTTTTAATATTTAACAATTCCAATTATAGTGTTCTGAGAGGGACTATAAATCGAGTTACAGGTATTGTAATATATTTTTTGTTGTTTCTTTCCTTAACACTCTCTTTATATATTTCGTATGATATGTATATATATTTTTGTTAACATGTTTTATTTAATGTAATACACATGCAGAAATTTTAATGATTATCTAAGCGATTAGTTCAAATGGTGCTCAATAAAAAGGAATTTATGTTTTTCCTTCTTTAATAAGGAAAGAAATTTTCATCGATTAAATAGAATAATTGAAATTTAATGAACTCTCAGAAGAAACAGGGGAACTATTAGCGATGGACCAAGTAATTTTAAACCACAGTCAAGTCACGAGGACGATATCTGAGCTAGAATCCCTTTCCCCTAGCTTCCACATCATTCTAATACGAGTTCATTGAGCTTCTATTAATTTAATGTACATGAACCTAGCTTCATGAAGAGTTTTTAGTGACATAAGGATTCGAACCCACGACTCGAAGGGAACAGCGCCAACTATGACCATTAAATGCGTAACCGCGATCTCTTCATTGGTTAGAATTTACACATTCTAGAGTTACACGAATACTAGAGATACCTTAATTTTAGTCCTTTAAAGATATTGGTTAGTTGGGTTAGATAAATATCAAATGTGGGTTTTTGGCGATTGGTCTCTTGAAGCACAATCATGTGACGAAGATGACATTTGGGATTTTCGCGTCACACCACGTGAGGACTTTGAGACCAGTTCAATTTAACGTGCACCAGCATCTATTATCCCTCATAAAATTTTTGATGAAATCGGGATCTGACTTCAATATTTGTTTACTGAATGCTATGAAAATTGCAATTTTATTCTCTAGACCAAAACTCTTCAACCTGGGTTTTGAGGAACTCTACAGTTCTCTGAAACTTTTACAGGGGTTCCGCAAGAGATTTGCTTAATCAGAGCGCCAAAATTTTAGTAAAATTTTAATTTTTATAAAAGATCGAACTCTTAGAGGAAGTTTGCTTGTAAAAATAAATATAAATAAATATTTGAATGATAAAATAAATCTTACATTTCGTAAAAGTTGCGTGATTCAAATACATTAATCAAGATTCATTAGGTCATATATTCATCTTTGTTCTTTGGCTCAGATGAAGAATCGCCCACTTATTTCGCTATTTTTAAGGTATATAGTTAAACTGACGCCACTCTTTTAAAATTGAAATATTGGGCAGACTGTATTTTGAAAGATAATATTAAATGCTTTCCTAGTTTGCATAATATTTTAGTTGACGGTTAGGCTAATTTCGATAAAAAAGGGGGAAATTAGTTAGGTCCAACATTTATCAGATCTGCAAAAAAAATTGCTTGAAAAGAAAAATCCTTGCTCAAAAAGAAAAATCATCTTGAATACAAAATTCTTCTCAAGACTGTTACACCTCCAAACTCCCAATAAAAGAAAGAGAACAACAAATTGATATTACGATTAACACTCAATTGAAACTAAATTCTAGTCAAGTTGATACAATGCATTTTTAGATTGACATTAGAAAAGAATATCCTAAAATTGCCAAAAGAGCTGTGAAGCATCTGTCATATGTTATAACATATGTGTGCGAAAATCTTGAAAATAGATTGGATACTGGAGATAACATTAGGTTGCAGATTTCAACAATTGTTCCAGACGTAAAAATACTTTGCAATAAAAAACAGTCTCAACCAAGTCATTAAAATACAAGTTTATTTTTATTAATTCTTATAATTTAAAATATTGTTGCTTTTGTTTATTATTCATAGAATATATTTTAGGAAACAAAAAAAACCATTTTAGCTACATTAATATTAATATCTTATTAAGACGTTTCTATTGTGATAAAATGGAGATACAATAATAATTTTATAAATTTGAGTAAATATCTATTTTTCTTCTCTTTGATTAAGGCGTTCCTTCAAGAAAACGGTAAGCTTAAAGGGTTCCCGAAGTTTAAAAGGTTGAATACTCTTGTTCTAGACTATCGCAGAGTCCCAGTTAAGGAAGATACATAAGTTTTCAGTCATTACGGCAGGTAGCGCTCTTGGGAAAGATATTAAGTAGTTTGAGAGATTCATAAGTAAGAAGGAAAAAAAGATGTATTTGCAAAATAACGTATATAACCTTAAACCTAAATACATTTAAAAAATTTAAACTAAAGTGATGCAAGACTCCGTGCTTTCTTGATTTGAATGAGCTATTTTAATTTGTGTTATTTAAAAACTATTCACTTAGAACTTTTATTCTGTAAAAGAACAAATGAAACATAACTTTAAATGTAGCAATGTATTCATCTCTCTTTTAAGTTGGAGTGAAAATTGTACATTGTAAAACATTTTTCAAATGTCTTATTCTACATGCATCACGTTCTTTTTTTTTTTTTTTTTTTTTTTTTTGTGTGTGTGTGTTTTGTAAATTTTATATTTGAACTTACGGATTTCGCATCGAAAAACACAATTAATTTCCTTTATTTTAAATAATGGCTGATTTCAAAGTTTAGAGCATTCGTTACACCAATCTTTGATTCTGTCTAGCACAAAAAAATTTTTTCCTTATAACATGCAAAATACAAATAATTCTATGATATCTTAAGCATTTTTCATTATAATTTTAAGCATTCTTCATTTTTTTACATTTAAAAAAATAAAAGTAGAAGAAACATACAAGATGTTATAAATTATCAAAAATTATATGTATATACACTAACAAGAACATTGACAAAACAATCTAAAGAAAGAAACATGTCTGAAATTCTAAGTTTCCCATTTAGTTATTTTAATTTTAATCGCATAGTAAAATTTGCAAATATAATGTGTGATATAATTAAAACTTCAAAATTGATAGATTTTTGATAAAATAATTACATTTAAAATTCGAAACTAAAGAAAGTTATTCTCGTTAATTTCTTATGTGTTTTGACCCGTTTTTTGAATTTTACTCTTCCGTAGTATTTTTCATCCAATAATTAAATAATTGTTCCATTTCAAATCAATTAAGCAATTTTTGATAGTTTTTCGCTTAACTAACAGCGATAAAGTTTTTCTTACAGTATAGTGCGAGGATAATATATCTTCATTCAATGTTGATATTGTCATTTGATATTTAAACAGTATGATTATTTAAGCGAGAATAGTAAATAAGAACTATTAAATAATTGGTATAATAAGTATATATTAAACCACTGTTTTGCTGAAAATTTACCTAGTTATTTATTTTTAAATGATGTATTGTTCATATGCATTCTTACTATTTCCCCCTTCTTATTAAATGAATATTTATATGAAGCCATATCTAAAAAACACATAACTTTTTTTATGAAAAAAAAGTTTCAGTTTATTAAAACAACTGTAATAAGTAATTTCCACGTTCATGTGTTTCTTTTTTAAATGCATAAATTATTTAAATTATATCTAGTCCCTCTTACATTGAACAAAAAGGAATGATATTTGGTCTAAAGGTCACTAGAACCTAAAAAAATAATTAATGGAATAGATTTATTTCTATCTAAAATCTAAATGTTAAATTTTCCATTTTTGTTGAAACGAAACTCAAAACAACATCGAAACTTTCAAACATTCCCCCTTTTTTCCCTAAAAACTAATTCCACGACTTCATAAGTTATTAGAAGCATTAGCAAGTTCACCGCTAGGGAATATACACTAATATACATTCTCTTAAAAAGGCTCAGTGCAAAACATACTTTTCCCTCTGGTATCAAATTGCCTGGGCTAAGTATTATGAACTTAAAACGTTCATAATGCCATTAAAGATGTCAACGCTTTGCTGTGACTTGGGTTTTAACCTATCCTATCATTAAAAAGAAGTCCAACTGCGAAGATAAAAAGGGGAAAAAATAGTAGGAGGGGGAAAAGTAATTCCGGATCAGTGATTAGAACTGTAGTGTTCATTTTATTAACCTTCTGAAATGCAGTTGATGGGCTGGGGAAAAAAGAAGGCAGGGTTGCCAAATTGGCGAGGTTTTTGCGGGTTTCTGTTAATTAGTCACAGACATAATTTAGCCTTTTTCTATTTTACATAGCTTTTGGCATTAAGTTTTCATCATAATGTGCTTTAAGAAATAAGCGATAAAATATTATTCCAAATTTCTCCTGTTCAAGTAATATAAATTTATAGATTCAGGCAATTTGATTTTAACCCCTTAACTGTGACATATATATTTCAGAAAAAGGACCAAAAATGGAAATTTTTTTTGACTATTTAATTTTGTTCTTTATATTATTATAAAGGTTAGAAATGGTTTTTTTATTACAAAAATAAAGTTTTAAATATATCTTTTAATTAAAAATTAATTAAATAATTAATTAATTAAAATTAATAATTAATTAAAAAATACCTAAACTGTACTCCACAACTGTGTCTGAATCGGACATTGCGAAAAAAGAAAATTATTTGCAAAACAACTCACTGAAAAACAACCAAAACTAAACGAGAAAGCGAAACTGTCTTTGTTTATCAATCCAAATGTGTCTTTGTTTATCTGACAGCACCCACGTTTTCCCTCCCTCGACCGAAGTCGTGATCGGTGAAAAACTGGGACCACTAATGCCATCTATTAAGAAAATAGTGAATTAAGTATCCTTAAGTAGAAACGAACTCAGCTCGGGCTTCACAAAATAGAAACGTTAATTTTTCTCCTACCCGAAGTCAGTTCGGGCATCACAAATTCTGCACAAAGTAGTTGCCCGAACTGGATTCGAGCGACACTGGCAAGGGATTAAAATATTTCATAGTTATGAAAAATACTTTATACAAAAGACAAATTTCTGTGATATTTTTTTTACTGCACGTAAAATGTTAAAATTGTAAGTTTGAAACGTATAATTGAAATTAGCCGGAAAAAGTTGAAAGGTCTTTCCACACATGAAAACTATAGACGAGCAATTCTCTTCTGTCTCTATAACTGTGTCACTACCTCCTTTCCCTCTTCTCCAAATCTATAAAATCCTCCCCAAGTCTCCAATTCTATAGAAATTTTGGCATTACTCACCGCAGCACAATGTCCAAAAATTAATTAAATAATAAAATATATAAATAAGATTTGTCGTTTTAATCAAAATATTGTTTAAAAATAACAAATAATTCGATTATATCGACAAATCAAATAATATTTGCCTGAAGACCCAGGCCCGTTTATAACACTTGCGAAGACCGCAATAGCTCATTTTTCCATGGTCCCAGTTTCGAACCTTTTACGAGCCATTCGAGTCAAGTAGTGAGCTTGATTTTGGTTCCATCAAACTCAATAAAAAGGGGTTATTGATCATTGGATTCCAATAGATTTCAAAGTTCTCAAGGAACGGAATCCTCAAAAGCAATTTTGACAGTGAGGTATCTACAGGTGTCATTCTTGTCACTCGATTCAGCTTCGAAATTACAGGGTTCGTCGTAGAGGACCATTGCTTAGGTACAGAACGACATTAATTTAAACCAATCAATCACATGCATTAAGTACCTACAATGAAATAATTATAGTTTTGTCAAGATGATTAATGCTTTAAGGTGTGTTACAATTTAAAATTGGGAAAGGTACAGAAGACTAGTTTTGTGTAAAGTGTGTTGTAGTAGTGAAGTTTTAAACATAAATGAGGAATTTTCAGAAGAAAGATAGGACAAAATCCCTTTAGGAATGTAAACGCAAGAAAGGAGTTTAACGTCTTGCAAAAGGACTTTTATTTTTGAAACCCTAAATGAAGACAATAGTTAAAAATGTCACATGAATGATATAGTTTCAAAAATAAGTTTTTAAATGATTAATTAAAAAATATTTTAAGATCCATTAAAACCCCATATAAGTCAGAAAAGTAATTTCTTAACTTGTTTTATCTAAATAGGAATTCTACTCACTACAAATTCTTAAGAATGTGAGTGTATAGAAAAATATTTATGAAAATAAAATCAAACAGAAATTCACAGAGACCAAATTTTTCCCATTTTATACACGAATTCCTGTTTCGTCTTTTCGCTCTATCTCTCTTTTTCTTTCATTCTCTATCTTCCTCCCCCTCTCCCCTTTTTTTAAATAAATTTCTAACTTTGAAGTCACTTTTAGCGCAACCCACATTCTTGCTAGCCTTCAGTGTTCCGTTTTTATGTACGAATTTTTGAGCTAATGCCAGATTTTAGGACCACCCCATTCGCATGCATCATTGAAGATAAGTCAATTTTTATCTCGCATGTATCTTCATATTAACAGTGGCTTACTCCTAAATTTTGAAATCTGATTGCTTAATGAACTGTAAATTCCCTTATAAATTAGCTTATGATTCACAATTTAATCGATAGCTCGAAATTTATTGCTAAAATTTACCAATATGAGAGAGGCTCTTTAGAAATTTGTTTTTGCATATTGAAAAGCAGAACAGCTATAAAAGAAAATTTCCGAAAAGACTTTGTTGGAATATTAAATATGCTCAACA
Source organism: Nephila pilipes (assembly GCA_019974015.1). Lineage (NCBI taxonomy): Eukaryota > Metazoa > Arthropoda > Arachnida > Araneae > Nephilidae > Nephila > Nephila pilipes. Next base: position 183,534 of record BMAW01032843.1, on the reverse strand, counting down.
TTATTTTTAGTAAAAATATGTCATGAAGCACTCTGGACTGAAGTTGGACTCTGAATTGACCCATTTCTATAACATTTCATGATAACCTCATAAATTTTAATCATCGCAACTTATTTTTAAGAATTCCTCATGCAGATAAATATGTTTAGCTTATAACGTTTTCAAACTTGCAGAATTGTTTTTCCCACCGAAAAAAAGCAAAGAAAATACTTTATATGATTAGGTCTAATCGTCTCAAATAACTAATATGTATAGAAAAATATAAAAATAAATTTAGCAATTTTTAAGGATCTGCTTTTAAAAAATAGATAGATATCAGCTGATAATAAAATATTTATCTCTTTATTCGGTTATCAACTGGATGTGGTTTGTGTCTTATGTGTGACACAAACCACATAACGAAACGAAAATAAAATATTTCAGTATTCCTCCTTTCAAATATGCGCCCTGAATCCAAAGTTTCAGTTGAAAAGAGCCAAAACTAAGATAATTTCACATTATAATGTTCTAAAGGTGGAGTGGGTTTTTCTGCTAAATTAGTTGCTGCGTTCATATGCGAATGGAAAGCTAGGAAATGGCTTATGAGTTTATTCTGAGATATAATTGACCTACCTTCAATAAATGTGTTTATTTTTTATGCATGTAAATCGTTCTCATATACAATCAAAACAAGATGCATTAAGATGCCTTTAACAAAATGAACAGCTGTCATTGTCGCGAACTCATGGCCGACGTTGTTTACATCGAGTCATGGGTTCGAATCTTGTTGCCACTAAAGACCCTCTGTATAGCCGGAGGTCAATCCATGTTAAATCTATCGAGTCTCAAAGTCCTCTGGTTGGTGTGGTGTAGAAGTTAGGAGAAGAAGGTGTCAATCAATCAAAAACTACAGGAACATAAAAAACAGTTGATTAAATCTCACAGAAATATAAGAACGAAAAAAAAATCCCAAAAGCAATGAAAAAGAAACTGGAAAATTCAAGTAGTCTTGAATCCGAATCTAAAAAATACAGTTTTTTTTTTTTATTAGCGTCGCACTAGAAGCAACACGAGGGCTATTGGCGACGGACCTCGTAATTTTGAACCACGGTCAAGTGACGAGGACGACATCTGAGCTGGCACCCCCCTCTCCTAAAATCCACACCACGCTAACGGGAGGACTTTGGGCCCCGAACAGATTTAACGTGCATCAGCCCCGGCTACACGGCGGGTCTTTGGTGGCCAAGGATCGAACCCGCGACTGAACGAAAACCGCCAGCCGCTATCCACGACCTTGACCACTAGGCTACCGCGGCCCCTAAAAAATACAGTACTCTGTTTATGCTGTTTGTTAAAATTAAATAAATCTCACATAGCTTACTTAGTATGGTGTAGATATTTGATGAAAGAAATACCAGCTAACTTCTCATCAGCATCTCATTTGACCATAGTTTAAAATTATGAAGACAGTCGCTAGCATCTAACTTGTAACTCTAAAGAGAAATGTATTCAAATTGACTTAATACTTTCGAATTAAATCTAATGGACTTCAAGGTACAGGCAAGGCTAATAAAGAAAATGAAGCCAAATTTATTTATCGTTCAAAATTTTAAAAAAAAACTCATTGCCAGTAGTTCTTATCTGGAATTATGAAAATAGGGGTGAAAAGGAAACAAGCTAATCTGTTGGGAAAAGTTGAAATTTCTTTTCTAAAAGTTTCTTTTTCGTAAATATGTCTATTCTATTGATGTGTAAAATAGCATGTAAATATCTTTTGCAGAATTTGAAATTTACCTTTTGCAAACATGAAAGAAAAACTTAATAAACCTGAAAAATTTAAATATCTATCAGTAATAGTCCCTAATATTTTTAAATTACTCAAAGTAAAATAAAATTTATATATTTGAATAACAAATAATATAAAATATAGATTAGATGTACATCCAAAATGTTAATTTAATTACAAATTCAGAGTATTTGAATGCATATTATTTTAGTTCGTTTGCTATTTAGAAATTTCACGAGATTTGATATGATAAATAATTTCTTATATTCGTAGTGTATTATTTTGATTAATTTATTTGATTAAAATGAATAACAGCGTGAAATTAAAAGAAAAATAGAAGAAAAAAAAAAGAAAAAGATAAAATGAAAGAAAGTAAACTATATTGATAAACTTAATAAGAATATAATGAATGTTTATACTTTTATTGTTATGTTTTGGACAAAAGCCTACAGTTAAATGAAAAACTAATAAATAAACATATTATAACAAATTTAAATATTTTCTCTTGGGACACAAAATAATATTTCTATTTCTAATGTTTAACTTACTTTTTATGAATTATTCTTAGATATATACTGGTGTTATTATCTACTTGAATATAATGTTTTCAATACAGGTCCCTTGCCTTAAATCAGATAGAATGTTTTCTCTGTTTAAATTATGTGTATATCAGTTGTAAGTATTCTTTATGCTTCAATGTAAATACCTTTTCTACGAATTTATGTTCAGTAGGGACTATATTTCACTTCATATAATATTATCTTTTATTAAATAAAATGTTAGGAATTATTTTTAAATAAGTGTATTAATTTTTTAAAGAGTGCATTTTAGTTAATACATTAAAAATTACTTATAATAACACAATTTACACTTTATAAAGAACTAACTTAGCATTTCAGTGTATTTATAATTAAGTTATATATTAATATTTTACTTTTTTACTTTTCTTACTTAAAATTCTGCATTTCTGATGTCTATTTTGTACGAAATTGATTTTAAAAAAGACTCAATGTACAAAAATACAATAGCTTAATAATTTAAGCCATGACGTATTTTTTTTTTCGTTATTTTCCTCCACACCCATCTTTCAGTCTAACTAAATAATCAATAAGTTCAAAATTCTCGAATCTTTCTAAACTCAGTCTGTCGTAGTTTATATTTTAATAGTAAAGTCTTAGCTTATCTACTTCTCGTTATTATTCAAACTCTTCACGATTACAGCAGATTCGAATCTTATAACTTTAATTAGGAGTCATTTTAATCTAAAAGATTAATTTCGATGATACAATACAATTTACAATTATCTAACTCTTGACGCCATTCATTCTTTCGCTCAGCTCTTTTTCATTCATATATCACTATCTCTAACTTAATTCACTACAATTCCTATCTTCATATAATTTTCCTAACCACGTTTCACTTGGTTGGTAAAGAGTTGTCGTTGTATGCAATTCAAATTACCAAAAATCATCGTGGCTAGTGAAGAGAAAGTCGCAAATAATCAAACAATCATAATATGAATATGTAAGTTTTACAGCAGCATACGCAATATATAATTTTTTTAGATTTAATAGCACAAAAGTGTTTATACTTTTGTAAAACTTATAATCTAATTGAGTTTCCCATAGAGATGTTTGGCAAATAGATATAATTCTGTACAAAAAAAAAAAAAAAAAAACATTACTTTTGATTAAATTTTTTCTTCCCGATATAATATATTCCAAAGGAAAATTTATTTCAAACACAACTTTGAAAATAATAACAAATAGACTAAAAGAAATTATTCTCTGCCATGCGTTGTGAAAAAAAGATTTCCCTACCAAAAAGAATTTTTTTTTCATTGCAGTGCATTAGATTAAGGTCTTTTTCATTTAATTTATTGTATTACATGATATATTACGAAATATCTTTGTTTGCTAATAATGGCAAATCAATATTAAAATCATTTGACCCGAAACATTCCGAAAAGGAATTCAAATTAAATAGAAGTAGTTCGAAAATCTTATGGCAAAAAAAAAGGGGGGGGGGGGGGGGCTGCCTCACAACTGTCTTAAAATTCTAAATAATCTAATCATTTTCTGTCATTTCTTGATTCATGATCACGTGTGATTTAAAACAATACTTCAATCAATAGGTTAATAAAATATTTAATTTTTATCTATGTTTCATTTAAATCTTATAAAAAAATTCAGGAGAAATTTATTATGACATATTTTGCAAATTAAATTCATTCCCGGCGAAAGCAGGAATTAAACATTTATTCAAAAACACGATTAATTTTGAAAAGTGGTCAGCTACGACATTTTGTGGTTAACTGAAAAAATGTTTCCTTTGGTAAGTAATACTATTTCGAGATTTCTTCTTTGTCAACAGAAGGGCAAAACGTAATTGTGCCCAATTTGTTTTGTCCAGCAGTTATATGATTTATTATATCATTAAATTTTTAGAAGAACAAATCAGCAGAGGTAAGCTTTTATACATATGAGTACATGGAATAAATTAATTATGTATATTTACATGCTCTAATCTTTTCTGAATAATCCGTAGGAATAATACATCTCGATGATGCTTGTTCCATGAGAGACGATTAGTTTTAAGCGAAATTTTATGTTAATTTTATGTTAAACAACAGTTTTTCGAAAAATACTTTTGTTCTCATAACATGTATTAAGTTCACTGAAAATATGTAAATAATTGAAAATTTGATAAAAGTATCATTTTTTTTTCGCTTGCATGTAAGACATTTTTGTATTTTTACATTTAATTTATCTAATAAATATTTCTTTTGATATATTTTTAAACTAATAAGAATAATATATTTTTGTCCATCTCACATCTTCCACCCCCTCCGGTTAATAAAAAATGATTCTTCTCTCAACTTTGTTTTGCAAATTCTGGAGTTTTTTGAAGAGCCCCTCTCCATATATATGTTACTAATTATATTTCTTGTTTACTCCAAAAGAAACAGTGTCTCGTATCTTCATGTTTTGGCGACATTTGGCACCCATTTTCTTCCAGCAACCATTCCATTTCGAAAGAACCTTTCGGCGTTCCAGCTTTCTTTGGAACATCAGTATTCAAAGAAGGAAATAGATATTAAAGGACCAGTATCGGAGCTGCTAATTCCGTTTTAATGGAGTTATAAATTCTACTTTAACGATGTTCCAAAAAGATTTGCTTATCAAGGCCCCTAAAGAAAACTTTTATTTCTCCCCGAATTTATTTTTATAAAAATGGCAACGGGGTTGGTTTTAAATCATCTTTTCTGAAGAGATGAAAAACTTTTTCGAATATAAGTGCCTTTTCAAAGTCCTGAGTTGTCTCAAAGTGCTCTTAGATGCAGAAAGTTTGATAGAAAGATTTTTAGAAGTCTTCTCTTGGCGATTTTTTCCCCCGCCATAAAAGTATTCATGTATTTTATTTATTGATCGAATGGGCAGATGTTGACGATAAATTTACTTTCGGAAGAAGCTTGATAAATACACTTTGGGGAATTCTAACGGGATTTTGGATGCTCTTTTGAAAATGTATCAAGTTTGATTTTTATTTAGTTCATTTCTTCGTCGTTAATAGCAGCAAGAAATCTGTTGAATATTGAGACGAAAATAAAGAATTTTTGTTAGCATGAACACACTGAAATATCGCTATTCAGGCAAACAAATTCAGTTCTACTGGATGAGATATTTATTTGCTAATTAAATGAAGTCTTCGATAAAAAAAAAAAAAAAGTAACAGACTTAAAATCTAAATTAGACATACACTGATATTTTAGCATCAGCTTTTAAAATAAATAAGGGTTAACTGAAATATTTTTGCGAATAATAAGGAATGTATATAATAATTTATCTAAAACTCTCGTCTACCAACCATAATGAATTCGTGAACTTAATGTTGATCCTACAGAACTTTTACTTTATCCTCCTCAAATTTAAACAAATTATATTTATTTCCATGCATTAAAATGCCACTCGATGAAATAATTACGTTTTTTTTTTTTTTTTTTTTTTTGGATTTATTTAAAGATTTGAGAACTGACTTAAAAATTATTAAAATAATTTGATTCCTCAGTAATCTTATTGATTATAAGATCTATGAAACGCACTTCATAACATTCAAATAAATTTAATAATCTAGAATTGAAGAGGAAAATAGAAACTCTGGAGATATAACAAAATTCGCGGATTCAAAATGTTTTATAGTCTTTGCAAAATTGAAGAATGTAGAAGTATGAGCAAAATTGAATTCGAGAAATATTCTTAAGTAATTTCATTGGAATATAATTGTTATTTTTTAAGACGTGGAATACATTTCCAGGCAGAAAATTGTTCCAAATTTCATGAAAGTTTGTGGTGTAACAAGTACATTCATTTACGATACACGACTTAAAATTTTAGAACATTTCAAAAATGCGCCATTTTTCAGTTAAATACTTAAATTTCAAAACCTGTTTAGCATTACAGTACAGGAGACAAAACATGGAGCACATTTTACATCAGAAAAAAGAAATTGATTCAGTTAAAAATAAGTAATATTATAAAATATGCTGTTCTCTGAAAAAATAGTGAAATCAGAATATAAAATTAACGTTCAAACGTTTTGTTGTGGGAAGAAATGTTTCAGTTTCGGGTCCTACATTCTTTAACATTACACGAAAACAATCTTAATAAATTATGAATAGCTAAATTAATTTTTCTTATTCAATACATTGCAAAAATTGAAATCAATGAATTAAAAAACAATAAATATAAGCATTTATTATGATTTATCATATCATTTAAAGTAAATATTTCTTCCTTAAACATAAATTATATGACTGCAAAACTTGAATTATATCTTTTACGTACCGGAGAAAATGACACGCGCAGATTCAAGTACAAGCACCAAGAGATTGAACGTGCATGATTAACAACACCAAAATTTAATATTTATGTAATTTAAGTTAGTTATTTAGTATTAAATAATATTTGATTATCTTATAAATTATGTAACCAGAAGCAAAAAATTTAATTGTAATTGAATACAAAAACTGGAAATTAAAATTTGAAAATTTTTGCAAATAATATTCAGGAAAAAAATTCTGATGTCATGTAATTTTTGTACCGAGGTATCAAAAATGCATGTTTTTACAAATTTTACGTATGCAATTCAGCAACCCAATAGAAGAAAAACCTATCACGGTATATTTTAACAAAATCTGTAACAAATATACGCTACTTAAGCCTTAGAGATTCGAATAATTTTAGTTGAAAAGTTTGCTAATTCTATCGTTATAAAATTCACCAAGCCTTCTAAATTCAATTTTTTTTTACTCCAAGTTTCTACTCCATTAGGTAAACTTCTTTTTTTCTGAAAGAACTTCTCGAATTTTTCCTGCATTCGGCACTTCTGTAATTCATTACGTCTCAGTTACTTCTTTTTCGTTCGAATTTTTTTGTGTGGGCTCTCTCTCCATCTTCTTTCAGATAGATAACAAACCCCCTATTAGGACAGCCAATTTACTAGTTCCTTCGAAATCGAACACCGCTTGGGATTTAGCGATATCCCCCAATTAAGAATTTTCTTAATAAGGAATCATTAGAACATCTTTTCGGGCTATCTGTTCAAGCACAGTTTGCTTATTAGGTTAGCGGTTTTTGCTTAGCGTAAGAGTTTTTTCGGTTGCCAACAATTTTTAACTTTTCTTTACATCTCTGCTGTAGCTAATAAGTTGTTGAAAAATCTTTTTGTCAGCAGTTTTACGAAACAGTTATACTCCAGTTTTTACACTTATAAAGATGAGCTTATCAATTTAATTCCACATGCGGAAGTTTTATTATTTTTTTCCCTACATTTTTTTTATCATTCACCCGTGGCAACAGTAGCAATTTAAATAATGACGTTCGTTACAGATAATCTAATAATTCTATTTCTTCTAATAAGAGATGGGAAAAAATAGAATCGCAAGAAATTGCTTTGTTCCATAATTAAGCGGAAATCGGTCGAAAGATTTTTTTTTTCGTATTATAATTTGTTAATGATAGCGCGCGCGATTAGTGAATTAACTATCCATATAGTACATCTTGTTCGATTATTCGCTGAATGCACTAAATTTTTATGGAAACGTTAATAATGAGCATAGTTTTGCAAGAAAATGAGGTAATTTTGCGAAAAATGTGTGGAATCATTATTACGCTGATATGGCTAATTTGATGTACTTATGGTTGGTTTAAAAAGAGCACTTCGAATTTTTGCGCTATTCTGATAACGGCTTCTAATTGCCTGTTAGATATTTCTGCGTCTCTTTATGGTTACTTTGCTTTGTTCTAACCTGGTAAAAGTTTCTCATGATTTAATGGTACAATCATAAATATTATACGCAATATGATTTATATCAACAGCCTTTGTTGTTTTTTAATAAACTGATAAGACTAAGTGAAAATCCTTCTGATTAATTATTAATGATTTATTACAATATGTAGTCTTAAACCTTGCTCTAGCTCTTTTCAGGAGAACCTTATACATAAGATGATATTTAAAATTATTATTAAATTTCATTTCTTTCTTTAAAAAAATTATTCGTTTTTTATAAGAAATTTATTTAGTAATACAGGCTATTTAATTTAGCTTCAAAGCCATATATGTGTGTGTGTGTGTGCGTGCGAGTGCGTGTGCGTGTCAACAAGATCATAAAATACAGATTATAAACTCTAAAACATTTTGAACATTATTTAGAACAAAAGAAAACCACAAACAATATAGTTAAAAAGATAACCAATAATCAATTTATAAATATTATTAAGTATAAAAAAAATTTCTGAAAATAAGCCAAAATACAACAAACAATACATTAATTTAATGCTACCAATAACCCTAAATAATAATTATATGCTATTTAAGAATGAAGCCACATCAAAATTATAGAAAAGTGGAGAAAATAATTAAGAACAAAAATTTGAGAAATGTAATTAATAATGTTCCATACTTTGAAATGGAATAAAGTGAAAGAAGCTTCAGTTAGTCCAATACAAAGTGAAAAGATCATTTTCCACCTTAATTTAGAAAACGAAATATAGAACAAATTACACACAGAAGAAATAAAGTGATCTTGACAGAAACGAGCCATTCAATAAAATAGGTTGTGAATACGCTAGTAAAGCCCAAACGTGATGTAACTAATGATTTTGTGTAAAATTATTCCAAGTATGATTCTTGTTCTTTAGCATCGGCTAACATAGCCTAAAAATTCAAGAAAGTTACTTTTACCAATGAAAGATATTCATTCGAAATCAAATTTAAAAGGATTAATTTTTGCTATTATTTTTACTCATTGCTTAAAAAAAAGTCAGTTCCTTTAATAGATGATTACAATCTCTTAGATAGTGTACAGGGTGATTACAAAACATATTTGCCGATATATGACCTGCTAGCGAGCGCGACGTTTGAGGGAACGGAACAAAATCTGGAATGCTGTATTATAAGTTGTGCTATCAAAGATGATGTGAAGAACAATATTCCATCTCTCTCAGTTACAATGTCAAATCTAAAATATTTCAAACGGGACCACATACTTTTTGTTATTAAAACGTGAACCGTATTGTAAGAAACTTAAAATAGAATTGGAATAGTAATTGTACCACGAAACATTTTGGCGTTAGGCAAACTAAAAAAGGTCGAAAAGCCCATAAAAGACAGAGAAGCAATAGCAAAACAAGCTTTTTAATGTCTCTGAAATTTTCGCACATGTCTTCCCTCTCACGATTGTATTTTCCATGCAGCAGATGGTGGATAGCTCTGGGATTTCTAAAGTCTCCACAGCCAGAAATCCTTTGAATTTAAATCGGATGACTTTGGCGTCCAAGAAAACAGAAAATGGTGGAATATAACTCAATTACTAAAGTTTTTCGTTAACAGACATTTGATATTCAGCCCTCACTTTTTTTGAATAGATTACTGTTAACGTCATAATCTGAGCTCATACCTCGTAATACCTGCACACATTCCAAATTTATTCCGTTCCCGCGAATGTAACATTCGCGAGGTCATAACATACGTTGACAAAGTTTTTCTCATAATAACCCTGTATACAAAATCACAAACATAAAAAACGGTGTTCTTTAAACTTACATTACATAAAAAAAATTCTTTAATCTTAGTAATAAAAAGGTCATGTTGAATTAAGGTCTCAAGGCTCTTGGCTGGTAGAGTTCAAAATAAATTGTGGTTTCAATTTCGGATTTCACTAAAGACCGTCATGCAAAGTTATGGTGGATGCGGTCTGTGAAGTGGAAATGAGCCTTAAAATCATTGATTGATTTAACAATTAGGAGAGTTTAATTGGTTTGATTTAACAATAAGGAGAGTGATGCACTCTTTCAAACAGTAGATCGAAATTAAGAACACAGCTTCCAGAAGCTTCTTGTAGTTCTAGAACACATGGAAAAGTTACCATGGTGACTGTATCAGAAAGCTGAAATTAACAGTCGGGAAACTGAACGATAACAATAATTTATTAATTTATTAACATAAGAACGTTTAAAAGAATTTAAAATTTTAAAAAAATACAGCTCACGAGCTGAACAGCTGAAATAAGGGAGAAACGGTGTCGGAAGCAGTCGATGCTAAAACTCTTATTTACTTACCTGGAGCAGAAGGACTTCAATTAATTTCTTAAAACCTCTTTTTCACACTCGGTACCGTTCGGGTATTCAATATAGAAATGCTACTATGGTGACTGTATCAGAAAATTGAAATCATGAGTTGGGAAACTCAATGAGAACAATAATTTACTAACATAAAGAACATTTAAAAGAAATAAAAAATTAACAAAAAAAATTTGATCAGTTAAAAGAAGTAGGAATCAGCGTCTGAAGTAATGGCAGTGAGGATTAAAGTTGAGGATCCGTTGATAACCATTTTATTAAAATCTAAATTCCTTTTGGTATTTGTTCAGACGTCAAGTTAACGATATTTTACTAAGCACTTTCAGTGTCAAAAATCTATTTACGTAGGAGTATCGTAAAGTGATTATTGCTAAGAAGTAATCAAGATATCTAGATAACATTTATTGTGAATATTAATTGATCCTTATGTACATGATGCAGAAAAACATAGCTATTGATGTTCATTCGTTTGGTTTCAGGAAACCATGGATTGAAGAAACCGTCAAATGGAATTTATTCTGCCGAATTATACAATACCTGCCTTCGAAAAGTCAAGAAATACTGGGAGAAATGTATAACTTTGGGAGGTGATTATGAAAGGAAATGTTAAAAATAATACATAAGAATCAAATTTCTATCTCGGTTACTTTCAGTAATAATTAAAATTTTACGATACATCGGTATAATAATTAAAACTTTACGATTAGTACTAGTTAAGCTTTAATTTCTCAGAAGCCACTATCTAGCCGCCGCATAAGGGTGAATGATGTCACTAAAACGTTGTCCATATAAACCAGATGGCATCGTCTTTAAAACAGCGTTGAATGCGGGGAAACCACGCCACTAATTTGGACAAACAATAATTTGGTAACGTGTCATCCACCGGGATATTACGACTATTAGATAACGGCACTGGTTTTTAGGAAACCGTATATTTACTTCGC